>QTSX02004426.1:0-192192 GCA_014839935.2 Entomophthora muscae
CTGCGTATTTTTTCTGGACGTCAATATTGGCTGGACTATTATAATTGTAGGGGGATACTCCAAGCTTTTTCCAGGAAAAGTGCATTCCCTTAACCAAATGATAATAAAAGAAAATTGAGGCCTCAACCCCAAATGTTGATTTGATCATGGCCTGTATATTTGCAAGTTCAAGATGACAATCTTGGGTTATCCACTGGCAGATTGCCCATTTGTGCTCCTTAGTGAGCATAGTGGAAACACGTAAGGATTTATCTGTGGCAAGGACTCAGCCAGTATTGAAGAAGATGTTGAATGTCTTTGAGGCGTACTTAGGATCCACCCCAACAAGAGCTGCGGCCACCTTGTAATCACCAGATTCCTTCATTAGCTTAAGCAGGATAATGTGTTTGATATCAGGGATGCGCTTCTGGGCAGGGTTTTTGGCAGTGGAGATTGGCTTGTTGGCATTGGGCACAACACAGGGCATGAGTACCTTGGTGTAGAGCACAGCAACTTTCTTTAGCACTAACTGTCTCTCATCAGTTCTGAAGAGCTCAAGCTCCTTGTCCTCTTCTTGATTGCCATCACTGATGTAGGGCTTGTAGCTAGTATCAAGTACAGGCTTAACCTTCTTCAGCATGGCTGACGGGATCAACACTTGCCGGTACACAATGTCAAATACATACAAAGTAAGTTCTACCTCCTTGTTTCTAACTTTCTTTGTAGTGGGGACCTTGGTGGGCTTCTGGGTCAGCTTTGGGACCCAAGGGTTGTGTGACAGAAATTGCGGGATAGTATGAAGCTGTTTCTAAGTGATGGGGAATTACCACCCAAATCCACATAGAATTAATGATTAACCACCAACGTGGCTTCAAATATTTTTTTGTAAAATTTCCAATTGTAATACCAGGATTAAGAAGAACAATTAATCCTAACCAAAGTAGCCCAAGATAAATGGCCTGAGACAACATCAACAAATCTTTATAATAAAATTCTGGACATTGGGAGGCAACACAATTTTCAGTTTCAAGAATGGGGGGAGGAGCTGCAAAATTGGTTGGTGCAAAATTAACATTGGGCGGCACTGACAAAAAATTTCCAACTGCAGGACCCCATCTTCTGTAAATTATTCTGTTGAGAATCAGATTGTACAGAATATATTGTAACAACCCAACCACAGGATGCATTTTGAAAAGTAAATTAGAACTTGGGATAAATGATTTTTATTGAGTAAAATTTTGGGAGGACTCAACTCTTAGAGTTGAAACAGTGAAAATTATTCAATATATATCAAAAATCAACTAAGCAATACCACCTGAGTCTTGACCTCCTGTTCCTTCCACCTTGTCAAGTAAGTATCTGGTCCAGGTTGCAAAGAACCCTTGTGTGACTAGTTTCTGACAACCACGCTGATTGACAAGCTCATATTGAGTGACCCTCAAATTACGCCAATTTATCAATGTCAATTTGAAAGGGGGAACCAGTTTCAGCTGACAGACTGGAGCAGCCATAACCCATTTTGGATCAACCATTTGATTTAAATCCGTTAACTTGATCAATTTTGATAAAGGTTTTCTGGATTTTCAAGCCTTCTTGCTTGGGCAGATAATACCCATCATGATGGAACCTACTGTGACATTACCCTCTGCTTAAGCCCTGGGCACAATAATACCATCCAGGAGATGGGATAAGGTGAGATTCTTGTGGGTAGGTGGGAGTTTCATTGCGGCTAAGGTAAGTTTGGGGTGGCCAACAGCAGTGGGATTACGCTTGTAGAACTTGTGAATCAGATCTGGTGAATTGGAACAATTGTAGTGGGGAACCCAGGAGTTTTCAGAATCAGGATAACCCTTCCATGACACCAAATATTCTAAGTGTCGTTGATTTTTGCGGGAAGCCAAAGTACAATTTAACTCATACTCAGGTTCTCCCTCTACAAGAATGGGTTGGGAAGAAGGAGTCTCTGTACCTTTAAAGGGAGTAAAAATACATTCATGAAAGGTGTGGAAAATCTTGAAAGCAGGGGGGTAAATCCAGCCAATAGGCGGAGGGGCCGGTTTGACGTTCAACTTTGAAGGGGCCAACTTGTTTAGGCCCTAACTTACAACAGGGAACCTTCAGTTTCATATTGCAAGCATCAATCATGACTAGATCACCTGGCCTGTAAGTTGGACCTTCCTGGCGCTTGCAATCTGCGTATTCCTTGTAAGTTGTCACGGCAGCGGCAAGAGTAACCTGGAGCTTCTGATGAACCTGCTTCAATTCAGCAGCCTGATCAGTTGCAGCTTCCACATTGCTAACCAAACAAGGACCCATGTTGGACAAGGGATTGTAACCCACATTGGCATAGAAGGGCGATAATTGAGTTGACATGTGAGGGGCGTTATTATATGTGAACTCTGCCATGGGTAGATTATCACACCAGTCATCTTTTTGCGCATTAGTGTAGCAACATAGGTAGACCTCCAAAATTTGGTTTACCCTCTCCATTTGTCCATCAGATTGGGGGTGGAACACCGTGGAATGACACAATTTGATACCTAGAATCCCAGTGAAAGCTTCCCAGAACTGAGCAATGAATTGGGGCCCACAGTCACTCACAATCTCCATTGGGATGCCATGTAGAGAAAAATTCTATTCACAAACAACCTAGCCATTTCCACCAAAGTAATTGTGGTTGAGCAAGGTACAAAGTGCGCCATTTTTGTGAAACAATCTACCATCACCATGATTGTGTTAAACCCATTGGAATTGGGAAGTTCACCAATAAAATCCACCAACATAGACGGCCAGGGTCCTGCAGTAGGCTGCAGTAGAACCAATAAACCTGTAGTCCTGTTCTGGCTTGCCTTAGATAAAACACATATCAGACAATTGCAAACAAAAGCTGCCACCTGTATTGTCAAGCCTTTCCAGGAAAACTGACGGCAGATTAGCTCCATCGTTTTTTTTACCTGGGTGGCCTGCCATAGGAGAGGTGTGATGAGTCTCCATGATTTCATCCCAAATTGTTCCTTCTGGGACCCACAAGCAACCTTGATGATATAGAATGGGACCTATCTTATGATAACCCTGAGGCTGACCCACCGGGTTTGCACATGCTAGCTCCAATAGCCTATCATAACCTTTGGACAAAGGTTGCAGAAACTTAACTTTGGAGTATAAGTCCAGGTCTGCGCCCTCAGTTAAGGACATAGTAGCCAGCATAGCAGGTGGAGACAATACAAAAGGCACCACAGCCTCATCTGGAATCATAGTATGTGTGTTAAACTTGGCATCCACACTAGCATCTGGGAGATGGGAAGGATTCCTGCTTAGTGCATTGGCCAAGTGATTTTCAGATCCTTTAATAAACTTGTAGCAGAACTTGTATCTCTTCAGGTCACCATGCCATCTGGATTGACAACCTGACAAAACCCTGGGTTGTTGATAATATATAAGAGCTTTGTGGTCAGTTCTTACTACAAATGAATGACGTGCTGACATGATATGGTGATGCCAATTCTTTAAAAATTCCACAACAGTCAACAATTCCTTGTTGTAAATCATGTAATTGCGTTCATGAGCGTCCATCTTTTGGGAGAAATACCCTACTGGTCTCTCAATCCCGTTGCCAGCAGTCTGCAACAACATACCAGCTACAGCGTATTTGGATGCATCTGTGGAAACCACAAAAGGAAGCTCAGGATCCACATGTCTCAACACAGGTGACAACAATAAAAGAGCCTTGACTGCCGTGAACGCATTTGCGCACTCAGGCGTCCAGACCAAAGTTGTCTTTCCACTAGCCAAATATAAAGGGGCGGCCTCTTCAGACAGGTTTGGAGTGAATTTATTCAAGAACATAAAAGTACCCAAGAAACTATGGAGTTGGAATACTGTCACAGGCGTAGCATACTCTCAAACCGCAGCTTCCTTGTCAGGGGCAATGGTGTGTCCATCCTCAAAGATAATATTACCCAGAAAGGTAACCTTACATTTGAAGAATTCACATTTGCTTCTTTTAATGATCAAGTTGACCTGGAGAATGTGCTCTACCACTTCTGACAGATGGGCTTTATGTGACTCCTCATCTGGAGAGAACACAAAGATATCATACATATATGCAATGGCACATACACCCAAGAGATTGCCCAAGACGGAATCAATTAGTTGCTGAAAGCAAGCCAGAGTATTCTTCAATCCAAAAGGCATTACCCAGAACTGAAAGATACCCTTCTTGGTTCTGAATGCTGTCAACCATTCCATTCCTTCTGTGATCCTGATTTGATTGAAAGCATTCAACAGATCAAGTTTTGAGAATACCTTAGCCTTCTCAACACACCTAGAGATCTGTGCTTTGAGAGGTAAAGGATAAGGATCTGGAATTGTAATGTTATTCAAATTCCCGTAGTTGACACAAGGATGAAGGGACCCATCAGACTTCTGAACAAACAATAACAGAGAGCAGATCAACAAAGCCTTCTTAAAAATGTAGCCTTTTGTCAACATGTCATGAGTCAATTCTTCCAAACATGTGTCTTCCTTCAAGGTTAAAGGGTAAATAGGAGACACAATTCTGATCAAATCAACAGTGACCTTAAAGTCAAAGTCAAAGTCAAACTGAGTGTGCTTGGGAAGGACCTTGCCTCTGGTGGTGTCAAATGCTGCGGACCAGGGTTGCAAGCATGCCAGTAAATCCAAACTTACGGGGATAGGGACAGGAAACAATTGTATGGTCTGTGATGATTGCTCCATTTCAGACATACCTAACAGTGGAATATAAATAGTTATACCCAAAGAGTGTTCCACCTGCAGCTCATTTTTCTCCAGTAAGGTCAATAAATTATGATATCTCCACCAGCCCACACCCAAAATGGTAGGATACATCAGGGAGGAGCAAACAAAGAACCTCACGGTAAAAGACTGACCCAAAACTACAAAGGTTACTGGCTTCTTTAGCTGGAAAGAGGGAAACATCTGACATTTCCCACCCCTAACAAGCATTCCAGGGTGGTACTTGAGTTGTAGCAAGTTGGCAGTCTCCACACTCATGAAGTTCTTGGAAGCACCTGTATCCAACAAAATGAGTGGCTGGTAGATAGTCTGACCGTTATCAATGCTACCATAAAACAAGAAGTAACCAGAAGTAGATTTATTTGCAGCAAAGGTGGCAATCTGGGCAGGGTCCTGCTTCTCTTTGGCGGTATAGACAGCGGCTAAGGAGGCAGAATGCTCCTGGAAGTAATGCTTAATCATTTCTTGGACAGCAGCTGGAAGAACATGATAATCACAATCAATGGGAACAAAGGGCAACTCTTTGGACATAACCACAGAAGGCTTTGCAGGTAAGACATACTGAAGCATTACCAAGGAACTATCAGGACCGGACACCACTGGGGCCTCATTTACATTGACAGGTTTGTTCACCACCGCTAATTCCAACTGAGATGGGCTAGGGGGAGAACAATCCTGACTTTAGTTGGAAGGAACTACCGCGGAGCAAGGACCTGAAAACCAGGAGTGCACAGCGGGTTTGTCCTCAATTACCAACATACCTTGCTTGGAAGTGTACAGATTTTGACCAGAGAAAGAATTTGGCTTACCAGGGCCTCAGTTGTGGTTAATGGGGAATCCCAAACTGCTAAATCCTAGGCAGTCTGGTCAACTGCTAACCACAACGCTGAGAGTTTATTCACTTCAGAAACATCAATTGTACGGCAGTAGGCAAGAAACTGAGGAAGGAATATCAAAAGCAAAGTAGCACTCTGATGGAAGGCGTACAGCTTACAATATACTTTGAGCTCCACAATATATACATACAATTTTTTTAACAAAGGGTATAGAGATGCACTTTCAGTTAAAACACGTGGATTGCACTCCACTGCAGACAACAACCATTCACAAGCATCCTCAGAAACCTTTGTCATCACATGTTAAACTTGGTATTTGTGACTAAGGCTTGAATCAGAATATAATGATAATGCTGAAAAAACTTCACGCAAATCTCATCAGTAGGTGGAGCAGGAAAATAATCCAGACACCAAAATGACATGACACAACAGAAATAGGAAACAGAAGATCCAGTCTCAACAACTGCAACTGGAGATGGAAACCACAAATTAAAAAAAAGTCCAAACTGAAAGCTCAGAAATGAACTGATACAAATAAACATGGTAAACACAGATATCTCAACAGAGCAGGAGAAAAGAAACACAAATGCATGACAAACTGCTTCCAAAAACTCAGATGTAGAAGAGTTGAGTAATGTGACAGAAATTGCAGGATAGTATGAAGCTGTTTCTAAGTGTGGTGAATTACCACCCAAATCCACATAGAATTAATGATTAACCACCAACGTGGCTTCAAATATTTTTTTGTAAAATTTCCAATTGTAATACCAGGATTAAGAAGAACAATTAATCCTAACCAAAGTAGCCCAAGATAAATGGCCTGAGACAACATCAACAAATCTTTAGAATAAAATTCTGGACATTGGGAGGCAACACAATTTTCAGTTTCAAGAATGGGGGGAGGAGCTGCAAAATTGGTTGGTACAAAATTAACATTGGGCGGCACCAACAACAAAGTTCCAACTGCAGGACCCCATCTTCCAGAAATGATTCTGTTGAGAATCAGATTGTACGGAATATATTGTAACAACCCAACCACAGGATACATTTTGAAAAGTAAATTAGAACTTAGGATAAATGATTTTTATTGAGTAAAATTTTGGGAAGACTCAACTCTTAGAGTTGAAACAGTGAAAATTATTCAATATATATCAAAAATTGACTAAGCAATACTGCCTGAATCTTGGCCTCCTATTCCTTCCACATTGTCACGTAAGTATCTGGTCCAGGCTGCAAAGAACCCTTGTGTGATCAAATTTTGACAACCATGCTGATTAACAAGCTTGTATTGGGTGACCCTCAAATTACCCCAATTTATCAACATCAATTTGCAAGGAGGAGCTAGTTTCAGCTGACAGACTGGAGAAGCCGTAACCCATTTTTGATCAACTGTTTGATTTAAATCCGTTAACTTGGTCAATTTTAATACAAGTTTCCCAGCTTTTTGAGCCTTCTTGCTTGGGCAGATAATACCCAGCATGATGGAACCTACTGTGACAGGTTGATGCTCCGCACCCTAGCAGCTTGTGCTCCTTGAACCAGCTGTGTCAGTACAGCATCACTATGGAACTCTCCTCTCCCGTCTCCTCCTTGAGTAGCCACTTGGGTTGCACTAACTCTATTCTTTGACCTGTGGGGGCAACCACAACTGCGGCGCACAACGGGTGTATTGGTACTCTGGTGTTGTGTTCCTTCCATTTTGAGAATTTAATAAAATATTAAATAAAATTCAACTAAGTTACTCTCTAATTTTATTTTTTGCTTTTATCTGAATATGGATATTTGATTAATATTTTTCCCACCCAATATCCCAATTATATTTTTTTCTTAATTAGTTGTTTTTGGTTTTAAAACATCCATTTTAGAATACTCAAAAAAATTTCACCCATTTTCCCAGATTTTACTGCCAAATTCAAACACCCAACACAATATTTTTAAAATTTGTGTTTCAGATTGCATGCCCTATTTTAGATACCTTGGTATCATTCCTGATTACAATCCATTGCACACAACATTTGAGTGATTTTGTTTACATAGTGAGTTGCTATTGTGTTTTGTTTTTGGATTGAGTTTTGACACACTGCGCTTGGGCGTATTTTGTCATCAATTCACATAGTAAACATATGTACACCAAAAGTTAACTCACACCATTTTGTTTGTGAGTCAATGTATTTTGGACTGTATTTTGAATTGTTTTGCTTTGTGTGTGAGCACTTCTTTGCTGTGTTGACCCATTTTTCCCATTAACACCAAAAATTCATGTTAACAGACTGTATATTTTAACCTGATAGTTGGATTTTGTTTAAATCTAAAACCATTTTGTTTAAATCTGAGGTATTTTCAGTTGTTGCCATAGCTTTTAAAGCTACTGTATAAAATGAGATAAAGAGGAAAATTGAGAAGATAACAGTGTTTATTTGATATGAAAATAGAGGATTATATAGTATCATGAGAAGCCACATGCTGTCCATGTATGGCATGGTTATCATGTGGCTTGTCTGGTAATGTTCTATTTGGGATTCAAAAGGTTTGGTCCCTGTATAATAGGAACTTCTGATAAGAGTGCCACCAATTGTTCATTAAGTGAGGAATAACTTGAGGAATAACTTTCCTGATAGGGATTAATTAAAGATGTCACAACACTAGCTATAAATATTGAAAACAATATAAGCCATTCTGTTAAGATAAAAATTCTTGCTCTATAGAAGTTATTTTAAGTCAGCACACAAGGCAGAAAGTTTTACTCTCACAATTGTAGAATGTCTTTTAAGTAGTAACTATAAAAGGGCTAGAAAATTCTTATAAGTCATCCTTTAATCTCTTCTTGATCATCTCCCTGTATGCATCAGCTCACTGGTGCCCTATCCAAATAAAGATGTGAATAATTCTTCAGATTTGGCTGCCTTAAATATACAGCAGCAGAGTGCCCAGTCAATTTACCTCTACAAAGCATTTTTTGGCAACTAATATGTTACCATATAGATTTCAGCCCTATCAACAATACTACAAGACATAATAAATCCAAAAAAATCTTGTCTCAAAACTAAAAATCTTAACGATAATTTATCTATTGAGATAATAAACTACTGGTAATTTTGAAGCTTGGAATGGTTGCTCCAAAATACTTCAAACCGGCAAGGGATATAACAAAAGTTACAGATGTTAATACGAAAATTAAGTGGGCTTTAAAAAGGGTTTAAGATAAATAACCCTCACTATGTACATGTAAAAATGATTATCTTAGCCTAAAGGATAAAAAGGCAATGTTTAGCAATTGCAATGACGAAATGAAATGAATTTTTAAAAATGAAATCTAAAATAATAAAGCTGTAAATTGAATTCAAGACGAACCCCTACAACCTCTTCATGTTAGAAAAGGTGCGGCCAAACTTGAAGGATCAGGGGTAATGAAGCAATATTTTGGCAACAATAGTGATATCATAAGTTTATTTGCTCTCTGGAAGAAAGGAAATGGCCAAAAGGAAATCGACTTATGCCAATGAACTCTTAACGCCAAGAGCTCTTGGATTTTAATCACAGATTTAAAAAGTGAGTTGATTTAGCATTTATAGTGATGGAGCGAAAATAGGAAGCAGTATCGTCAAGAGTCTGATCCTGTATCAAATCAAAAAGGTGAATAATATTTTTTAAACTCGCTTCTCCGCCAAAATCTAGCACCCATGCTTAATGTTGAACATGTTTCAGACAAGATCATATATCTTAGATTGGATAAACACAAATGAGCTAATTAAAAAAGACCATTTTATTATTTCTCCAATTCCTTTTTCAAGCCTTGTGACCACGGTTAATTCCATATTTGAGCCAATGTATGAAACAAATAATTTAGTAAATGATCCAAGAAGTGCAGATCGTTTACTGTTTACATCACTTAAAAGGTGCAAGTCGCAGGTTTCAGGGGATCAACAACCATCCTTCCTGTAGTGCTTCTTTCCACGCCACTTTCACATTGTATTATCAAGGATGGATTCTGTATCCATATGCTACTCATATTATATTTCTCGAATACAACATATCCACGTATGGAACCCAACTAAATGTACTGTTTTGGTCATATCAGAGACTGACATATCTGGATAAACGAACTATAGAAATGGTTGGGCAGCATGGCTTCAAGATTTTAAGCATATCGATTTAAAAACGGAGCTTTAGTTTAGAAATTATACTTGATGTCTTAAAAATGTGGAGCCTTGTCATACGAGTTTAGTCAAGGTAAAGTCATAATCAAGTAGCTTCAAGAGTTGATTTTCCAAGGGTGAAAATCATAACATTCCTTTTCAATGTCATTCTAATCATTATATCCACTCCAACCCTACAGTTTCATGTTGTTTAATAACTCGCTCCACTAAAGTTCCCCTATTATGAGACTACAAAATAGATTTGGTAAATAGCATGATCTCCATCAACAAGAAATTAGGGATCCACAAATATATTTTAAAATATCGGAGAAAGAATGCATCTCCAACTGCCCTAGACTGCCACATCAGCAGTGCATTCAACCTAGGGTTGCGTCGGCATAAAAAAGTGACAATTACAGCATTTGCCGTAATTGTCCCATCCTCCCTTCCCCATCTACTTCTTTTTGATTCCCCTACGTTGGGGAATCCAAAATCTCAAAAAAAAAGAAGGCCTCAGACGGCTTTCTGTTTTCTGGACAAGTCAGATTTATATAAGCATTTTAAATAAGATTTTATTTTTGAAACAAATTTTAAATTTTAAATCCTATTTTTTAATTTTTTAAAAAGAAAGTATTGAAACAGCAGGCTTGGCCCACCAGCAAGGTTCCGAGTAAGCAGGTTTGTGACCCGCAATCCGATTATCCAGTCACTCGAAGCCAGACTAGGAAGTCAACTCAAATTTCCAAATCCAACAACATGAACAAATGATGATCCCTTACAGTGGATACCTCATTTTGGCGCTTGACTCATTACAAGGATCAAGCCACCCCCTTCACCATTCTACCGTGTGATCTACATAATCATGTTCCTGTTATTCATGACTCACATTAACTATATAATCACTATCTCTCAATAAAAAATATTATCTAGTTTCTAAATATTTTTCCTCTTGTAACTCTGCTAAAACAGCACAGTTATGACATTGGTAGAACATGTAGGTTCTCCATCCTACCTTATCTTGCAAAATTCCGCTTGTTGCCCGTACTCGCCGCGGCCAACAAATCCTTGATATAATCATGTCTGGCCTCCCAGCAGACTGAACACCGTACACACCTGGTGCTGAGATACCTGATGGGTTTGTTCTCTACCAGAACATGGTGATACCACTCCCCACATTCAATGCTCTGTCAGCACAAGGGCTCTTCCAGGCTCCCTCTGCTATGCCTTGTGCAACTGATGAAAATACCATGCCAGCCTACGTAGCCCAAAGACTTTGAAGCACTGCCCTGGAATTCTTTGCTGGGGCCAAAAATAACAACGCCACTGCATGGATCCAATCTGCCCAAAGCAAACTGGCTCAAATGGAATTCCCACAGCAATTCTGGATTGCAGAGATCTCCATCTGACTGGATCATGATGCTGGCACCTGGTGCAACAAGTGGCATGAAGAACACACCAAGAAGGATTGGGATACCTTCAAACAAGAATTATTGGCAAGATTTGTGCTTAAGAACACTGCACTCATGATCATACGCCAAGTAAAGAATCTAACTCAGACTGGCACTGTGAAGGAACTCACACTCACCTACAAGGAACTCTGACCATGTGCCCCCTCTGACATGGCCTTTGATACTCCAGCTACACACCTCATGTACTATGACACACTCAAGTCATATGTAATGAGACATGTGAACCTGGATCAAGTGACCAATCTACAGAGTCTGTATTGTGAAGCAGAGAAAGAAGAACAAATGTTCAACACTCTCCACAAGGCGCAAACCAGAAAGCAAGATAGACCCAAAGACTCTCACCCAGCTGGGCGTTCCAATCAATCACCCCCTGGTAACAACGGCAGTAGCGCAAACCATAAACCTGCAGGCTCAAATGGACATGGAAACGGGAGCAGTGGCCAGTCCAACCATACCCATTTCTGTATTACTACCACACAAGGCAACCAAGACAAGGGAAAAGCCTGGGGAGAGCATTAAGCAAGCCAAGCTCTCCCTGCACAACTCCTGACTTGCCTAATGATGAATACCAACCTGAGGACGTGGACCAGTGTCCAATGATCCAAGTGCCCTCAGAGGACCCGGTACTTTACACCATTGCCAGACATTCCAATAAACTGATGTCTAATCCTTTCTGCTTTCACAGTTACATAGTCTCAACACTCCTGGACTTGGGCGCAGACCAAACCCTAGTCAACAGCAGATTTGTGGACAATTTCAAGTTAACCACTGATCCTTTGCAGATTAAACCATGGTTTTAGCTGATGAACATCACATTGCTGTGACAAGGGAAATCACCCCCTTCTCTGTCATTATTGAGAACCTGCACTCCATCATCCAAGGCCCCGTCATTGACTTCCCAAATTTTGAAATTGTACTGGGTCTGGACTGGTTGCAAAAGAACAACCCCCACATAGACTGGGCAACCTTGGTATTAACCATCAAGCGCAAAGGCGCTAACCACCAGATCTACCCTGACTCAGTGGACCAGCTCCTACGCAACCACGTCTTTTTACGCATCACAGAGACCCTGGACAAAAAGAATAACCTCAAGGAAATTGACTGGGACTTCTGCCAGTACGAGATCATACATTTCCAAAACCACCAGGATACCACTACTCCTCAAGATCACAAAATTGTAGCCCGCCATCCAGAAACCTTCAAGAAGGCTCTACCCGGGTTACCTCCAGAAAAGCATATCCAACACTCCATCCAACTCAAGGGAGCTGTACCTAAAGCACAACCCATCTATTGCCTGACCCCAAACAAAGACAACACTATATGTGCCTACCTCAAGGAAGCATTGGAGAAAGGACTTATCTTCCCCTCACAATCTCCTTTTGGGGACGCCATATTCTTTGTGGCCAAGAAGGATGGCACCCTACGCCTAGTCACAGACTATTGGGCCTTAAACGAAGTTACCATCAAGAATTGTCACCCACTGCCGCTCATTGACAGCCTCTTCAATGTCCTGGGCGGTGCCACAGTCTTCTCCAAGATTTACCTAACTGTAGGCTACAATCAGATCTGTATCAAAGAATAAGATATCCCCAAAACGGCCTTCTGCACTAAGTACGGCTCATACAAGTGTGTGGTGCTCAACTTCAGAATGACAAACGCCCCGTCAACCTTTGTGACCTTCATGAACAAGGTGTTTGCCCCTCACATAGGCAAGCACACCTTAGTCTACCTGGACAACATTGTTGTCTATAGCCCCTTGGTAGAGCAGCACCACAAGGACCTGGAGGCAGTCTTTGCTACCCTGGCACAACACAAGCTGCTAACCAAGCCCTCCAAATGCCAGTTCTTCTGCAAGCAGCTACCTTTCCTAGGACACATAGTCTCAAAAGACAGAATTAAACCCAACTGTCAGAAGATCCAGGCCATCTGCAAAATGCCACCACCCAAAGACAAGTTGGAACTTGGCACGTTCCTAGGAATGGTGGCCTACATACACCGTTTCATACCTGATTGTGGTGTCCTGACTGCACCCTTGTCCGCCATAACTGGCGCCAAATCTAAGTTTGTATGGACCCCCCAACACAATCTTTGCTTCAGACATCTTAAGGAGAAACTCACAACAGTACTCATTCTTTAATATCCTAAACACAATGGGGAATACCAAATGGAGGCAGACGCCTCTGACGCATCCCTTGGGGAAGTACTATAAATAAAAATAATGATGGTGACTTCCTGCCTGTAGCTTATGAATCACAAAAGTTGACAGATGGAGAGTGTCAATTTCCTATCCACGACAAGGAACTGCTGGCCATCGTAACTGCCTAATCAAATGGCGTTGTTATCTAGAACAACAGGAATAATTCAGTGCATTAACTGACCAAAAATCCCTCATATACTTTAAAACGCAGGCAAAACTTTCCTGCTAACAAGCATGTTTGACAAAACTCCTAGAAAAATCAATATTATCATTCAGTACAAACCTGGACCTGAACTAGTCATGACATATGCACTCTTGTGCTTATATGTTAGAGCCACAAGGGGATAAAATGGGCTTGATCCAGAATGGTCCCTCTTGGTACTTCAGATAAAGGACAGAGGTTTCCCCCCTGGCACCACAGACATAACAAAGGAAACTGTCATTAAGAACAAGCACTTATTTGCAGACATGTATTGAACCTTACATCAAAAAATGTCCAACAGAACCACCATCCCTTATGTTCCCACACATCAGCAAGTTGACACCATCCTATGTTACCATAGGGACCAAGGGCACACAAAAAGTTGCAACCTCTAAAAGTTCCTTAAACACAAAGCATGGTGTCCAACCCTGTAACAAGATGTTCAGGAAGTCTTAGAACAATGTAAAGTATGTGAGAAGTTTGCAAGAAGCAAAATCCCACCAAAGTCAGTACTACCTATCTGCACGCAACTACCCTTCAAGGTGTGGGCCCTAGACATTATAGATCCTATATCAGGGAAGCATAACAAAAAGAAGTACATCATCACCGCAATAGACTTTGCAACACAATGGCCAGTAGCACAAGCAGTAAAGACACATACTGGCAACAACGTGCAGCAATTCATAGGAAAAGAAATCATCAGCAAGTTTGGAAAGCCAGAACTTCTGATAACTGACGGAGGCAAAGAATTGACATCTGAAGATACCAACGTATACCTCACCAAGAATGGGGTCAAGCACACCGTGACAACACCTTACCACCCTCAGGCCAATGGACGTGTGGAATGGCTAAATGGCAGCCTCATGCAAGCCTTGGCCAAGCTCACCGCTGGGAGACCCAAGTAATTTAACAAGCAGCTATTGACTGCCCTACTTGTATGCCAAACTTGTGTGAACAGATCCACTGGGAAAAGCCCTTTTGAGTTGATATATGGCACACAGCCCAACATCATCCAAACATTGTCAGGACCCAAGCTGGAAATACCAAGCAAGGTTCCACCCTGCTCAGATCCCCAGGTCATAGAGGCCAATAGCAATCAAACAGAAAGAGAAAACAAGTGTCTACAAAAGACATTCATCCCCATCCAAAATAGACACAACTTCAGAGACAAGGTTTGGGTCATGAACATTGACAAAAGTAAACTACAACCAGAGAAAGTAGGCCCAGCAATCATCTTAAAGGTAAATAAAAATAACACTTACCTTGTGCAAGAACTTGGAAAACTCAAACAAGACAAGGTTCTCCACCATGATTGTCTGAGACCCTGCAAGGCAAGACAGAAACAGTGTGAGACTTTCCTACTGCCACAGAACAACAGTTAGTCCAGTATGGCGCCCGGGCTCCCAACAACCTCCCTGACAGCCTGCCCCCAGAAGAGGCCAACCTTCAGTCAGGGGGTGTTGAAACAGCAGGCTCAACCCACTAGCAAGGTTCCAAGTAAGTGGGTTTGTGACCTGCAATCCAATTATCCAGTTGCTCAAAGCCAGACTAGGAAGTCAGCTCAAATTTCCAAATCCAGCAACATGAACAAATGATGATCCCTTACAGTGGATACCTCATTTTGGCGCTTGACTCATTACTAGGATTAAGCCACCCCCTTCACCATCCTACTGTGTGAACTACACAATCATGTTCCTGATATCCATGACTCACATCAACTATATAATCACTATCTCTAATAAATAATATTATCTAGTTTCTAGATATTTCCCCTTGTAACTCTGCTAAAACAGCACAGTTACAACAAAAGAAAAAAATACACTTTTTATTTTAACAAAAAAATCCTGAAACAAAAACTGTCTCTGATATTATATGCAAACAATTCAGATAAAATCTTCTCAAAGAAGATTTTCTTGGAATTGTTTCTGGATTTGAGGTGGTGGCTTCTTTTTAGAAAAGGAGCCACTCATCTCAAATCCGATGTAGCCCTAATTCAACCTGACATCACATTGTACTACAATTTAAAACAATCATGAATCAAAAGTATATATATTAGCCTCACTTAAATATACAGTTCATCAATATATCTAATCAATAAAGCTATAATTTAAAAAATAAAAGCTCAAATCATATTTGTGTCTTTTATTTAGCATAATCTAAGACCATAAAAAATATTTGAACTATGATTTAATTTAAAAATAATATTTTTTATACTTTTCAAACCCATCTAAATTATATTTTTAGCTGATATCTCCTGTTCATGTCATCAATATGCTTCTTGGAAGTATATAATATAGAGAAAGATGAAGATTTAGAAGAAATTGATATCTTATCAAGAAAATAATATGACCTTTTCAAGCTAAAAATATGCTACATAGTGTTCATGCAGATCATATAGTTCTGAAAGAGAGATATCTATAGAAAATTAGTAACCATTAGAATTAAGTCATATGGCATGTTAATCTACTGTATTTTGAAATCATTGAAATTTATGAATTAAGTTTATACCCATATAAACTACTAAATGTTGAGACTTTTTTGATAAGAATAAACAAGTGTCAAAACTGAAGGGTCAGTCCCCCAGAAAGACTTTACACAAACAACCCCTTGGATCTCAAATTGACTAACATGGCACACATAGCCAAAATTGATGATCAACTCAAATTTCCAAACAGGGAAACTCAAACCAATAATAACCCAAGACCCAGGGGTAAACTCAATTTAGCGCTCAACTCATTAGTAGGATCAAGCCACCCTCTACCCATCCAAACGACTGATCAGCAGGTATCTTGTTACACCAAAAGGATTCAAATAAACTATATAATTTACCATAACCCAATAAAGACATTATCTAGTTTCTAAACACTTCTCTCTTGTAACTCTGCTAACACATTACAGTTATGCCACATTTTCCAGATTTTACTATCTGGACTTTTTGGAGCTGTTGATATGGACAAACCAAATTTAGATTAGAGAGAGCTAAAGTTATGTATAGAAAAAATATAATATCAAACACATATTTTTGATACATGTTTGATAAAATTTCAGGCTTTATTGGGCAACCCAATCAAACATGTACTCTGTCACAGCAGATTCCATAATGCCAGGAATTATTTGGCCAAGTAGGAAGGCTAAAAAAGCTGGAAACCCTTTAACAAAATGAACTAATTTAACAATTTTAAATCAAACAGTTGATCAAAAATGGGTTACGGCTGCTCCAGTTGCCAGCTGAATCCAATTCCCCACCCCTACAAACTGACGTTGATAAATTGACATAATTTGAGGGTCACCAGATATGAGCTTATTAATCAGCATGGTCATCAGAAGTTGGTCACTCAAAGTTTCTTTGCAAACTAGACTAGATACTCACTTGAAAATGTGGAAGGAATAGGAGCTCAGGATTCAGGCAATATTTCTTAGTCAAATTTTGATATATATTGCATAATTTTCACTGTTTTAACTCTTAAGAGTTGAGTCCTCCCAAAGATTTACTCAATAAAATCAATTATACCTTGGTCTAATATTTATTTTAAATACATCCTGTAGTTGGCCTTTTGCGCTACATCCCCTACAATTTAATCCTTAGCCAGATCATTACTGGATGATGGGGCCCTGCAGTTGGAACTTTGTTGTTGTTGCCACCAAATTTTAATTCAATGTCTGCCAATCTTAGAGCTGTTTCTCCTACCGTCAAAGCTGAAACTAGTGCTATCTTAATGTCCTGAATTTTATGCTGAAGACACTCTGATTCTCTTGCAGTCCATTTATCTAGGGCTTTTTTGGTTGGGGTTAATTATTTTACTTAACCCTAGTATCTCATTTGGAAATTTCACAAAACGGTATCTGAAGCTGCGTTGGTGGTTAATCATTAATTCTATGTGGATTTGGTGGGTGATTCCCCATCACATGAAGACAGCTTCTTATTATCCTGTAATTTCTTTCACATCATCCTGGATGTTGTCCTCAAGAGCCAAACACAACATGGTGAGAAAATTTTATAAGAAAAGGTTTGAGATTTGAAGCTAGCCTTGGGTTAGCCTTCATGGCAAACCTAAAGGGGACATATCTTAATTTCCTGGAAGGATTAAAGAGTGCTTCTATTTAGTGAAAATGAAAGGATAAGCTTGAATATTATAAAAGGTAATACAAATGTGGATTAGCTTGTCTTTATTTAGAGTGAGAAGTCTACTTATATAGTAGATTGGGAGTTGGCATTGTTCACTAGATAGACAAGTGACTGGTTGGGTTTAAGATGTACCAGTATCAGAATAATAAAGGTAGCACAATCCAGAATGTGTGGATATTGTATTTGATCCAATTATGGAAAGGGAGAAACTGTTAAAGTCAAAAGCAAACCCAACCAGGTCTTTGCAAGTATCATAATTTGCAGATCATATCAAAATAGCATTGGTAGAAAATTTACAACAGTGGAACATGTGTTAGTTTACCAAATTTATTAATTAGCATTCAAACAACCATAGTGTGTTTAAAAGGCAATCTCTACCACATTTACAGGAGCAATCCTGACCTGATTGTACCATGTGGTGAGTTCAATCTTTTTAAAGATCTTAGCATATATGGTTTTATAAAATAGATTGTCAATCAGCATAGGGGGTTAAATCTTTAATGTGATCTTTTTGAGGTTACAATAATCTGTGATAAGACATAGTAATCCATTCTTATTGGTCACAAAGAAGACTGAAGCTCATATGGAGATAGATATGAGAAGTTAAACCCTTTTTAAGAGCATTTATAAAGTGCTAGAAGAGGGTTTTTTTCCCTCTTTGGTGTTATATAATACAGTGGATACTCCTTTGATAATTTCTTCTGCAATTTCACAATGTGCTGGATTTCTTGGGTGGGGGTAGTTGGTCTAGTATTTACCTGAATACATCCTCAAACTCCTCAAGTTATTCTTGTAGTGCCAGTGGTGGGTTTCTATGAAAGGGAGTTGGGTGGGGTTCAGATCTGATGACTTTGGCTGAACATTGATTGAAGTCCAACTTGCTCCCTTTAAACTCATAAGGAACCTGTTCAGTGATACAGACAAAAAAAGAATTTTGGAGTAGCTTTTTCATCTCAATTGGATAGATCTGGAACCCAACAACATTTCTTCTAAGCATAATGCCAGAGGTTTACCTGTCAATTTAGGGATATCTGTTTCATAGCTAGTTCAAAACAGCAATAAAATTGTAGCTGAGGCCACCCAAAATGGGCCCAGGGTGTTACAAATGACAAAATCTTGCTAACTATGCTTGTGAAAAACCTCAACTACAGGATTAAAACCCTGGAATCCTGCAGGCTGGCGGCCTGCAGGACCAGCTGCCCAGCTGCCTACGTTTTTCTGGGCTCAAACTAGATCAGTATTCAACTTCAGGGAAGCTCCTTAGACCTGCTGAGCTAAAATTACCTGCATCAATGCCTCTCACACTAAATGTTTCTGTTAGTCCTGCCAATGAGAGCATGGGCCTGGCCAAGAATCCCAAGATAGCTGGGGCCACCACAGCAGGAGAATCAAAGAAACTTCCTGTGGAATGCAGGCCACCCAGGGATGTCCAATACTGCAACCCAAAAGGGAAATTTGATTATTCTTGTTTCAACCCAGCCAATGAAAGATCTCCTACGCAAGATGCCACCAAGGGATGCCTAACCCTAGTAGACGGTATCACCAGGCCTGAGGGGAATTGCAAGAGTTTGTCCATGGTAACTGGGCATACTTATACCCTGGGCTGCCAGGAAACTACCTATTGCTATTATTGCAATAAAGTGACATGAACATTTGGTTCAACCAAGTTATCACATATTTGGTTTTTTCTCTATTTTATTTGCAGACTAACCTTCTGCAGCCTTGTCCCCCACATCCATCAACCCCAAGAAATTGCAGACTTTCCTCCCAAGCTATATCAACCACCCAGAGCACCCTTTAGCCCAGTATATTTCACATAATATCCCCCAACCCGACATATTCAGAGTTCACTCTAGAGGAAATCCTGATCTACAGCCCCAAAGCCAGAACCCAAGAGACAGAGATAATTGGCCAATAAGGATCCTGGATAGCTGTGCCCCCTCTGCTATTCCAAGATAAATATAACTACCTGCCAGCCTACCATGTTCAAATGACCCTGTCAGGATTCTCCTTTCTTGGATTTTGCTACTAGCATTTTTCAGGAATATTCAACATTTTTATCTTTATTTTTGGTTTTAAAAAACCAACAATTCACTTCCAACAACTTCCTTTTCCTTTCTTAGTTCCTATTGTTCAATTCATCCTATATTAACAGTTAGTTCTCCTTTTGAAGTTACCTTTTTGCTCAGCACAAGTTTTGAACTGCAATCTTTACGCTAAGATTAATTTAAGATGATCCAAACTTCTTACCTGTTTGCTTTTCACCTTGGCTTACTCCAGCAGCTTTGGATTTGATTTTTCTGTCTTCCTGCTCTCCTCTGGCTTGCTAAAAACCAATTAAGCACCCACCGCAACTGTTTTCTTTCTCCTTTCAATTTCTCCTTTATGCTAGCCTAACTATTTAAAGTTAGTTCAAGCAACAACCTAAAAACCATGGTCCCTTCTTGCCAAGGATTAGTTAACTTTAAAAGGTTAAATCTTTTATTCCCATTTTGCACCTCACTTTACCAAGCTCAATAAAAAGGCTTGGTTTACCAGTCTCAACAACAAGTTGATATTGTTTGACTTGTACCCCAAAAAGGTACTTGTTAGATTTTGTGGCTTGTGTTTTCCTTTCAAATTTTATTCTTAGATTAATTTAGTTTTCATGATTCCTTTTGATTTAGTTCTTCACCAGTTAGGTAAATTTTATATTGGTGCTCATAATTTAGTTGTTGATAGCTTCAATCCTCCTGTTGTTGCAGACCATTTCCCAGACTTAGAATTTGACCTTTTAACTAAATTGTCAGTCATTAAGACTGGTCTCTATTTTATTTTCCTAGGGTTAATAAATTGCCTTAGTCCTTATTTCACTTCATATAAGCTCTTAGGAGCCTTAATGCAGTTGTTATTGTAAACCTCTCCTACCTTTTTATATTTGACAAGTATAAACATCCTTGGTTTAAAGACTTTAGTTTACAATCACCTACCCCAAGCCTTTAGACCTTACAGAACTTACAGACCCCGCCTCTAACCCTGCAATCCAACCACCTGCAAGAATTTGTGGCAGCCAATAAGTCCACTTCAACACAACTATTCAGAATGATGTACATCATCCTTACTGGGATTATTGATTTTATGGTTCCCTTCAATGGGCCCTGGGCCATCATAGGCAAATCCTTGTCATATATTGTAAAGTTAGCTCCTATCCTCTGGTGGGCCCTTCCCTCCGGGCCTGCAGGCTGTCCTCCTGAAAGTCCTCAAAAAAACCCCACAGGATGGACCCCTGACATAGAGAGCTTAAACAGACATTTCTCATTCTTACATAGAAGTAAAATAGCTTGTGGATGATAGCCACTCTACGGAATTTAGATAAATGTACCTCCTTGGATCAACTAGGTACATATTATAGTTGTTGGGAATCTCAAAATTCTTGATTGATCATAGTGTGGTTAGCCCTGGTGTCTACCATAAGCTTGTGGGTGTTCCCACAGAAGTGGAAGGGATAAGTCAAACAAGTGATTTTATTTTATGTGTGACTAGCTTTTAGCACTGATTGTCACTGCTCACTTGAAAGTCTTCTAGAGTTTAAACCACATGCACATTATAGTTTCAGGGTTTTTGACAATGAGATATTGGGCTTTTGGATTAATCAGAATTACAGAGCCCCTTGTGTCTATATCCTCCAGGATTTTTTAGAGCCGTCAATATGTACCAATTCAAGTATTTCTATGACAGTCCACATGGAAGCTGTTGTGAAGGAGAGGGCTGATTTGACCTCAATAAAGACTATATGCTGAAAGTTGGTCATGAATGGTAGTTTTGAGACAGTTAGAGGCCTAGTAGGTAACAGGGGCTACTAGGGAAAGTAAGGCCTGACTATTAGGTAACATTGGCTACAAGAGGCAGAGGTTGAGCCAGTCCAGCAGTTAACATTGGCTGCTGGGGGTCAGTCAGTTATCTCCACCCAGTAGGTAAAATTGACTACTGGGGTGGGGAATGGAGCAACCTAGCAGGTAACAATGGCTGCTAGGGTGTTAGTTGGAAGGTCTGAACCTAGTAGATAACATTGAATACTAGGGGATGATGATGGCTCTCCTCCTTAGCAGGTAACATTGACTGCTGGTATTCAGGATAGGTGTCTCCACCCAGTAGGTAACATAGGCTACAAGGGGTGGAGATTGGCTCTTTTCCTTAGAAGGTAACATTGGCTGTTGAGAAGAATGGGCAATGCAGCTTAGAAGCTAACATTAACTGGTGATATGAAAGGTAGGTGTCTGGCCCTGGTAGGTAACAAAGGACTAACTGGGGAAGAATAGCTCTTTTGTCTAGCAGGTATCATTGGCTGCTGAGAGGAAGAGATGATGTGACCCTGGCGGGTAACGCAGGCTGCCAGGGAAGACAAGAGCTACAATAGCTCTATGTGCCCTTGTGCACTCACAGGAAGTATGTAAGTAAGCATATTGCCTAACAGACTGGTAAGGTGTCCTTGTCTGTGTTTCCCTGGAGGCTTTGGGGAAGTCCTAAAGCTACCATTGGGAGCATAGATATACTCAGAGGCAGTATCCAGGTAGCTGCTTAGGAAAGAAGCTGCAGAACTTGGCATGATCAGGCCTCTGAGAAGTAAAGTTGGTTACTGTGCACCTGAAAACTCAGACTTAACCACATGAGTGAGTAAAGACAACTGCACAGACATGAGGATTGTCTGTGATTGAATGGGTCAAGTGGAGGTTACTTACAGGGGCCCAGTCAAACACCAGTATCCTTGTAGACTTATTGCCTGAGTCTGAGGTATTGATAATGGAGACTCAAAATGGACCCAAAGGTGATTCAAAAGAAAAGATCACAGTGAAGACTAGTAAGAAGGACTGGATTATCACAGTGAAGACTAGTTGAAGGACTGGAGGATCATAGTGAGGAATAGGACCTTGGTGGTTTATTAAGAAGAGGAATAAAATTAGGTGGTTCATAGTGAGGACTAGCTGATGAACAGGAAAGGAATAGCTGATGGACTAAAAGGGGCTAGCTGAAGAACTAGAAAATCATGGAGAAGAAATGGCTGAAGGACTAGGAGAACATGCAGCAGGACTAGCTGGGAATCTGGAAGTTAGTTAGGAAGAACCAGAAAAAGTAGATGCAGAACCAGAATGCTGTTTTTGGACTATTGGAAGTAAGATTAATAAAGGAAAAGAAGCAATTGAATTAGATATCAAATTTAAAAATGGAAGGAAGAAAAGAAATAGTTTACAGGAATTAAACTAGGAATTTATTAAGGATTAATTGAGTGAACTGGAGCCAAAGAGGCCAAAAACAGGACAGAGAAACTGTTGGGACAAAGGATGAAGTTTTGCCAAGATGGTTAAGTGAGGCAAAAAGCAAGTGACAGGCAGGTTTGAACTTTGTATATGGTGAAGAAAACGCAGAGAAACCCAGAGAAATTTTGAAGAGTTAAGGGTTCAAAAATACCTTAAGTAAAACATAAGTGGAAGCACTCAAGTTTTGCCAGAGAAATGTGACAGGAATTACAGCAACATTATTCAAAACGCGGAGCCAAGGTTATTCAAGGAAGCAGGACAGTGTCAGGTTTGAACCAGGGTCAAGAACAGGTCATTCAGGCAAATGTTTTGGCAAAACCATTCAATTTGGGCGTTTGATTAGCTGCAGGCCAAATCCTGTTTGATCACTGTTTTGAGGGCTTTAAATGAAGAGTTTAAGCCTAAAAATGAGGAAATGAGGCAGGAAAAGCAGGGTTTTAATTGGCTGAAGTAATTTAAAAGATTTAATATATTGTAGAGCAGAAGAAACTGAATGGTTTAAGTCTGGAAAACCCAGAGTTTGAAAGAAACAAGGACTGAAACAGGGAGCTATAAAAGTGTGTTCAATATGAGACTTTTTAGGAACTAGATCAAGTTGAATAACTAGGCCACTAGAGCTGGGCAGAGAGCTGGAGACCAAGATAAAGGTGCAAAAGCCCAAGACAAAGGTGCAGGAGCCCAAGGTTAAGGAGCTGGGGCTTAAGCTAAAGGGGACAAAGTTGAGCAAGGAGCAAGATTCCAGGACTAAGGAACAGGAATCCAAGACTAAGGTGCAGAAGTCTAAGACCAAGTACAAGGAGCCCAAGAGATTGTTGGAGGACTTCAAGTATTGGCACATCCATATTGTTTCCCAGACCTCTGGGCCATATAAAAGAAGGTTTCTAAGAGGATCTTCCTTCTGAAAGAGAATAAAAGCCCATTTCAACCCCTGTCCAAATTTCCCAGTAATAAAAATAGACCCTATGAGTGAATTGACTAACAACTTCTACCCTAGCCAAGGGGAGAAAGGCACCTATTACCAAAGCTTTTGAAGGTTTGCCACTAGTAAGACCTCCAAGGAGAAGTAGGAGAGATTAACTAGACACCTTGAGATGACAGATAGGGGAAGGGAGTTTATTGGGAATGAGTTTATTAGGTTGCTGAAAGACTGGTACAGGCCTACAGAAGGTTTAGCACCAGATGAAGTACAAGTGCATGGTGGGGATGCCCGCCTAGTGATGGAGAGAGTATTGGAAGAGTTTGCAGTAATGCAGGCCAAGTATAAGAGACTTCAAGCAAGCCACCTACCGCTACTAGGGAATGACAACTCCTTTCAGTTGGTCCCTGGCTATGACCCAGGACACACTATGAGGACTAGTGAACATGAGCCCCACATTCCCCTTTCAAGGACGTTTATTACCATTGTCCTATTGGCAGGGCTGATGACAACCTATCTGATTGTGGGCGCTACCAGACACAGGAAAAGGCTTGGTAAAAGTGACATTGGTATTTTGAAAAGCCCACAGTGGCTTGATTATTTGCCTCAACAATAGCTTTGTAACAGTTGTTTATGAATGTGCAGCGTCCCACTGGTACCCACTTACAGATATGAGATTTCAACTCATTGATGATGAGTGTAAAAATTATGTTTTTCTTAATAATAGCTTCTAGGGCAGCAGCAAGAGCTTTCTGCTAAACAAAAAGATATTAAAAGACATTTCCTGTTTGTTTGATAGGAATTAGAGGTGTTTTCATGACAATGGGCAAGAAGGTTTTACAATAGTAGAATTTAGCTGCTTCTATGAAAGTAGCTCAGTGACCTTGGGTTCTTGACTGACCTAAGTGGTAATCCAGGAAGAAATGGGTCTAAAAAGTTGCTCTAAATCTCTGGTGTCACAGCCCATACCAGATTCTGGCTGGACTCCTGCAAAAGAGGCAGGCCGGGGCTGGAAGACCATTCACACAATAGGTGCAATCCTGATAAGATAGTTCACAGCAGTGGCCCAAGGACACCAACTCCCAGTATGGGGCACAAACTGATTGGATAGCCCCAACACTGTAATATAGATGAACCCTAGTTTGCTGAAATCTTGGGAAAGAAGAGAATTTGGTAGGGGAGGAGTGACTGTAATCTCCTTCATAAATATTGGAATCTGGTCTTTATAACAGCCAGGAGGAAGATCCAGGTGATGGGGGTGGTAAAACTCCAAGTCAAAGGCGCAAGCTGGTGTAACCAAGAGAATGAGAGCAGAGCCAGGGGGAAGGATAGGCACAGGTGTATTGTGTTGTTGATTCACGTAGAGATGCAAACAGAATAATTATATTGGTGAAAAAGTAAACAATTTCTGTAATTAAATAATGGGTCCTGAGCATAAAAGACTTTATTAAGATGATGTCAACAGTGAGGCTTTTCTTACTCACTACTTATGCTTACTAGTAATAACTTATTATTTTGTGCCACCAGGCCTCTGGTGGCATCATCTTCAGTGGTGCTTGCAAAATTCTTAGGAAATTGTGTTCTGTGGCCTAGGGATGAGTGTGCATTGGCTGCTTCCTCATGGCCATAGGTTTGGATGTAGCACACTAAGGTGCTGCAGCTATTAATAGACCCTAAAAGCATTCAGTTGTTTTATAAAGCAATCAAGCAATTAGTGGTACAATTTACCATTTCCCAATAGTAGGGGGACCCAATTTTGTGTTTAATCTTGATTACAGGGGTTTGCAGCACGTGGGCCTTGCAAAACCCAGGTTATTTGCAGTCAAAAAGGGGGTTTATTTCTGGAAAGGCAGTTGGCAATGGTTTCCATGAAGTTTGTTGTGTTTTATCTAGGCTGGCTAGTTGATTGTCTTGGGAATTCTAGGCCCTGACATGTGGCCACCCATATGGGTTATGGTACTTGGCAAATGTAGAGGCAGGTTTTTTTGGAGTGCAACTAACTTATGATGCTGGTACCTTCCACACTACCTATGAAGGACTCTAAATTTAAGGTCAGCATTCATTTTGAGAGGTACAACTTAGGTAAAGTAATACTGGTGTTACATTGTCTCAAGCAAAGCTGGTTGTAAACGCTGGTCAATGCAAGTTGGTCTTGATAGATAACATAACTCTCCAGAATCTTCCCTTTGGGAATATGCATAAAGGTTTTTTGATGAGGGGTAGCCATACAGCCAGCAATTTATTTTTATTGGGGTTTTTAAAGGTAGGTTAAAGATCAATCCTACCACTGTATCACTATTGCAGCTGAATTAATTATAGTTCAGTATTTGGAATTAGGGAAGACAGAAGTCCAAATAAAGAGACAGAGAATAAGTATAATATGATAGCTTTATTGGGAAGTATCATCTAATATACTGAAAAGGGGAAGCTACTAATTCATACAGAGGTGGCATGGTGATAAAACCCAAGTAGGGTGTGAATAGTGAATAATTTATCAAGGGATTCTCACTCTGGATTGGCTTTGTTCCTAATTTTTAAATATTGCTTGTATCTCAACATTGGCAGTAGAATGTCCCATGTTGTTAGATATATCATGAGGCAGCTCTGTTAGCACCCCTTGTGTGTTGTGAGATATATTTTCAGGCAAGGTGTTGACCTCAGCTGCAGAAACATGCCCAAAGAAACTTATAACTACTGGTTTCTAAGGCCAAAATGTATCAATAACAAGCACATCTTTCAGAGCCCCCTGTCAGGACTCTGGAATAATATGGCAGACTTGACCATTATTCCCCTGGCTGATTGTTTAGACAGCCAATTGCCATATATCTGGAAAGCTTAAAAAAGCACCAGCTGATCCCGCTCCACGCTTTGGCTAATCAGTACATTGAATATTACTCCAAAGATTGATCCTGATCTGATTCTGATCCTCCCATTGGATCAACTCTGATTGAATAAGCTTGATGATACCTGACATCAAGCACAGAACACCCCTCAGAGAATAAGATGGAATGCCTAAGAATAATAATGCAAGATAGTTTGCACCAAACGTTCACAATTAGAGACACCTCAAATTCTATGACCAATACAGAAGGTTATTTAAGAAGAATAATGCATGGTGTGAAAACCCAGTTAACAGGGTAACCAAATTTGTGTATGCATAACTCACAAACCAGATGCCTCCAATACGCTGATGAGATAAGCCAAGGTCCAGTAATCTATTGAAGTCCTATGCCAGACCGGCATGGCTGCCTAACTCTGGGGGCTGAAACTAGCAGTCTGGGGAACAGATAGACTGACTAGTAAGAGTTGGAAGCGTCATGTTATAATCTGGCAAGAGGGCTTATCCACCCTATATAAGGTGCTCTCCTGATTAGAGATTGAGCAGAATATTCACCCTTAAATATAGAGATTAAATGATCTCTATTGTTGTATTAATACTAGCCAACACCTAGTAGTTAGAAGTATCCAAGTAGAACACGCCGCTGTTTACTTGCAGACCTGTGTGTTTTCTCCTACAGACTTGGGATACTTCCAGGATGTAGCCTCACCTAGACCCAATTGGTAGCAAAGATTGTCCTCATACAATCTATATCAATATCCCTACTACAATGAATAATAAAGATATTTCCTCAAGACCCCAAAATCTTGACATCCCCTAAAAAAGCTCCTAAAGCTCTGCTTTTTAGAACTTCAGAAAGTGATATTGTAACATCATCAATTAATATCTCTTGAAAAACAATTTTTCTGATAAATAACTTAACTGGAAAATATTAGGTGACACTATTGCTACATCACTGTATTACACAAAATCAAACATTTTGAATCTTATAAAAAATAATACTTGGACAAGCCCCATGACTGCCATGATGTATGTCACGCTTTAGGTATAAGGAAAACTCATTTCTTCAGTATTTGTAAGGCATAGAGCACTTTTTTTGAATACTGTCATATGCAAGGATATTATTATTACTGTATAAGAAGAGCTAAGATAATAGAAAACATAATTATTTCTAATGTGTGGCTTCTGATAACACAAAAGCACTTGTCAAATGAAATATATAAGTTATAATAATTGAGGTGATTGTACTTGCATCCTCTCAATAGTTGCTTTCATGGCGGCTAAAAACGTCATCTAGGACATTATAACACACTCATACAGTAGTTTTAAAAGCTATTGCAACAAACAAAAACAATTCAGATTTAAATGAAATGAACTCAGATTTAAACAAAATCAATTTTAAACAAATTTATATTGATTTACAATAGATTTGGATTCATTTCAATTCCGTTTAAAGCTGAGTTCATTTTGTTTAAATCTGAATTGTTTTCACTTGTTGCCATAGCTTTTAAAACTACTGTATTTCAGGATTATTTGTAATCCAGGTTTAGCACTTAACATATGTCAACCAATAAAATTTTAATATTTTTTACCCAGCACAAGTGGCCCTTGCTAGCATGGGGGTCAATGACCTTAGGATCACTTCTTCACATTCCAGTTATGCCTTTGAATTTGCCACTTAGAAATACAACTAATTAAAGAGATTTAAAATTCAGAGATTAAAACCTACTGCCACAGTGCTTGATGTAAAATTAGGGCGGCACCTTGGCATCTAGAGTTTTTCTCAGGTGATGCTTAAAGTATTTTTAAAGTGGTGTGGTTGTACCATGAGTATTTTCTAGGCAACAAAGTAGTGCTTACTCCTGGGGTGATTTTTTCTGCAATGGTCAACAATCTACTGCTGGTCTCATATACTGTAAATTAAGAACCTAAACTTAAAAATGAAGGATTGTCAAATCCTTGATCCAAATTTCAAACCACTTTTGCGGGCAACTCAGCTGAGTGAAAATTAAAATATTTAATAAAATCAACCATTTAATTTGAATTTTTTTGACTTATTTAAATTGGCAAATTTCAAATCCCTTGAGCAGATAACTCAACTAACAAAAGACAAAACAAAGCAAATAAATGTGTGATACATGAATCAGAAATTCAGTATTCTAATGTAAAATATGAGATTTCCTGCATTTCAAACAAATCATAGACATCATGTAAAAATTAATGAATCTGAAATTGCGGGATTGTCAAATCCAAGAACCAAATTTCAAATCCAAAACAAGGTGAATTTTAAATAAATATAATCTATGGGTGTCTCAAAAGGATGCTAAAGGATATGGAGTGGATTTGTGCTAATCCTTTTAGGAATCATAGGCATTCTCAAAAATCACCATATTTCATTTTAGGATGGCTAAAATTTAGATGCTTGATTACAGTAGATTTTAAAAAACGCTAATAATAAAATAGAATTATATATTACAATATATTTTTATTGTGTTGCCTTTTCCTTGGTGTGTTGATAGTTCATTTGATGTTGATAATGTACTTTCATTTAATTGGATAGTTTCACCTCTAGTTGCCTTGGCAATAGGAAATCAAGTTGCCTCCTTGAGACCAGCTGTGGTTGCAGAGGCAACTTGATTTCCTATTGCCAAGGCAACTGGAGGTGAAACTATCCAATTAAATGAAAGTATATTATCAACATCAAATGAACTATCAACATACCAAGGAAAAGGCAACTTGATAAATATAGATTGAAATATATAATTCTATTTTCTTAATAGTGTTTTTTAATATACTGTAATCAAGTATTCTTAATAGCAATCCATTAACACATAGTGTAGTAATCCAGTGATGTTTTACTTTTGAGTTTTTTCTTTCCCATCTCTCCTTCTTCCTTGAAACATTTAAAAAAAGCCTGCGTCATCAGGAGGGTAGCTCATATATCATTATATGGGTTTGTGGTTGCTATATTAGTGATTTAGAGTGCAGAATATTGCATTATTTCCAGTTTAGACAATTTTACATTTCACTTAATTTCATGTCTAAACACGGTTGTTGAGATTGGATTTTTCATTTGATTTTATCCAGAGTGGAGCTTCTTGATTTGGGTTGATTTGTCCTTGTTTTCTTACTGTACATTCAATTTGGATTCCAGTTCATGCAATTAATATCTGAGTTTACTAGTGACATTCAAAAGTGATTTGATATTTTGTTCTTAGATTTGACAATCCCGCAATTCCAAAAAACATAGTAAACTTAATGAAAATGGTTGATGGATTTGAACACTTCAAATCTGATTCCAGTCAATTCATTTTGTCCATTGGAAATATGCAGTTTGACTTGAATTTTGCAAAGTGTCTATGAGTTCCCGCATTTTCAAATATTCAAATAAATACTCAAAAAAATCAATTTAATTAAAAAAAGGCTATCCTGCAAAAGTGATCCAAAATTTAGGCCAAGGATTTGACAATCCCGCATTTTTACATTCAGGTTCTGAATTTAAAGTATAAATTTTATACAGTAGTTTTCAAACCTGTTGAGATAAACAAAAAAATCTCAGTCCAAAAACAAATACAACTCAGTCTAAAAACAAAATAAAAAATTAAAGAATTTATATTAAATTACAATAGATTTGGATCCAACTTGATTTTGCTTTTAGAATGAGTTGTATTTTTTTTAGACTGAGATTTTTTTGTTTATATCAACAGGTTTGAAAACAGTAGGACACGCCATTTCAAAAACAGCATCTCAAAAAACGCCATCTCAAATTAAATTTGAGATGGTGTTTTTTGCGTTAGTGATTTTGAATCACAAAAAAATAAAATAAACAATAAAATAGTTAAAATTCACTTACTTTTATAATACAGCATCTTGAATTTACGCCATCTTGATTCTGTCACTTTGAGTCAGATTAATTAAATCTTATTTTGCTAACTTTATTTACATATGAAAACACTTAGTGTGGGGCGTGTTTACACCATCTCAACTTTATGTCATTTCAAATTACGCCATCTATCTTAAACTAAAATAAGTTTATACCCAAACTAAAATAAAGCCTGTGGTATAGTGCCAGAAGATGTTCCTATAGTATTAATCTAAGACACTTATACTGTAAATTCAGAACCTGAACGTAAAAATGAGGGATTGTCAAATCCTTGGTCCAAATTTTGAATCACTTTTGCGGGATGGCCTTTTTTTAATTAAATTGATTTTTGTGAGTATTTATTTGAATATTTGAAAATGCAGGAACTCATAGACACTTTGCAAAGTTCAAGTCAAGCTGCATATTTCCTATGGACAAAATGAATTAACTGGAATCAGATTTGAAGCGTTCAAATCAATCAACCATTTTCATTAAGTTTACTATGTTTTTTGAAATTGCAGGATTGTCAAATCCAAGAACCAAATTTCAAATCACTTTTGAATGCCACTAGTAAACTCAGATATTAATTGCGGGAACTGGAAATTAAATTGAATGTACAGTAAGCACACTAGGAAACACCAACCCAAATCAAGAAGCTCCACCACAACTAAAATCAAATGAAAAATTCAATCTCATTAACCATAATTAGACATAAAAAGTTATTAAACTTTAAAATCATCCAAACCCAGAAAGTATACAATATTATTCACTTCAAATCACGGATATAGAAACTCTGCTACTATTCAAGGCTAAATCAAGATAAAACAACTACTCACAACTAAACCAATAACTCCAAATAAATACATAATTAATCTAAAATATATTTTTATTTTATTTTTATGGACCATCAATCACATTCCCAACCCGCTCCTGCACCAGCCTGCGGGGCAGCCTGTCCACGAGGGCGTCCCAGAGGGTCCAAGAACAGACCCAGAGCCCAACTCAAGGGGAGTCATGCCAATACACAGGCCTCCCAAGGTGTCATTGCCAGCCAACCACCTCCCGCGTCCCAGGCCCAATCAACCAGCTTGAATCCCAGGCAGAAGCCACTCTCAAGGCCTGCCACAAAAGTCTCCTACACCAGGGTCACCGGGAACACTGAGGTTACTTACTCCTCCACCGTGTACCCAGTCATCACCCGGCCCCGCACTCTTGACCCAAGAGTTGCCACTTCCTGCCCCGCGTCTTTGATACCTCCTATGAGCCATTGGCCACCACTGGAGAGCCATCTGCACGTGTATTGTATGCCATCATTGACGGCGCCAGCGCAACCAAGCGTGATCCCACCTTCTACACAAAGGTCCCCATCTCCTGTGTTGAGCCTGATTATGAGAGAGGGGGGGCTAAACTAACTAAGTTCAGCTCCCATCCTGGGGGAAGGATCCACCAGGACTCTATCCAGTGCAGTACTGGTATGGCCGCTCAAAGGGGTGTCCATAAAGAGGACACAGAAGATACCCAGTGAAAATAGGAGTCCAAACCTATCAAAAACATTCTGCTAAGTAACCAGGATGAATGTTTGGGAGTGAGCTCTGGGGTGCCCAAGCCTTCTTCTGAGACCAGGACAATTGGGTCCTCAGAGGGGAGGGGCATAGGATAGGGCAGACTGGAGGGGGTAGCAGAGGCTGTCTTGACGGTAGGGAACCCAAGGTCATCACAGGTTAGACTCCTTGCAACGTTCTCACTGGTAGCATATAGGTCTTGGGTGTGTGCAGGGATATCCTCAAAAATATGCAAGAACTGGTCAGGGTTGGTGCCAACGTGGAGGAAGGAATTAGAAATACGACCTCAAAGATCTGGAGAGGTAGACCAAATCATTACCAAGGCTGGTGCCAAAGTAAAAACCACAAACTTGATCAGAGGCACTAGCATTTAATTTCTGGGTCTGAAAGCAAAGCCTAACAAAGCAGATAGTTTTCTGGAGGTTTGTTTGCCTCAAGCTCAAAATTAAATAGCCCAGAGACAGGCAGAAAGTCTCCAATACACAAGGAAAGGACAGGGAACAGCAACCGCGGACCAAAGGGTTGGAAAGTGTATAAAAAAGCTTTATCAAAGTGTATAGGAAGTCTCAGAGAAATTGAAAGCAAAGTGGTAACAAATTTGAACTTAAAATAGGTATATATATTGAATTTACTACTAATCTTTAAAACCAAGTCAATTCCTTCAAAACAAAAGGGGTAAGCTTTAACTTTGATGCTAACAACGTCTATAGGGACTTCAGAAAGCAGCAAGAAGGCCCAAAAGAGAGGGAATTGGTAAGGGAAACCGAAACCTTTACTAATAATCTTAGAGAATAAAAGGGCCAAATAAAAGACCCTAAAACCACTAAAGTTTTAAGTGTTGAAAGTTTAAACTTTATTTGTAAGAATGAGCAATCAGGGGACCAGAAGTCCCCTGTCTTGCTTTAAGGGTGGGAATCAAAATTCAAAGATCACCTGACCCAGGGGCGCAGATTTGATTTGCTACAGGAGAAATTTTTCCAGGCAGATCCAGCAAGCTGGAGGGGTTTGCACCAATTTCTGACTCCAGCTCTGATTGGCTGGGATCAAATGAATGGAGCAAATCACCATTCAATCCAGTTAAGTTGGGATTTAATGATTTGGCAGTAGCGCGACCTGATTGCTTTGACCTAATTAATTTAAAATGTGGTCAAGCCCAAGCCAAAAAATAGTCCAAATTAATCAGGGATTCCTCCCAAGTGGGGACAGAATCCAAAACACCTTTATTTACCACTTGAAAAGGGTATGTCAACACAAATCTCTCATCAATTGTGTGGGCTAAATCTTCAAGGGAATTAAGGGGCTTGGCTGGCTTCTGAGCAGATTTTTTTGTGCAGCGCGGGAAGATTGTCCTATCCAAGGCTAAAGGGGGAAGTGACTTTACACTTCTTTAATAGTGGAACACTAAATGACCTTTAATAAGATATTGATATATAAAAAAGAGTGAAAATATTTATGATACAGTAATTTTCAAACCTGTTAAGATAAAAGAAAACAACTTGGTCTAAAAGAGAAATCAAAGTGGATCCAAATCTATTGCAATTCAATATAAATTCCTTGATTCTTGATTTTTTTTACTGAGATTTTTTGTTTATCTCAACAGATTTGAAAATTACTGTATACATCTACATTAAAATTTTAAACCCATGAACTAAAAAATTAAGTAATTACAACTTTAAGGATATATTTTACCAGTTAGATAAAAGGTGGGCAACAAAAACTTAAGATATATTGTCAAGAATAGACTTAAGAGAGTCAAGGTTAGAATAGGAGGATGATAACTTTATTAAATGTCATTGAAGGGATATCAATCAGAAAATTGCTTTTAATCCTGATAAAATCTTAGAGGTTGTATTTTGAAAGTGGTCATGCAAAGGATCAGGGTTGAGTTTTGTCTTGTTAGCAACTACCAATCATTATGCTAAAATTGGATAATTCCTTCATATGATTATATATCACAACCATAAGATATTATCTACAGATAGTATCTAAAAAATACTACACTTTAATAAAAAAGATAAAAGAAAAAGTGACAAAAACCCTGATACCCCTTCAGAGCTGACAGGTTCTTTGAGTTTTTGTTTTTCTAACTGCCATGAGTGGACCCTCAGGATGCCAGAATACTGGTGTACAAGAACAGTGGGAATCAGACCCACCACCCTGAGTTGCTGTGCCACATAAATGTTTTCTCCCACATGAGCAAATGTGACAAGGCCTCAGTGTACTAACTTGAAGCGCTGCACCTTGTGCAGAACGTACTTGCCTCAAACAACTCCATGTTTTTCAGTTTTTCAAAATGTAATAAGACATAACTAACACTTATCTAGCCCACATGCAAAAGGGAGGCTTGAAGAGGCCAAGCCCCAAGAAATTTCAATTCCTGTTTTACAGTAATACCTGGCAGTAAATTCATACCATATCTTTAGGAAGTCTGGCAGTGCATACCACCTTTTCACAGTTCTTTATACTAGTAAGATATCAACCAACCATTCACAGTAGAGGGCTCCAAGAAGGTTATAGTTCATAACCACCTCTACTGAGCTGACAGGTTCTTCAAAAGAGATCTATTCCAACTTCCAGAGCCTTTGAACAATAAAAATTTCATTAGAGAAATACTTATATTTTTACTTCAAATCAAATTATGCGACCAAATGCTTAATATGGTATTAGGAAAACCTGATCTTACTGTAGTGGTTCAAAAAGTGGTATTTGATTTACCATTTATATCCAGTATAGTGAAGAATAAGGAACCCTAGATAATATGAGTTTACTCAAACACTAGTAAAATATTACCTATAATTTAAAAACTTACTTTTTAAATTGTGCACCCATTTGACTATTGTTTTTTATTCAAATTATGCCAACATATAAAACTAGATTTGACTCAAAATAAATAAAAATGAAACTTATCACCTCCGCGCTAAAAAGGGTGAAATATTTTATTGGTATTCCAAAGTCAAAAGGGAAAGTATTGTTACTTGAAATATTTTGATTGTAACTTAGAAATACGGGAAAAGATTAGAGAGGATTGATAAACTTTGCCTGTATCTTGGTACAATATGTATAGGTTATTTAAAACCATGGTCTCAAGTGCAGTATTTTCAGGCAAGGCTATTTGCTTTAGAGCCTTTAGAGCAAATTGATAAGATGCCTCAGCCAAAACATATTTGGAAGCTTTTTGGTTGAAATATCCATGTAAGGCTTGTAAAGATGCTAAATACTTCATTTTGATAGTTTTAGGGTGAAGCGATTCAGACAAGGTGGTGTCTGGCTGTTGAGAAGTGGTTTCACCAGTTATACTAGGTTTTAGTTCGGGCAGTACTGATTGCCTAGCATCAGAATGACAAGAATGATTAATTTTATTGCTTTCTTTAAAATTTGTATTCTGTACAATAGATATTATACCAGCACAGTTCTCTGCGGCCTCAGTGTATTTCTCAATGCTTTCATTTTTCTCTGCTAGACTTTGTAAAAGAAGTATCAAGCTTTTTTGTTCAAAAGAAAAGTCATCGGAAAGGTCTTTTAGATTTAGCTGGGATAGCGCTGAAAAATTAATGGGTATAATTCTGGTTGGTTTCATTTTTAAATAGGTGTATAACTTTGTAAAAGGAAAATAAGAGTTCGTTTGCCAATTTAATAGTGCATCAAATATAATTTAGATATTAGGTATCTATGCTGGGTTAGGCTACGATTTTTATCATATCAAATATAAATTCTAAGTTAAACCGACATTTTTGATTTGTGATAAAAAATAGGAGGGTTTATCACCATACTTTGGCTGCACTTTTTTAGTAAAAGCATGGTCGTTTAAAAAGTCAATTTATCCACCCTGCTGCCTTGGTGTGTTTAGCTCGACGCCATAATTCGGGTTTCTTTTTCATCTAGGTTTTTTCTTCAAAATAAATAGGTTCATGATGTCATTATGATTCTCATTCTTTGCTTCGTCATGTTTGAAGCCTGGCAAATCACTTTATTTTTATAGATGGGCTAAGAGCAGATCCTTTCTTCTGGTCACAGTATAGCACTTTGTACTTTTTCACTTTAAAACTTTTTAATGTTTCCCAGTTATCTTGAAATGCTTTTAGAGATGATTTAAATATGCTAATTTGTTTATTTAACTTCAGAATTTTTGTAGGAATAGCATACATAACAAAACACTTAGCTTACATTTAAAATGTTTAACACATCTATAGCTCCTTGCATTTTTTCCTATTGTCAACCTTACAATCAAAATGTTAACTTGTTAATTAGTGTATTTTGTGTTAATAAATAAAAGTAACTTACAAGATAGTTTTATGAATGTTCAATAATTTTGTATTTTTTAAAGCCATTTGAAGCAATATTCTTAGATAGTTTAATTTTTTATTTCAAAGTAGATTTTTAAAAAAAAGTTGAATTGACTTCTTTATAAATAAGAGTTTTTAAAAAATGGCTTTTAGGATCTCATAGGTTGATTTTATAAGTATGCTATACCAAAGTATAATTTAGAAGAGATACACCTCAAAGGAAAAAATAGAAAGATAAAATTTGGGAATTTTCTAATGCCTAAATAATTTATTTTCATTAAGAGAACAAACCAATGCTGAAAATGTGTAACTGTGCTGTTTTAGCAGAGTTACAAGGGGGAAATGATTGTAAACTAGATAATAATCTTTATTGAGATATGGGTATTATATAGTTAGGGTGAATCATGATAACAGGAACATGATTGTGATGATTACTCAGTTGGATCAGACAGGGGTTGGTGTGATCCTTGTAATAAGTGAAGCGCTTAATCAAGCTGTCCACTGTACTGGGATCATCACTGGGTCTTGTTGCTGGATTTGGTAATTCAAGTTAACTTCCACATTTGGCTTTGGGTCATAGGGGAGTTAGGTTGCAGGTCACAGAACTGTTTGGGGGAAACTTACTGGGGGTTGACCCTGTTGTTTCAACAAAAATATATTTCTATACAGTAGTTTTCAAACCTGTTAAGAAGAGCAAGAATTGTTCAGTTCAGACTGAATGGACTCAGTCATACTACAAATTTCAACTGGAACCAGTTGAAGGTCAATTTACTGAATAAAACTTTCATCTATCTAAGTCTGAATTAAAAAATAGTCAATCGCACACAACATATTGAAGTCAAACAGCAAATCCTAGAAATGAAATAACAAACAAAAGCACCCATATTTTTAACCAACACAAACCAGTCATATTCTGTAGGGCAACTGTGGTAAGTTTGACTCCCTGGTGATCAACTCCCTGGTGCTCAACACATTAGTAAAGTGAGAATTCAGCCTTTTCCCTGATCAACAACTGGAAATTGACACTTTTTTAATTAACAGATCTTGATGTACTGAAAACTTTTAATATAAATAATTAAGCCTTACAGCTATGGTATACTAAAGTGACCCCAGAGAGCTCAAAAATGCAATAAAAAGTGTATCTTAACTAATGTGAATAAGGAGAAATAAGCAAATGTTTCTCATTTTACTATGTAATTTACACTCTTTATTATAAAAATATTTTTGATTACCATAAAAATTTAAGTTCCAATGAAACAAGAATAAACATAAGCACAACAATAGCAGTTACACAAAATATGAAGAAATATTAATATTATTTTGATATAGTTCATATAAGTATAAATGTGAATATCTTATGTTTTACTAGTAAATTAACAAAAATTTAGATATTTCACTTACTTTCAAATATAAATATTCATCTCAAACTTACCATGTATACATAAAATAATCACTGCTATCCAATTAAATCAAAAAACTTAAAAATTAAAACTAAAAACTGAATGATCAAAACTAAAAAGTAAAAATTAAAGCCAAAAAGTTAAAAGCAAGCAAGTAAGTTATTCCTCCCCATTCTTCCCCTTCTTCATTTTAGCCCCTTCCAGGAGGGCATAGGCAATAAGCTCAAGCTGCTGCTTGATCTCTGAGGCTTTTTATTTATGCTTGGACACATTTTGAATGGCCTTGGTGAATAGGGTGGAGTGGGTTGTGGGCTTGGTGGGGGGACGCGGTTGGCAAGATCTCTGACCAGGGAGATGGTTTTCTCTTGCTCATGCTGCAGGAGGGAGAAGAGCTTATTGAACTTTGGATGAAGCCCAAAGTTGGCCTTGAGGTGTTTATGGTAAGCCTCTAGCGCTGAGGTGGTCTTGAGCTCCCTGTTGATGGCTGCCTGGTAAACGTTCCAACTGGCCTTGGCACAGGCCTTGCCTTGCCTCTGCATGACAACCTTCCCAATCCACTGAGGCTCAAAGTACCTGAGGAAAGGCTTGAACTCTGAGTGCTTTACTATGTAAGGATCCTTTGAGAGAACCTCAAACTCCTGCACAGTGTGCTCTGGCTTTAAAAAAACCAAGGCACTAAATTGTGCAAGCACAAATTTGCAGGTGTCTGAAGTGTCCCTCCAGCTTAACCTACTGAGCTCGGCATGGGTCTGCACATTCTGAGCAACTGCTTGGCAGAAGTGGAAGTGGAACCCCTGCACCTTCCTGCTGAACAGCTGCTCAAATGCATTGAACTGAGCAGGCTCAAAGTTCATGATGCAAATGTGAGGCCCCAGAGCTCTCAGCCTTATCTTTTCCTCCAAGTCTAGGGTGGCCTGGTCCTTGTCAGCAGCAGGAGGGTTGGTGTGGGTGTAGGGGGGGTCTTCTTGGCATTATTGTTGTCAGGAAGGAGGGAAAGTGCTTGGCAAAGGATGGATAAAGCACGGGTGTAGATGGCCTCAGTGGCCCCAGGGAGAAAGAAGAAAGCAAGTGGAATCATCCGGATGTCAATCTGGGCATGGATCATCCAGAGCTGGTAGAACATCCGGGGGCAAGTGGCAAAGGTACCATGAACTAGCCAGGTTGAAGCCCTTTTTAACTCCAGCAGGCTCTGCTGAGTGGCATAGCAGATTGTGTGATCATTGCTGCCGGGGCCATTGTCATGAAGGAGGAAGCACTCCTCACTTGGAAGCTGCTTGAACTTGTGGGTGAGCGTAAGCTCTGATAAGACGTCTGAGGCCTTGGGGGAGGGGGATTGGCAGCAATTCTCTTGTTGCTGATGAACTTAAAAATTTACTCCTGGGTGGGCACCAACTTAAGATTGTTGGGCTGCAGGTGTTGAAGGGCCTTGATGCCAGATTTGAAGCGCAGAGGTGAGAGGAGGTGGGTATTAATTGAACAAGGTACCATTTTAACATCCAAGTGATTAGATGATTAGGGGGCTCACAAGTGCGCTCCCCCTTCTCCGCTGTTAATTGCTCCCAGCCCTTGGTGTTTAGCCGGGCCCCACAAGTCTTATCCTCACAGACAAAGTGCTTATGGATGGCCAGTGGATCCTAAGCCATGTGACCAGAAGCTTTGAACTTCTTGGAATATTCCTCAGGCTCATCCTGGGGGTCAGATGAAAGAGGGGGAAGAGTCATCAGGAGGAGGAGGGAAAGAGTTCTTCAAGGCTTGCTTGAAAGCCTCCTTTTTTTTACCAGAAGAAGATGTGGGCTCCTTTGCAGCCTTTGACTTCTTGGTAGGGCACTCCTTGGTGGGTTCAGAGTTGGCCTCTGACTTGTAAAAAGAGTGATCAGTGAGGGAGTCATCAATTTTATTTGAGGAATTGAGAGGAAAGTTGAAGATGAGAGTAGAAGGGGGAGGAGATGGGTTGGGGGAGATGGAGTTAGAGACTTTGCCTTTGCAGGCTTCTTGACACGCTTGGGGATGGAGGCAGTTTCTTTTGAGCCCTTTGAGGCTTGGCGCTTGGTAGGCTTGTTGAATTTAGATAATCTTGGCTAAAGAAAAAATTAGTTCTATAAATAAAAGAGTATAAAATATATAAACACAGAGGTAAAGAAATTAAAAGTTAAACAAAAAGTATGCAAATAAAGCTTTATTTATCAAGAAAAAAGCATAACAAAGTAAATAAAAGCAAAATAGGAACTCAAAGTATATATATAAAAGGTTAAAACATGTAAAATAAGTGAATTTATGATGAAGCATCAAAGATGTTAGGCTCAGCATAACATCTTAGTGCTAAATCAATGTAAAAGTATAATTAAAAATTAAAAAATATATAAAATTTATATGGAGAGTAGCAGGAAAAGTAGTAGATTATAATTGCAAAAAATTATTATGTGGAATTTTTTTATTGGGAGTTGAAAATTCAAAACATAGTAAAGTGTCAAGTTTGGCACTGTTGATCAGCTGAAACCCCCCTAATTCTCACTGTTGAGTGAAAAAAGCTAAATTCTCACTGTCAAGTATGCCAGAGTCAATCAGGAAAATCAAGTTTACTATGTTTTTTACATATAAAACTTGCTTAAATTTAAAACAGGTTCAAAAGTTAACCCAAAAGCAAGGCAGTTTCTATATGCTCAAAAATAAAAAATACAACATAAGTTAAAAAAGTAAATGAGTAGGAAGGTGTTTATTAGTGTTTAATTTATGCTGTGAGGAGCTGGGAGTGACTTATTTACCATAGTGTTGATTAAAACATCAAGAAGCTCTCTGAACTAATCCCCAGTTAAAGTGTCAAGTGGATTAGTGTTGAGTGGCGCTCATAGTGCATCACTTATTAATTTGGCCTTAATTCCAAGCCTTTGATTAGTTAAATCCAAAACCAATTGTGTGGCAAGTGGATAGAGTCAAACAAAGAAGATGTCAAGTTTCCGTTTTTTATAAAGTACATATGAAATCTCTTAAAAATTTGGGCTTAATTTATGTGGCACCACTTAATCCACAAACATGGAAATGACATAATGTAAAACAAGTGGTATATTTGATTAATGCCTATACCACTAAATCCAGTATAGTGGTGCTTGGGTGCCTAATTGACAATTATGGACACTAATAATAAAAATATAATAGTAAATAACAAATTTTATATAAGTGCATGTGTATTTTACTAATAGAATTAAAATTTGGCTTAAAAATGGTCAAACTAGTCACTTTTGCTTTTAGAGTGTTAAACACAAGTTTCTTATTTTTATTAGTGATTTTACTTATAAATTGCTCCTTAAATTGATATTTTAGCCAATCAAATTATTGAAAAATCAAATTCAAGTGAATTTAAACTCGGTTTTTGGTTTCAACCCCCTAAATTACTAGTGAAAATTAGCTTAAAATCAGTTAAGCCAAAAATACCAATAGATTGTCAGGGAACCAACCCTGATTGGACGGCTTGCTAGTGTTTGGGAACTGTCGGGTTGCAGACTGGGTGGTCAGGGCCCACCAAAGGATTGGTGCTAACTTAATGAGGTAGGACATTGACTTGCCCACCCACAACCACGGACCAACAGCAGGGACAATAGTATTTATTACTCCTGTGAGAGTAATATATACAATTCCAAAAAGCTTGTTGGTATAGTCCAGTGGGAGCTTGATGGTGGAAGCAGGCATTGGTTTGGGGGTGACAGGTGGCTCCATGTCCATTTGGTAGGAAGGAAGGAAGTTGTATTTATCTCTGAACAGGCGGGGTTTGGTAACATACCAAGGGCCTTTTTGGTTGTATCTGGTTAACTCTGTAGTTCTGGCCAAGGGATCCCAGGCTAGTATGTTGTCGGCAGTGTAGTCCTTGTACTCAGGCTTTAAGGAGTACTCTGTAAAATGAACAGGACCAAAGGGAGCACCTGGCAGGAAGTACATAGCTGGCGGGCTGGCAGGGGGGTCAGATGATCTTTGAGTTAACTGGAAGATGACAAGAATAAAATACAGCAATAATTGAGGAAACCAATATCTCATAACCTTTATTTAAAAATGACAATGTGGGTTGATCTTGGACTGGCAGGGATTTATACCAAACTGCCAGGCTTCACTTCCTGGTCAGGTTTTCTGGGCTCAGGCAGGTTGGCATCAGGGGTCTCAGATGGCAGTGTGGCGCTCAGCACTGGCAGTTTGCCACTGGCCGCTTCAGGATGAGAAGACTTCAAATCCTTCTGTTTGTCAATTCAGGTATTGGGTGCCTCTTCAGGTTCAGTGCCTCCCCTGGGACTTTGGGGGAGTTTGGAATAACTCTCATGGAGAAACTTGTGCATTTTACCAAGCAAACCACCGGTGTCAGGCATTGGCACCTCAGGGAAATTCTTGGCATCTTGCACTGGCGGTTTGCTTGCAGAATCCTGCAGGACAGCTAAGGGTTTGGGTCCTGGCGGGCTGGTAACAACTTTATCAATCAGTAGTGGGTTATTGGGTTCCCAGCCCATGGGTCTGGCGGTCTGCAAAGGATTTTGTCCAGGGTTCAACTCTGGTTCTGTATTTTGATATTTAGGAGCATCCAAATTGTCATTCCTGACATAGATTCACATATGCGGCACTCAACTCCCTGGTACTCAACAAAGTGTCAAGTACCAGAGAGTCAATCACCAGGGATTCAAACTTACCAAAGTTGCCTTCTGTAGCAGTCTACAACAAATATGATAGTAACTATGTAACAAAAATGAACCAAACAGAGAGTGTCAGAAAATTGTGGATCATGGTATTTTATCATCCACCAGCTGATATCCTAAGTCTTCTAACATTAGGAAAGTACAGAAAACCTGTGAATTTGGCATAACCTTTGGCCCGGAATATTTGATTGTCATCAGAAGTAGCAAGTTCAACAGGACCCAAGGCCCAAAGGATTTGGGACGGTTCTTCCTACTTCTGGATAAAGGTTCATATGTGTTATCTCTATATTTCACTATAGATAATTATACTGTATGATAGCAGTATCATCTTTTGATCTCCACTTAAAGCCTAAGAGAGGATTTCATTAAGGAAATAAGGCTTGGATCAATCATCAAGTCAATAAGGAACCATCAGTCTTTTATTCTAATGTACTGGCTTTAAGGTGTCCTGCCTGCACACGTGCTATCTGAGTTAGCTCACAACACCAGAAGAGACTGAAGTAGCATTAAGGCAACACGGCAGGAGGCCCAACCTTTTCAGGGTGGTTTTGACAGAAGCTTGCTTGATATCTTCCACAGATTGGTATCCTTTCTGTCTGCCTGGGCCACTTCCAGAGCTAGCTAGCCAGTGGTTGGCTACTAGTTCATGGAGATGATTGTTTCATTTAATCAGAGCTACTCTAATACAATAGACTCAAAGCCTTTTATCTTAGAGTGTTTGGCCTGATGGCCCAGTCCATTCTGGACTCTTCTAGATGCAATGCAGATGACAGTTCTTATGACGGCCCTCTTGTTCTAGAATTCAATTAAAGTTTAGAATAGTAATTATTATGAGAAGTATGTTTGAGGTGATTGTTGAGGTGGACTAATTAATGGGCAGTAATTGCATATTACATTAATTAATTGCAATGCATGAAATTGTTAATGCCAGGACATGCTTTGGTTGTTGATTCATTGATCCTGCAGCCTGCAGCCCGTGTCATTCTTTTGAAACCATTCCTAATAGTGATTGTCAGCTGGCCTGTATTAATTGGTTGAATCCGTTAATTAGCCAATATCCCAAAATCCTGACAGAGAGCAATTTGGTTCAGTCTCAAAAGTGATATTTTCAGACACAAAAAACCCATTTTTTGACAATATTGATTATTTTTGGGATTTAAAATGAAAATAGGATCTTTCAGGAGTGAATCCACAAAAATCTATTTAGGGAACTATAGCAGTATTTTCAATGTACATACTTCTAAATTTAGACATTTATGTCTGAGAGAATGTCTCAAAAAGGCCACACTTAAATAAAATTACTTTCCTAGAAATACTTTGCTTTTCTGTTTTTAATATAATTTTTATTGATTTTGTTTACAATGAGTTTTATCAATGAAGATAACTTTGATGTTGTTGAGGAGCAGTACCAGGAGCTACTCCAAGCATAGGATGCTGATGTCAGGAATATTCCTGACAACAACCTTTTACAAGACAATATTTTGTGCACAATTGGCCTTACAAGTCAAGACAAAAAATTTCAGCAGTTCCCCCTGATTGAGGAAACTTCCAGAAAACAACAAGTTTTGAAAAAGGAATTTAAAAGTTCAAAGATTCAAAAATTTGATTTTATACCCCAGCTGCGGGCCGCGTGGCGGCTGCCAGCTGTCTGCAGACCGCACACCCAGCCAGCCAGCAGGACCGTCCAACACCGCCAGATGAGGAGACTGTCAAATTGGGAAACCAAAAAAGGTAATTTCTCCAAACCCAAATTTAGGGGTAAATGCTGCCCAAATTTGGAATCTATCAAATTTGGATGAGGCTGACAAGCTGCCCAGCACAACAATTAATGCAGTAACTGCAGAAGTTGAAATTGGATGCATGAAAGCATCCAAAATGGCATCAAAACAATGCAAGTCAGAGAGTAACAATTCATTGCCTGCACATCCCCTCCAATCCCACTTCCAAAAGGGAATTCCAGACAGCACCAAGTGTTTGGGGTTCCCTGTTCAATGTTTTTTACTATTCATGCCCCACCAAGGCTGATAGTATATAATAAAGCTCAATCACTTGATGATAGTTTGTGCTATTATTGAGCAAATTATCCCTCAATTGTTATCACATAAATCAACCAAGACTTTTACCCTTCAGAAAGTTAAAGACACTAAGCTTTGTCTGCCCTTCCCCAGGACTAGAGGATAAACCACCTTATCTTCTTGGCTGTCCTTAAAGCCTGCCTTGGGATTAGGGGCCACCAATCCTATCAACCATATGGGCCATTCAATAACCCAACTGGAAAGTACTTTTACAAGGAGCCAGTGCAGATCAACTCCTCTGATCAGTATTCCTGGCCCACACTGGTTTTGCCCCATCTCACTCAGTCCTTAGCTATGTATGCCCTAGTATACTATGTACTCATATATTTCACCTGTAATTTAAGACACTATAACATACACAAAAATGTCTTTCAATGGATAATGACAGTCTATCCCATTATAACCGCGCTCACTGGGTTTCAAGTGGCCAACTTGATACCCTACTTAGCTAAAATACACTCCCAATTGTTGGATCTTTACAGCTGATCAAGGGGGCGCAACCACTGTGTTTCCTGTGTACACCCAATTTAATGCAAGTCGTGAGGAGGGTGAGTTGTATGTGTCACCAGCCCCATCCATGAGTGGCCTTTCTGATAGCCAGTATGGTGCTCCCCAAAACCAGGCCTAACCAGTGCCTGTGCCACATTCTGGAGACTGGGCAACTGTAGCCCCCTTGTTGTATTTGTAGCAGTAAAGGGTGCTATTTCTACAAACAGTTAGTCAATGATCCCAACTCTTAATACTATAACTGCAGTTGGTATAGTGAAAGACTTTGATAGGACAGAAGAATATAAGGATATAAAGACAAAACTGGTGTTTATTTAGATAGTGTTGCAGTTATATAGTAAAAGGCGGGAGATTTCCACCAGAGGAAAGGAGGCACAGGCAGAAGGACTTTCCTAAAGGAGGGGAGTGGAAAGATACAGTAGAAAGAGCCACACAAGAGAATAGCTGGGTTCACGCGCCTTGCCTAATGGAGGCAAGTGGCAATATCTATGTTGTCCTATTTATAACCTCAGAAGTAAAGCCCACACCTTATGCACATTTGAAAGGTGCTTCAAACGCCTGTTTTTTAGCCGTTTTTAATATAATTAACCCTGTTAAAACCAGGTTGAGATAAAGCAAACACACAATTCTTTCATTGCTTGATTCCTAAGTGGACGTCTTATTGTCTAATTCATTCAGGATCTGCGACACCCCTCCACTGGATTAGACAACAGGGTTAAAAAGGGCTTGGTTTCTCACAATGGTGGGGGTTTGTTGCCCAATCCTTGGTCATTGGCTTTGCAGATCTGTAGGCAACCAGTTGTGTTTCCTGGCTGCCATTCAGGTGGTAGAACAGTTTGTGCAGTGTTTAAAGAGTCTTATCAGTCCCCAATAAATGCCTTGTTCTTTCATTCTTATTCCTCATACTTTGGTGCATCACTATCACAAACAGGACAACAACCCATGGAATTTTTTAATTAGGCTTTTGTTTTTTGAGTTGTTGTCCTCATTGGGCTTACTCCTGATCACTAGGAGCAGCACACATATACAGAGCGTGTACTCTAGTGATAAATTGCCCATAATGGGGCTCCTTAAGGGTGTAGGAGTTGGGGCCAGTCTTCTGGATAACTTGAACTGGGCCTTGCCAAAGGGAGGCAAGTTTGGATTCACGACCATACCCTCTATTGCTGAAGAAGTAGAATGAGTCTCCTACCAGGTAAGTGGGTAGAGCAGGGCTTTTGGATGCAGCTTGTTCTAGGTCTAGCAACTTATGGTTTAAGTTTACAGGGTAGGCTTCTGATTGCAAGAAAATAAGGGTTCAGACAAGCTTGTTAAGGTATGCCTATGGGGACACAGCTAGGATGGGCTTTATCAAGGAATATAGTAAAGGGGGAAGGCCTGGTTACCAATAATAGAGAAGTTGGAAGGGTGGCTTGCCAGTGGCACAATGGTATTCAATGTTATATGCAAAGGCAGCTGCAGGCAGGAAGGTATCCCATTCAGTCTCATGTTGGTGACTGAGCTTCTGAAGTATCTGGACTAGGCTTCCATTAGTGTGCTCTACCATTCTGTAAGTCTGTGGGTGATAAGGAGTGGATAGTGTCCCATGGATTTCTATCATTTGGTTAAGGTGGGGGATGGTGTGACTAGTGAAATTGGTACCATTGTCTGTCAACAGAATCTGGGGGCAACAATGCTTGTATATATTGTTTTCCAGGATGAACGTAGCTGTCACCAGTGCAGATTAATTAGGAATTGCCTTGGCATCTACCCATTTAGTCAGATGATCAACAGCCACAATGACAAATTTGTTACAACTGTTGGTAAACAGCAAGGCCCTCACTACGTCAATGGCTTCAGTGCAAAAGGCAAACCCAGGGCGCACAAGTCTGTGTTGAAACTTGGCAACCTTAGGTCTCTCAATGTTTCAGTCATGACAGGTGGCTAGAGTATCTACTACATCAGTGTGCATTCCTTCCCAGAAGCAGCGCTGTTGTAACAGGGCTAACGTCTTCTGTATACCACCATGACCAGTAGTCTTGTGAGTGGCCATCACTGAGTCCATGCGTAGGGATGTACATATGTAAGGTAGCCAAGAGTCTCCACAAAGCTTTAGGAGTTGTTCTTTGGAGACCTTGATGTCAACAACTAACTTCTTGAGGGCCCTCTGTATCTCTAATGGCTCCTCCCCCCACAAAGAAGGATCCTCCATAAGTTTTTCATAGAGAATGCCAGCCATGGAAGTACTAAGGCCACAGTAGGAAGGCAAGAGAGACAGTCAGCATTCTGGTGGAAAGCTCCAGCTCAATGAATGATTTCATAGTTGTAGGCCTGGAGTTTAATGGCCCAACACTCCAGACGCCCTTAAGGATCCTTGAGGGTCTTCAGCCATTGCAGGGAGGCATGGTCTTTTACCACTGTGAAGTGTACCCATAGAGATACACTCTGAACTGCTGGTAGGAGTATATTAAAGCCAGATACCCCTGTTTGGTGACAGTGTATGTTCTCTTGTGAATATTGAGTGTGCGCAAGCAGTATCCAACAGGGTGTTTGAGTCTTTCAGAGTCCAGCTGGGAGAAGACACCCCCAATTACAGTCAGGCTAGCATCTGTATGAACCAAAATGGCTTGGCAAAGTCAGGGTAAGCTAATACAGGGGCTGTAGTTAGTGTACCCTTGAGAGCATTGAAAGCAGATTGACATGCTGGACTCCAGAAGAATTCCTTATTAGCCTGGAGCAGCTGAAAGAGGGGGCCGCCCAGAGATGCAAAGTTAGAGATTATTTGACAGTAGTACCCAATCATCCCCAAGAAGACCTGCATGTCCCACTTATTAGCTAGACTCTGCATTTTTTCAATGGCTTCCACCTTCAGAGGTACAGACTGGAGTCCATCTTGGCTAATGATGAACCCCAAGAACTCAAGGTACTCCTTGAAGAAGTTGCACTTGTGTGGCTTGAGCTTGAGATTAGCTGCAAGTAACCTATGAAAGACTTCCTCCAAGTGTTGTAGATGATCATTAAAGGTTTGGGAAAACACATTAAAGTCATCCAGATAGACCAGGACGCTGGATAGTTTTGAGGTCACCCATCACTTCATTAATAGCCTGTTGAAAGGTAGTTGGGGCATTGGATAGACCTTGGGGCATCCTTGTGGATTGTAATAGCCCTTGAACAGTGATAATTGCACATTTCTCTTGTTCAGCGGGGGGGTAAATCAATCTGCCAGTACCCACTGATAAGATCCATTGCTCTGAAGAACTTGGTCCCACCCAGGCAATCCAAGGTATTATTGATGCAAGGGAGAGGATATGAATCCTTCTTGATACCAGCATTCAGAAAGCAGTAGTCAATTACCACTTGGTTGCTGCCATCTTTCTTTTTGACAATCCAGAGAGGGGGAAGCCCAAGGGCTTTTACTGGGGACCAGTAAACCAGACCCCAATAGTTTCTGAAGCTCCTCATGGCTAGGTCATGATTGGCTTGACTACGCCATATAGGTCTAGAACATAAGGGTGGACTGCCTTGGGTGTCAATGTGGTGGGCAATATCTACAGCCTTGCCCAGGTTGTATTCATCCTTGGCAAATACATCCTTATACTGAGCAAAGAGATCCATGGCTTGATTCTTTTGCCCCTCAGAGAGTCCAGACAGAGAGTTGCAACTTATGACCAATAGTACCAGGGGTTTTTCACAAGGTAGACCCAACTCAGAGAAGTCCACAAAGGGGGCATTCTCCTGCAAGTTGTCATGCTCTTCTAGCCAAATGTAAGCTAGAAGCTGATGTTTAGAGACACCCATTGCTTGTTAACTCATGTTGGCCAAGAGTATGTGCACTTCCTTCTTGCTTGGAATGAGGATGCCAGGTGCAACCCATGGTTCTAGTCTGGATGCATTAGGGATGCCAAAGATTTCTTCATGAGTTCCAGCCAGTAGAGCCAGCAAAAGGCCTGTATTGTGAATCACCTGAGATCCAGGTGGGATAGTCACATTACAGGAGGCGTAAACAGGGATTCCCTTAGCTTCCCCAACCAAGAGAGGTAGCACCTTAGCCTTCTTACTCTGCAGTATATAGGCAACTGGCAGTTCTCCATCAGTGTATTACAGGTTGATGTAATGCAGGCGGCGTAAGGGCAGGTCAGAGGGGCAGTTGCCATGATAGAACATGGGAATGAAGTGGCCTAAGATCCCAAATGTATGATCTCCATGGTTAGTCATGGTGCCATATTGGACTATGAAGCTAGTCCCAATAAGAATGGTATAGATGTTGTTCTCCAGAACTATGGCACGGGCAGTGATCATTAGCTTCCCAAAGCAAAGAGGGGGGAAGAGTAGGCCCCCTTTGCTCTAGTGGTCTGAGGTCCAGCTGTGCCAAATTCCTCACGGTAAGCCAAGTCAGGGGCTAACTTCAGCTTTTTGACCAGACAGGAAGATATGATGTTCCCTGGAGCACCTGTATCCAGTATGACTTAGACATGGGTTTTGTTCACTACCAGGTTGATATAAGTACAGTCCTGGTGGTCCTCTCTGATCTCTACAATCTTGGGGACCTGGTGTTGTAATGTGGTTAGTGTAAACCATCTATTACTGACGTCAATGTCTCCTATCAATTAGGCTCTAGTGCAAAGGGTCAAATTGTCCTGTAGCTCAGATGAATAACTAGTCTGGTTGACCAATGGGTCATATCCTCAGAGGGTTATTTAGCCCATCAAACAATCATACCAATTGGTGGTCTGAGAATCAATATGATCTGAGATGAAGTCTGATCATAGGATTAGTGGCTCAAGTTTAATCACAAAACCCCTATATACCGCTTCCCTTGTTTATTAAATAAAGAATTGATATTACATTACTTATACTTTTATTATACGCACTAGGTAGAAGAATCATACTAGCTTAGTCTTTAGTAATACATAGGCTGTAATTGAGTTAAGCATATACAGTAACTACCACACCATATCCAAAAATACAACACCTGGTGTACGCTCATCCCTTGAACGTCTCCAGGAAGGTAGCCATGGAAGCTCCTATAGCTGGGCTTGCTTCCTTGAGGGATTCCAGAGGTGCCGAGACGTGTACAAAACGCAGCAGCTTGCCAATTGTTCAGCGCTGTCCTCCTCATGGGTGACTTCCACACCTGGTTGAGATAGTTGTTCAGCATAAGGTAAGGATACTTTTCTCTGAGCTATTTTTGGGATAATCACCTCTGGGCAAAGTGTAGTCCAATGGGCTCCAGTGTTAACAGTGAGGACTCAATGTAAGAGGTCCTCTTGAACTCCTTCAGATTCAGAATCCTCAAGGATTGGTTGGGAGTCAAATTCAATCAGGGACAGTTCATCCTTAGGTTTTGACTCAGAGGATGGTAGAGCAGCAGACCTCAGGGCAGGTTTGTCAGGAGGCAGTGGTATGGGGGGAGATGAGGTTGTGGAAACTACAAAGGTAGCCAAGGATTTCTCCTTTTCCTGGCTGCTTATTAGTTTTTTACTAGTCCTCATTGTCCTTCTCAATATAAGTGTCCTTAGTGTAGTCCTCCTCAGCGTCCTCCATGCCTACATGGTGGACTTTTTGACGGGAGTTTTTACATTCCCAAGAGAAGTGGCTAGCCATAACACATTTGAAGCAAGTGCGGGGCGCTTGCTGGCTGGAGTGGCCACAACCTTATTGAAAGGCTTGGGCATCTTCATAGCCACTCTGATCTTATACTCAGATTGTTGGCAGGGCATCTTTCAGGGAGAGGGATGTTGAACTCCTCCTTGTAGGTGTGCAGGAGGCAAATCAGATCTGGCACAGTGCAAGCGTTGTAGATACCCAACTTGAGAGCCAGAGATAGTTCCCAGTTGACACATACCGCATTGAGTAGTGCTGACTGCACATCAAAAAATTGCACGTTGCTCATAGATGGAAGGGTGTGAGCTTCAAGGTGAAACCTAGAAGTGAAGCCTTCTAGGGTCTCTCCCACCTTTAGCTTGGTGTTAGCAAAGTCCATCTTGCAACCAAGAAGGGCTTATTGGCTGCCAAACTCTTCTGTCAGAGCTCTGAAAAGGTTGGCAAAAGTCCAGCCATTCTCAGGGAGGCGGGGCAAGATGATAATTTGAGTCTCAGCATCCAGGAAGTTGATGATTGTGGAGTCCCTCATGGCATTATTAGTGCTATACATAGAGTTCTGGTATAGGCGTAATAAAATAGCCACATTACTTTTGCAGTCAAACTTGGGTAGGTTGACAGGCTTGAAGTTGTTTGAGTCATGTTGGAGGGGGCAGGTGTGATCCTCACTGGGGAGCAGTTGAGATGAGAACAACTGAGGGTAAAGGCAGCAAACCTAGCCTCAGGGCACAATGGCAATTTTCCTCTTGTTGCGCTTCAAGTTTTCTTTCTCTGTCCTGAGCAGCCCCAGAAGCTTCAGGAGTGGCCAAGACGTCATCCTAGGATTCCAACACCAGCTCTAATAATTGCACAGCATTGGGGAGCAGACAAGTGTGATCATCATCACTGCTGTAGCTATGAGAGAGCTCAGGGCTGGAGGACCTTCTTGAGCTGTGGTGACTCCTGGTGTTAAAGGACATAGTCTGTAAGCTGGTGTCTATAATTTTGATGTCTATCCTATCCAATTGGCTTTGGGAGGCATCCAGGAGAAGTTGCTGCTTGTCCAGCTCATCTTGGTAGACCTTTTTCTCTTGGCGGGTGATATCAAAGTTGTCTTCCAGGGAGGTAATGCGGTTCTCCTGAGTGGCAAGCTCAGCTTGGAGCAAGACTATCATTTCCTTGTACTTTCTGGCTTAGGTCTGGCTATCAGCTCTGTCATGGGATTTTCAAAGCTTGAGGCAATCCTGAAGCTTTGACACAGTGTGGTAGCCATCAAACAGGAAGGCGAGATCAGCGCTTTGATGGACCAGTTCTGCCTGTATCTTCATGTAGTGATGGAAGAGCTAGAGGACATCACAACCAAGAAGACAACTGGAAGGGGAGTTGTCCATATCAGTAGGTGGGGAGTTAAATGAAGGGAAAGTGGCAAGCCAACAACTCATGACTTTCACCTTCTGAACCAGGGTTTGAACCATGGGGCCAGTTTCAAGCACATGGCTTGTCACAACACTAATTCAATTAGCATCTACACCCTGATGGGTGAGGGTCTGGACAACATGCACTGGGACCAGCTTAGCTATTCCTCTCTTGATAGTGTCAACCCAGTGAAGCATAGTATTCTGGGTGTTGGTAACTTTAGCAAGGTATTGGTTAACAGTGGTGAAAGTGTTTCCAAGATCAGAGTAAACAACCTGGAAAAATAATTGTTGATTGTACACCAGTATCCCTTGGTCATGCACCAGGCTTTGGATACAACCCAGGTGCATTTTGTTATGGCATACAGAAGGATGAGTGAATTGCTGTAAGTAATCCTTGATATGTTCAACAGTGCAGAGATCACGGCAAAGTTGGTTGGGGTTGGCTTGGGAGAGGCTCTGGAAGAAAACCAGATAGTTTTCAGCAGAAGATTGCTGAAGAGTCAGGTGTTCATAGCAAGCATCATTGCCAGCAGCATCATAGTCCATGGTGTGTATGGCATTACAGATGGTATCCTTGGAGGGGGAAAAATTGGCGTCCATTTCCAAGGGTGCAGGAGCTTGTAAGGTCAGTGACTGGCCAAAAAAATAGCTTGGGGACGTTGATGTTCAGGCATGAAGTGACTGATGGTGGGCAGGCCATAGGGGGCGCCTGCTCTTTCCCCAGTATTGGTATTGGCAGCAGTAAAGGCTGGTGCCTGGTGATAGGGGGAAGCAGTGGCAGAAGCTCGGCCAGGGGTATTCCTTCCTCCTCATAAACATAATTGTGGAGATGGGGACTGGTGGTGTGAAAAGACATGAGCGCCAATGTTGTATTTGTAGCAGTAAAGGGTGCCATTTATACAAGCAGTTAGTCAATAATCCCAACTATTAATACTATACCTGTATTTGGTATAGTGACAGCCTTTGATGAGACAGAAGAATATAAGGATATAAAGACAAAAAGGGTGTTTATTTAGATAGTGTTGCAGTTATATAGTAAAAGGTGGGGGAATTTTCACCAGAGGAAAGGAGGCACAGGAAGAAGGACTTTCCTAAAAGAGGGGAGTGGAAAGGTACAGTATAAAGAGCCGCACAAGAGAATAGCTGGGTTCACGCGCCTTGCCTAATGGAGGCAAGTGGCAATATCTATGTTGTCCTATTTATAACCTCAGAAGTAAAGTCCACACCTTATGCACATTTGAGTGGCGCTTCAAACACCCTTTTTAGGCGTTTTTAATGTAATTAACCCTGTTAAACCCAGGTTGAGATAAAGAAATCACACTATTGTTTCATTGCTTGATCCCTAAGTGGACGTCTTATTGTCTAATCTATCCAGGATCTGCAAAACCCCTTCATCCCTATCCAATCATTGCCCAAGAATTCAGGCCAAGTAACCATTGCCCTATCTAATCCGGACCCCTTATTCCTGAAGCCCGCCAAAAATGTCAAATCATAGTCAATGAGGTGATAGAGGAGATTGTGAGCCTCAAGCAGAGTGGGTTAAATTTTGCCAAAACTGCCACTTGGCTTCAATTTACTAGGGCAGTGATCAAGTGTGAGTTATGTGCCCTCTTGAAGAGAGGTGGTGCAAAGCAGGACAAGAAGCCAAATAAGCAGATTGAATCCCAGATCATGGATGACTATTCTCTAATGCTTGACATCCTCCAGCAAGACCCCTACATTCACTCAACTGAGAACTGCCTCCTACTCAGGCTCCAGGGCATATTCATTGACAGCCGCACAGCTGTGACCGTATGACAGTCACTGTTGAGTATTTAGCTGAATAAATACTCTTAAAATATAAAGATGTTCTGTTTTTGCTGTTTCTTTCATGTAGATAGGTTTGATTGGAATTCTTCAGATAAAGATCCCTGGAAACTTGGTATCTATATTTAATAAAAGAATAGAATATGGGTGGTTAGTCAGGCCAGGCTAACTAGTAAAATTGAGACAAGATTGGCCAAATCAATCTTGGAGACTGGGCGTCTCAAAAACAATTTAATTAACTGGGAAGTTTAATTAAAAAATACATGGAATTATAATTAATAATGATTTAATTATATTGTTTAATTGTCTTTACTGTGTCAAGAAGTTTGGTTAAGGTTAACCATAAGTAAACCTCCAAATTTGGGTTAAAATTGCCGTTTTAGCAAATTTATTAGGTTAGAAGAGCCGCCTAATTGATTTGTAAAGCGCCAAGCGCCACCCAGTGAATGTTTAAGACGCTGGGGTGCCGCCTGGGAAAGTTCCTGGGCGCCGCAATGGCGCCTGGTTTGAGTTTCAAAGTGTTTTAATGGGTTTTTAAAAAAACAACCATTAAATGCAAAGAAAACTAAATAAAGTCAATGATGTCTAGGGATTTAGGTTTGATCAGCTGGTTCCCAGTTGGAACATTGATAGCTGAGTTTTGGAATGTGTATATTCCACAGGGTTTTGATGCTGGGAGCTGAGGAAGCTCCATTCTGAATTGGTACCTTGAGATGAATGAAGTCAGGTGACTTCTTCTCCTTGTAGGTTAATTCTCGTATGTTTGAGAATTTCAGGGGATCTTTTGGATAAAGATATAGGTTCAGATGACTCAAATTTCATAGACCACATGATAAAAATTATAGGTTGATTCAGGAACCAGAGGTGTTTTCAGCTGAATATTCCCCAAATGTTATATAAGCAAAACAGCTAAAATTTAATAAATATATTGTCAATTTCAACACTTTCCCCTCAGTTACTTTTCAATTATTATGTATTTTATATTATTGTTTGAAAGAGAAAAATTTGGAGTACTTTGGGTGGAAACCGCTGCTACCAGGAAAGAAGTCCCTACAAGTTTTCTGGAGGAAGCTTGGGCAAGTCTGAAGGTCACCAAGACTGTGCCTGAGGAGGCTTTGGTGAAAGTGAAAAGTTGTATTTGAAGAATTGTACTCCAATTACTTTACAAAAAAGGGACTCCCACTCAAGGAAATCAAATCTATGTGTGGGATTATTGGAACCAGTTAGTAGAATTTGACAAAATTTTACAACAAGTGAAAGCAAGGGCAAATTGTGATATTGAGACTTTAAGAGGAAGAGAGAAAAAGAGTGTTGAGATCATGGCTTGTTGGTGGGATGACATTAATGTGTTTTCCCATGAAAGTGCCTCCCTGAAGACAAAGCTCCTCAAAGATTTGTCACAGGAAGGTAACAGTAACAAGAGTCAAGGGTAAGATAATGGCAAGTTTGACTGGTTGGACCTGGATCCGTCACAACAGCTCATCTCTAGATGCATGGGCTTGTAGTCAGTGTTTTGATTCTGATCAATTGGCTGGCCAATGAGTTGGATGGTGGCTCTGATTTTCCCCATGACCCTATGATTGATGCCACTATCACCTGCTGCCTGTTCTCCATTTTAGACAATGTCATATTTATATCTTATTATAAATTGTCATTACAAGTCCAAGATTATGGTTCCTTGGAAAGAAAGAAAGCCCCCAAGAGTAAAAAGAAGGAATCAGAGGGGATTTTAATTGGTGCATTCCTTACAGCTTCCTCAAAAGGGGCTGTGTTTTACCAAACCACAACTAGTTACACCAATAGGTACTGGTAAAGAAAATTCCTCTCTGACTTTCTAGCCACCTGGAGCTTGGCTAATTCCAGATTCAAAATTTTCTTGGACTACCAAATGAAGTGCACTGAAGTGGCCTCCAAGAAGATCCAAGCAGGCGGCCACAACGTCTCAATTTTTTCAAGTAGGAAAGCTGATATTCACCTGGGTGATGTTTTGTTCTTCAACATTGGGACATCATCTGTGGACGCAACCCCATGACCTTCAGCCAGGTGATTAGTGCAGCCAATAACCCCACTGTTCTGTTTCCCTGTAAGAAGGTTGCTGACATGTTTACAAAGATGCCCTTGAATGCTCTCAGCAGCAGCTAATCACCAAAGGATGCACAGCTGCCCTCACAATTCCCCAATGTACAAGCCAATAGCTGTCCTCCCTGAGTCAGAATATTATGCCATGTACAATCAATTTCTCCAAGCCAATTAAGGTACTCAATCACCTCTGGGTCCTCCAGCTGCCCTAGTTACCAGCCAACCAATCCAGTTGTTTAGAACCCACTTCCCTAGCCAATCAAGTCCCCTCCCTCAACCCATTCACCACCTAGTTTGCCTCTCACTCCCACATTTTGCTAAATAAACCTTGTCTCCCAAAATATTTTTAATTATACAATATATTGTTTTAAATTTTAGGTATTTTTAATTTGATAATATAACTTTTAATTATAGTGATGATTGATTTTGATAATGTCACAAGTTTAATTCAGCTAATTTAATATTTATATTGTAAATTTAATCTCCATTGTAGCGCTACAGTCAAGTAAATTTAAGAAACTACTAGTGCAAATGACCAGCTAATAAGAATTTGATTTAATTTCTGGTTGTATTTGATGATTGGCTCAGAAAAGACTTGCCTCTGTTATTGTGCCCAGTTTAACTTAGTAAATTAAGCCTGTAGGCAAGAAACCTGTCTGTTTTTGCCAATTGAAACACCAACTTGGGGTCAATCTATCACCAGAGATGCTAGTGATTGGGTGCTAGATTGACCACAAGTTGGTGTTTCAATTGGCAAAAACAGACAGGTTTCTTGCCTACAGGCTTAATTTACTAAGCTAAACTGGGCACAATAACAGAGGCATGTCTTGTCTGAGCCAATCATCAAATACAATCAGAAATTAAAGCAAATTCTTATTAGCTGGTCCTTTGCACTAGTAGTTTCTTAAATTTACTTGACTGTAGCGCTACAATGGAGATTAAATATATAATTTAAATAAATATTAAATCAGATGAATTAAACTTGTGGCATTATCAAAATCAATTATCACTATAATTAAAATTTAAATATTATTGTTGTAACTGAACCAATGATGATTCAGTATTTGAATTGGGGAATACAACAGTCTAATAGAAAGAACAGGAATGATAAGAATAAAGTATTGTTTTATTATAGAATATTTTGATTAATATAAAATATAAAGAAGCCACAGGATATGGCACAGTGGCAGGTTCAACATAAGGTTTGGACTGTAGAATGACTTGCGCAGGGATCAACAAGTCAAATTGGCAACACTCCTATATAAGTGATAGTGCCTGAAATTTGACATTGCCATCAGATTGAACCATGCTGTTAGATACGTCTGGGGCAACTCATCAAGCGCCCTCTGTTTACCATAAGATATGTTGGCAGGAAAGGAAGGAAACTCGGTTGCAACACCCCCTTGTCCCCTGCTTGTTGTCAGACACCAGCATTGGAGCCTGCAGGAGGTCTGGGAAGGTCTGCACAAACAATTTGTGCATGGGGATGTCGCAGTAGAGGTGCAAGCAATTATGGTGAAGTGTTTTGGTGTTTTATTGGGCATATTCAAGTTGGTAGGTATGATTATCATGGACCACAGCTATTTTGAAGGGTCCCAAGTGGTTGGGCTCCAATTTGGCAGGATTGGGGTTGAGGTCATAGACTGGATTACCTACAGTGTATCTTGCCTTGAGGTGTTTCCCCCCTCAATTTTTTTATGTTCTATGTCTCATGCTTTGGCATGTCATTGGCTCAGGGAGGAGATCACTGCTAAGGGAGGTTTTCTGGGAACCGTGGATTGCAATTTTCCTTGTTCTACCCCCGTCAAGCCTTCAGGGGTCCCAAAGGCCAAGGTTCTGGGGCTGAACCCAGTACCCCTGTTAACTCTTGCTTGTAAAATTAGTAGGGCGGTGGGCAGGTGTTCAGTCCACGCAGTATTGGGGGGCTCTTGTGAGAGCTTGGCAATCAATTGAACCAGTGAGCCATTTAACTTTTCCACACATCCATTGGCTTGAGGATGATAGGGGGTTGTAACTATACGTTGGAGTGCTTTTTTGGTGCAGTATGCCTTCATGACGTGCCCTACAAGTTCAGGTCCACTATCCATGATAAGGCGCTTGGGCTGTCCAAAGAAGGCCACAATTTCCTTGCCAATGAATCAGGTAATGGTGGTGGCAGTATGTTTGGTGGTTACCAAGGCTACTGGCCAGCGGGTAAAGTAGTCTATGGCTGTAATAATGTATTTCTTGCCTAGTATTGTAAAATATGCAGCCTGGGTACTGATTTCTACAAATAGTTAGTCTACTGCTTCTTTATATTAATACTATACCTGTTGTGGTATAATGACAGCCTGGGTAAGGACAGAAGAATATAAGAAGATAATAAGACAAAACTGGTTTTTTATTTGATATGTTAGAAGGCTATATAGTGGGGGTGGGGGAATTATTGCCAAAGAAAAAAGGCACCAAAAGAAGGACTTGCCATATGGAGGCAGTGGATAAATGGCATTGTAAAGTTCCTGGGCAAAGAAACAACCAGTTTCACACGCCTTGCCAAATGGAGAAAAGTGGCTCTTAAATGCTTCAATTCTATTATTAGCTGCAGAAGTAAAGACCAAGCTCTATGTGCAATAAACCCTTGATTCAAATAACAATTTTTAGGCGCAATTAAACCAGTTTACAGGCATAGAATAGCAAACACGGCAAAACAAGTGGGCAATTGGGCAATTGTTCTATTGCCCTTAACATAAATGGACTATGTTTTGGATAATCCATTCAATAATGCAACACCTAGCCTGTCTTTGGGGAGAGGCCCCACAATGTCAATAGCCCACTGTTTGAAGGGTTCCATGGCTTTGACAGGTAGGACTGACTTAGGTGGAACAAGTTTGGATGTGTTTTTCTTGCACAACACACATGTTTTAAGGAGGTCCAGTATGTCCTGGGGCATATGGGGCCATCAAACCTTACATTTCATGATCTCAAATAGGTTACATCCTCTGATATGACCCAAGGTGCGGTGGTAGTGCAGTATGGTATCCCCTTGCTGTGTTGTGGGAATGTAAGGCGTCTTTTCACCTGTCTCTGCCCAGTGGCAGACATTGCCAGCATTGATGGTGAACTGGCTTTCATTGTACTTTATCTTGGAAATAGTTACAGAATTAAGACCTTTTTAACAGGTGGCTTCAGGATGCAGGTAAAGCATGGGCCAGTCTGTGCCCAGGCTGTCATCTCCTGTGATGGACACTACCTATAGTCTGGAGAGGGCGTCAGCTGTGATAAAGTTCCTTCCCAGGATTATATTTGATGCGCAAGTGATAGGAAGAAAGGTGCTTGACCCAGCCTGCTTAATGTTGTGTTAAGTGCAACTGAGTATTGAAGTACTGAAGCAAATTGTGATGTTTCAGGACGCAGGGTAGAAGGTGGCCCCTTCCAGGTAACAGCACCACTTCTTGACACAGTGCACAATTACTGCTAACTCCTTGTCATGTATGGGATAGTGTTGCTCCAAGTTGGTAAGCTTCCTGGATTTGTAAGCCACGGGGATGAAACCACCTTTATAAGTTCTCACCCCTAGTACACCTTCTATGGCTCTATCAGAGGCATCAGTCTCAATTTTGTACTGGCAGTTCCAATTGGGAAATTTCAGTACAGGTGCAGTTTTAAGCTTCTGCTTCAACTTATTGAAGGCTTTATCTATGGTAGGTGTCCAGTGTAAGTGCTGCTTGGTATTCAGCAGCTTGGTGAGAGGTGCAATTATTTCTCTACAGTTAGGGATGAACTTCCGCACATAGACAACCATGCCCAAGAATTTACACACCTGAACCACATTAGTGGGGGTTAGCATGCTTGTTATTGTCTTAATTTGGCAGGGTTGGGCTTTATACCTTGGGCAGAGATAGTGTGCCCAAAGAACAAAGTTATGACCGGAGAAATTCACATTTAGAGGGCTTGACCTTTAATTGGTTTTTGCAAAGGGTGTCAAGGACAGCATGCAGATGTTGGAGATGTGTGGTTTGATCTTGACTGAAGACAATTGCTATAGATTTGGGCTATCTAAACTATCTAAATCTACAATATAAAGTTTATCTAAAATAAAGTATAGATAAAATATACTAATATCACTAAACTATTTAAGGCTTACTAAATACCAATTTAAACTGATAAATCAAAGGCAATATCTAAGTATAAGTGATAAGTGTAAGATTCAAAGCTGTGCTTATTAAACTCGTATGGGTTAATAATAAGCCTGAGTATTTTAGCTCCACAAGTTGAATCCAATTGCAATTGAGGAAATCAACTTAAGGAATCCATTGTCAAATTGCATCAATGTATTAATTTCAATTATCTCAATAGTAATTAGAGTGGAGTACTCAATATTGCAACATTTCCCATCTCTAGATTCGACATAGGGTTTGCATTGCTTGGACTGCACCTTGAAGGAAGGAGTAAGGGTTACATGATCCAAGACCAGAGGATTGAGGGAGGTGGACTTTTTGTACATCCAATTAGTTGTAATAACATGGTTTGAATTGGGTAAGGGAAGAATTTTGACATTTTAGTAGAAGAAATTCTCATGTTCCTTTCTAGTGCTGACAGTACTAATTGTAATAGGTGCAGTGGCTTTGGGAAGACTGATAGGGTAGCTTTCTAACCAGGCAGTCTTGTTAAGATCAGGTAGGTTTGTGGAATCCTCAACCTTGAGGATGTTAGGTCCAGACATTATGGTAAAAGTAAGCTTAGCCTTTATGTCTTGGGAAAAGACAACATGAGAGCAAGGTTCTTAAACCTCAGACTTGGTGTACACACTAGGGTTGCAGGGATAGGTAATGTAGGTCATACCAGGAGAGGGTTTATTGGTCATATTTAATGTTCTCATGAGAATAAGACCTTTGGTAGAAGCACAGTCACCCTGATAGATCTGTATAGCTCTAACCTGTTGAGAATTGTTGGTGGTGTAGATGATCAAGGACTCCTTGGTAGAGATTGCGTCATTATGATCAATAGTCTTAACCATAATACCCCTGTGACAGTCCACATGTTTGGTGGTATGCAGGTGGGTCTTATGTTGTCCAAGTGGAAGTTTAGTGACTTTTGTTGAAGAAGTAGCTGTAGGACTGGTCTGAGCTATTGGAGACTGAAATGAGCTGGCTAAAAGACCAGAATATGATGGTGAAGGACTAGCAGTCTGGAGAAATAAGCCAAGATTTTTCCAAATTGATTTGCCAAAGTGGGAAAATGTGGAATGTTTTGCCTTGGTTTAGTAGTAAAATTAAGAACAAATGTGGATAGAAGTGTGGAGCTGGATACAAAGTTGTTTTGGTGGGACGTTTTCCTTGGATTTTACAGTATTTGTAAATATATGGGGAAACGCTGAAGAGGTCTAAAGATAACAATTTAAATAGTATTCTACTATTTAAATTGGTTTAGGTTGAATGCAGGGTAGACTGGTGCTGGAATAGTGAACCAATTAACGCTTTGGTGTGAGAAGAGTTGTCAATTTGAGCAATTTGAGCAATGGAAATTGATTTCTTAGTTGGATCTCAGTGGAAATTTAGAAATAGTCTATTTCTGCGTTCTGCATTCATTGGTTGAGTTCTGACATGTTTCCTGATGAATATGAATGGTTGGAAGCCAAAAGCTTAAATTATAAGCAAGGAAATAGTGAATTAATACTTTAAGCTTTTAAGAAAGTAAGTATGTAAGCTTAAGCAATTATAAGAAAAAGTGAGCGGCAATGGTTTAAGCTTCTGAAGAAAGCCATTTTGAAGGTGGAACTGTTGGGAAAAGGACACTATAAGAAGGTAGCTAGATGGAAAGTTACAGGGTCTTTTCCGGGTCTTTGACAGAGTCTTTCTCAGGCCTTTTGAGTTTCTGCCAACCGGTTTTTGGAAGCCTTTTGATTTCAGCAGGAGCTTGGTTGGACTGGTACAAGTGGAATATCAAGGCCACTAAAGATATACAGAGAGCTGAAGCTCAAGATAACAGAGCAGGAGCCCAAGAATAAGGAGCTGGATCCTAAGCGCGGCGTAGGAGTCTAATTCTAAGGTGCATTAGTCTAAGTTTAAGGAGCAGAAGCCCAAGTCTAAGGAGCAGAAGACCAAGACTAAGGTGCAGGAGTCTAAGACCAAGTACAAGGTGTCCAAGATATTGTTGGAGGACTTCAAGTATTGTCAAACCCATATTGTTTTCCTGACCCACTGGGCCATATATCAGAAGTTTTCTAAGGGGATCTTCCTTCTGAGAGTAAATAAAAGCCCATTTTAACCCCTATACATATTTCTGAGATAAATTTCCCTTACTAAAGAATGACAACCCCTTCCAGCCGGTCCCTGGCTATGATACAGGACACACTTTGGGGACTGGTGGAAAGGAACCCCACAACCACCCTTAGTCTTAATACTAAAAGTTAAGGTATCATTGTCTAAAAGTCCAACCTTGTTAGTCTAGTTAGTGCTGAGCTAGTGTAGTTACAGCCTGAAGTGGAGCCTGGCCAGTAACTAGTGTGATAGAGTTGTTCATTGGCATAGTCTTTCCCCAAGGCTGTCTTTATTTCATAAGCTCCACTAGTAAGGGAGGTACTAGGAGTGGTTTTGTCAAGTGCTGCAAGAAGGGAAAGTTTGTGAAAGCCATAAACAACTAACAGATTAACATGACTAGAAAGATTTAGCTCAAGCCATAAAAGATGAACTATTGGGTGGCTATCTATCTGATACCACCCATTATTTTCTTCCTTAGAGTGTTTCTTCAAGTCACAATCATTAGGGCTCAGATAGATCACACTGGCTTTTGATGATGTTTAAGGAAATCTTGTATCAATGGAGCAAGGTACAGTGATGACAAGTGTGAGGAAGTTGCATAATAGATATGGATATTGCAACTTTAGGAGTGCAAGCTTCTCAAAAGTAAAGAAAACACAACTATTGTGCTGACTAGTAAGGTAATCACATTTTAGGGTAATGATGTGAGTGACAAACTTCTGGGTACCCTTGTAAGGAGTAGCTACAAGTGTAGCAGGCACAGAATGTAAATTAGCCTGATTGGGTTCTTCAGCTTAAATGCAGCCATTATCTACTAAGGTCACATCATATAAGTGTAGCCCCTTGTCATCATTGGCAGATTGGGAACCATGATCCTCTGGGCAGTAATATTAAACATGGGTAACCAAGTATTGCAGAGCAACAGCTCCCTCAGATTGTGAATCTGATACACTTGTTTGTAAGAATAGAATCCCCTTTTAATAGTGGAAAGAAGAGGTGGAGTCTTAGCAAAGTTGAGATTCACAACAACATCACAGCCTCTTTCTATAAGGAGCTTTGGAATGTGCATATCTACAACAGTATTTTAAATACTCTAACCTAATATTTGAATATACAAGAAGTGAGGGCTTGTGCTCTATAATTATCAGCTTACTTAACTCTTTATACAATATTTGGTATAATATGTGTAAAGGAGACTGCAGAGAGTAACAGTGTAAAACCCCAAGTCAAAAGAAGGAAGTCTTTGCCTATAGCAGTGTCAAAAGTAGCAGTGATGAGAGCCATTCTAGGGTTATAACCATGTGGTGTGTGCTCCATACAATTGATGTCAGGCTCAGAATTATTTTTGATACCTTTCTTCTTTTCACTCTCATAAGTGATAGCCATAGCAGTGGGCTCACTTGTATTATCAATATTGACTTTATGTATAAAGGATAATTGTTTAAATCCTATATGTTTGGGAGCAGGGGAGATTCCTAAGAGCTCAAATTTGCCCAGAAGGTTTTTATCCTTGATGCAGTTATGTTCACCCTCTAAGAATTGAATCAAAATGCTGAGCTGGCTATCATTGTAGATGGAGAAGGTCTCAGACTTCTTGGTGGGAGCAGTGGTGTTACGTTTAATTAGACCACTCATTACACCACAAGATGTCTCAATACCAAGTGAGAGAGGAGCGTCATCAAGAAGAAGATCCTGGATCTTATTAAAAATATCACCAGTAAGAACAGCAGCTTGGATTTTTAGAGTAGAACCACTTGCAACTAAAGCTGAAAAAAAGCAGGATCAACCGGGGCTGCAACAGCTTTGAGAGCTGGAGAGAAAGTATCTGAGTTGTCAGCAACTTCAGTTGGTTTGACTGATGTGTATTTTAACAAAGTATATTTTGGGTTTGTATAGCTTTTTATTTTGTTTTTTTACTACCCATTTTATTTTTTAAGCAAGAACTGCTAGAAGCAATATTTTTATGTTTTTTTCACAAATTATTTTGTTTTTTGAGCAAGAACTGCCAGAAGCAATATTTTTATGTTTTTTTACTGATCATTTTGTTTTTTGAGCAAGAACTGCTAGATGCAATATTATTTATTGTATCACTTGCTTTTCTTTCAAAAGAAGGTCTAAAGTAAATATCATAAAAGTTGAATTAGATATATTTAAGAGGTGCATCTAAACCAATTTAATGATAGAACTTATCAAGTAAATCTTCAAAATAAGTTTTTAAATCATAGGAAATACTGCTACAGTTTTGAAGGCAATTTAACTCTAATACAAATAATGCCCCACAAAAAACTGTATGATGAAATCCATTATAAACAAAATATATTTACTTCAGAGGAATACCTCTCCCAACTGTAAATTCAAGCATGGAAGGAAAAAATATAACTGCAAAGAATAAAAATTAAGAGAACTGGGTATTAGCAAGTAAAAATTAGAAATTTGCGTCAAAGAATAAGCAGGCTTGCAAATGATTATTTTTCAAAAAAAATAATTTTTATCTAATCTTTCTGAAAAAAGGTGTAATGTAACTTGAGCTCCTGAACACAGTTGTAATATTTTTAGACAGGATTTATTAATAAAAAATAGAGAAAGTAAAGGGGAAAGAGCTAAATTGCGCTAAGTTTTAATATCCTTTTTTTAAACAAATTTTAAGTAGCACACCTTTTTGGCTCCAAAAGCTTTAAAAATAAGATGAGTAATGCAATTTTTGCTCCTGAACACAACCGTGCTATTTTTAGGAGGAGTTGACTAATATGGAAAATTGGAATTTGCAGTTTAAAAAACTGAAATTTTTTAGAATCAAGTAAATTAAAAACTTAGAAGCTGAATTTATAGCAGCCAAAAATATAAAGAAGACACAAGGAAGGACTGTTTTAATCTTATAAGCTAAAAACTTAGCTCTTTAGGAAATAAAGAAGTCTATCTCTCCCTCAACAAAATTAAGTAAATTATTGAAACACCAAATGAGTGCCAATGTTGTAAATTTGGGCTATCTAAACTATCTAAATCTACGATATAAAGTTTATCTAAAATAAAGTATAGATAAAATATACTAATATCACTAAACTATTTAAGGCTTACTAAATACCAATTTCAACTGCTAAATCAAAGGCAATATCTAAGTATAAGTGATAAGTGTAAGATTCAAAGCTGTGCTTATTAAACTTGCATGGGTTAATAATAAGCCTGGGTATTTTAGCTCCACCAGTTGAATCCGATTGCAATTGAGGAAATCAACTTAAGGGATCCATTTTCAAATTATATCAATGTATTAATTCCTATTATCTCAATAGCAATTAGAGTAAAGTACTCAATATTGCAACAATAATAATGTTGTCAAGGTACACAACCACACATTTTCCAATTAAATCTTCAAATGCTTTGTTCATTAACATGGCAAAGGCAGAGGGAGCATTGGTCATTCCAAAGTTCATGTTACAGCACTCAAACAACCCATAGTGTGTGCATAATGCAGTTTTTGCCTCATCCCCTGGCGCAATGTGGACCTGATTGTACCCTGCAGTGAGATCAATCTTACTAAGGACCTTTGCACCTGCAAGTGTATCAAACAAGTTGTCAATTAGTGGTAAGGGGTATTTGTTTTTGACTGCCACCTTGTTTAGAGCGCAGTAGTTGGTTACCAAGAAAAGGGAACTGTCCTTCTTGGCTACAAAAAAGACTGCAGCCCCATAAAGCAAGAGTGAGGGGAAGATGAAGCCCTTATCAAGTGCGTCCACAAGGTGTTGATATAGAGTCTTGTCTTCCTTGGGCGTCAAGCAATAGAGAGGGTGTGCTTTAGGCAGCAACCCTTTCAATTAGACATCATGTTGTATTTCTCTTGGAGGAGGCAGTTAGTCTAGTGTTTCAATGAAGACGTCCTTGTACTGCTCAAGGAGTTTGGCAAGTGCTGGTGGGAAAGGTGTGGCCAAGGGGAGAGCTGCAAGTGGTTTGGCGCAGATAACTTTGCTGAGCATTGATTAAAGTCTAGTTTCCCCCCTTGAAATTGTATGTACCTGTCTCTGTAATTCTGAAAAACACGGTATCATACAGTAACTTGCTCATTTTGATAGGATAGATATGAAAACCCACCCCATTTATGTTAAGGGTGATGACAGACGTATCCCAGTCAATGTAGGGGCGGTTGTGACAAAGCCAGTCAAGGCCAGTAATGACATTGTGGCAGAGCCCTGCCATGATTGGCCCAGAGAACTTAACCTGGATGTTCTCCATTCTCACAGAGAAGGGTATTGTCCCATGGGTAATTGCCACTCTATGGGAATCAGCCACCTGTACTGCCTTGAATCTGCTGTGTACATGGTCTAGCTGCTGTGAATCAGCAAATGCCTGGTCCACCATAATGTGGTTGGCCCTGGTGTCTACCAACAATTTGTGTGTATTTCCTCAAAAATGGAAGGGATAAGCCAAGCAGGTTACTTTATTGAGAGAGTGACTTGCTTGAAGCACGGGGTTGTTGCTATGGACCTGGAAGATGTCAAGGGTTTCAACTTTGTGCACACTGTAGTTGCAGTTATTCTTTGCAAGGAAAGAATGGGAGTGAGGGTCAAGTGGGGTTATAGAACCTCTTGTAGCCACAACCCCCAGGCTTTACCCTGGTCTTCAATTTGCGCCAATTGGAGCTCCCCCTTGCAGGGAGGATTTGTTCTATTTCCTATTGATGTGGTTAGCAGCAGTCCACTTGGCTGTAGGCATACCAGGTGTGGGACAAGTTTGGGTAGGTGTATCATTAGATCTTTGATAGCCCATTGAGTCTTGATTGTTGGACTCCACAATGACCTTGCAGCAGTTATTAATGGAGATGCAATAATCCACAGGAACCCACTTGCAGATATGGGGTTTAAGCCCATTAATGATGAGAGTGAGAAACATGGTATTCCCGCTGGTTACAGCTTCTGGGGCGGCAGCAAGGGCATGCTGCCACCCTGTGAGGTACTCAGCAACAGATTCTTTCTGTTTAATGGCTAGGAGTGGGGTCCCCACTACAATGGGCAAGAATTTTTTGCTATAGTGTGTAAAGTCACTTCCCCCTTTGGCCTTGAATAGGATAATCTTCCCACATTGCACCAAAAAATCTCCTCAGAAGCCAGCCAAGCCCCTTAATTCCCTTGAAGATTTAGCCCACACAATTGATGAGAGATTTGTGTTGACATACTCTTCCCAGGCAGCAAATGTTGACGTTCAGAACTCTTTTCCTACTTGTGAGGAATTCTTGATTAATTTAAACTATTTTCTAGCTTGGGCTCAACCGCATTTAAAATTAATTAAGTCTAAACAATCAGGTTGCACTACTGTCAAATCATTAAATTCCAACTTACCTGGATTGAATGATGAGCTGCCCCATTCATTTGACCCCAGCCAATCAGAGTTAGGGTTGGAAATTGGTGTAAACCCCTCCAGCTTGCTGGATCTACCTGGCGAAATTTTTCTTGCAGCCAATTAAACTCGCGTCCCTGGGTCAGGTGACCTTGAATTTTGAATTTCACTCTTAAAGCAAGACAGGGGACTTTTGGTCCCCTGCTTGCTCATTTTTACAATTAAAGTTTAGCCATTCAACTCAAGATCTGGTAGTCTTTTGAGTCCCCTTTTTGGTCCCTTTTGATTTTCTAAAGTGTTATTATTGTTTCTCCCCTTCCTTACCTTTTTTCCTTGCTTCTGGGTCTTGCTATGTCTTTTCAAAGCCCCCATATACGTTGTTAGCTTTAACATTAAGGCTTATTGCTTTTGCTTTAAAAGAAATCTGTTCAAACTTAATATTAGTTATTCAATCAATATAATTATCTACTTTAAGTTTGTTTTCATTCTTATTTTGCTTTCAATTAAATTGCTGCTTTATATATGCTTTAAAGCTTTCAGGTTTGCTTTCAAAGTCCCTGTGCTCTGTGGTTGCCGTCCTCAATCCCCCTTTGGCCTCAACAAACTTCTTGCTTGCTCTTGTTGTTCCTTGACAATTTTCCTGAGCCATTATACCCAAAAGAAATGAAACAAACTGCAGTTACTGTGTTCTTCTTAGACCCAGATAAAATGTTGGTGCCCTTTGTTAAGTTTATTACTCTCACCCTGGCGCCAGCCTTGGTAATGATATGGTGTACCTCCCCAGATCTTTGGGGTTGTATCTCTCATTCATTTCACTGTGTTGATGCCAACCCTGGTCAGTTTTTGCACTTGTTTGAGGACATCCCCATTTGGGCCCAGGTTATCCTTGCCACCAGCAAGAACGTTGTGAGAAATCTTTCTTGCAATGACCTCAAGTTCCCTGCCCTTGAACTAGCCCCTTCAACGCCCCCAGATTTGGGCTGCCCAATACCCCTCCCTTCCAAGGACCCAGTTGTCCAGGTCCCAGAAGAAGGCTTGTTCATCTAAGAGCAGGCCCACAAGAGCATTCCCTGGCTGCTTAGCAGAATGATTTTGATGGGTTTGGACTCCTACTTCCCCCAAATTTCTGCCGTGTCCTCCCTGTGGACACCTCTTTGAGCGGCCATTCCAGTCTTGCACTAGATGGTATCCTGGTGGATCCTTCCCCTGGGATGGGAGCCAAACTTAGTTATTTTAGTTCCTCTCTCTCACATAGTGTGACTTGATGGCATCTCTGAAGATTGCCCAGGTGACTTCTTGTTCCTGGCCTGCCCAGTTAGTGAACCACACAGCGGCAGCCCTGTGAAGCGCCCAAACACAGTGGCAACCTATGTGGTCTCAGGCACTTGGCAGATGCAAGGCAGATTTAATTAGAATGGAGCCAGTTTACAATATTGACTCTTTCTACACCACCCGTAAAGGAGTCATGCTGGAGGTTTAACATGTGTTGTAAAGGTCTAATTGAGGCAGGGTGACACTTGTGTTGCGCTGCCCCAGGTGGAGGCAATTGTACACGCTTATAAGTACCAACTTGTCCTGGTAGATAATGTATGATTTGGGGATGTCCCCCTTGGGGATTAGAAGGAAAGTTTCTTGGTGGGAAGTAGCCATATGGCCTGTACTCTGTCCTTTCTTGGGGGAATTTTTATCTTAGGTAGGTTGTAAACCTACTTCTGCTACCACTGCTGCAACTGAACCTATGATATTTCAGTGTTTGATTGGGGAAGACAACAGTTCAATAGAAAGGACAAGAATAATAAGAACAAGGTAATGTTTATTGGTTGTTATTGTGATTAGTATACCATATGGGAAAGTGTGACGGATCCAGGCCTAACCAGTCCATCCTGCCATTATCCTGCCCTTGACTCTTATTGCTGTTACTTTCCTGGGACAAAGATTCAAGGAGATTTGCCTCCAGGGAGGCAATTTCCTCGGATAACACTTTATTGTCATCCCGCCAACAAGCCATGATTTCAACGCTTTTTTCTTCTTGTGCTCTCAACGCCTCAATTTCACAATTTGCCATCTCTTTTACTTGTTGCAAGATTTCATCCCATCCTACCAACAAGTTCCAAGCATCCCAAGCATAAATTTGGTTCCCTTGGACAGGAGTCCCTTCCTTTGTGAAGTAATTGGAATACAGCTCTTCAAACGCAGCCTTTACTTCTACTAAAGATTCAGTAGGAACAGTCTTAGTGACCTCTAGGCTGGTCCAAGCTTCTTCCAATGTACTTGTAGGAACCTCCTTTCTTGCTGCAGCAGTTTCCACACAAAGGACACCAAACTTGGCTCTCTCAAATTTTAACAAAGAAGGCATGACAATTGAAAAATAGGTGAGGGGAAAGCGTCAAAACCAACAATGAATATATTTTATTAATGTTTAACTGTTTTTGCTTATATACCATTCAGGGCATACACAGCTGAAAACCCCTCCAGTTTCTGAATCAACCAATGATTTGCGTCACGTGGTCTATGACATTCAAGTCATCCAACATAAATCTTTACCTGAAAGATCACCAACAATTCTCAATCTATGAGAATTGACCTACAATGGGCAGAAGTCACCTGACTCCATTCAACCCAATGTATCAATTTGGCATGGAGCTTCCCCAGCTCCCAGCGCCAAAACCCTGTGGATTGCACATCCTAAACTCAGCTATCAGTGTTCCAACTGGGAACCAGCTGATCAAACCTGAATTCCTAGGCATCCTTGCCTTTATTTAGTTATTTTTGCATTTAATGGGTTTTTGCCTTTAAAACCCATTAAACTGCTTTGAAACTCAAACCAGGCGCCACTGCGGCGCCCAGCAATTTTCCCAGGCGGCGCCCCAGTGCCTGAGAAAATTTGATAACGGCGCCTCTCAAATTCATTAGGCGGCGCAGTGGTGCCTCTAACCCAATAAATTTGCTGACGCGGCAATTTTAACCCAAATTTGGAGGTTTACTTATGGTTAACCTTAACCAAACTTCTTGACACAGTAAAGGCAATTAAACAATATAATTAAATCCTCATTAATTATATCCTGTATTTATTAATTAATCTTCCTGATTAACTAACCCATTTTGAGACGCCTAGTCTCCAAGATTGATTTGGCCAATCTTGCCTCAATTCTTTTTAGTTAGCCTAACCTAACTAAACATCCATATTCTGTTCTTTTATTAAACATAGATATCCAGTTTCTAGGAACCTTTCCCTCAAGAATTCCAAACAAACCTATCTATATGTAATAAACAGCAAAAACAGAACATCTTTATATTTTGGAGTATTTATTTGGCTAAACGCTCAGCAGTGACTGTAGTAAGGTCACAGAAAGCCACAAGGCCACTAGGGGGTGGCACAGTGGCAGATTTGACATAAGGTTTGGACTGTGGAATAGCTTGCACAGGGATCAACAAGTCAAATTGGCAACACTCCTAATTAAGAGATAGTGCCCGCAATTTGACATTACCATTGGATTGACCCATGCTGTTAGATACGTCCTGGGGCAACTCATCAAGCGCCCCTGTGTACCATAAGATATTTTGGCAGGAAAGGAGGGAAACTTGGTTGCAACATCATCACATTAAAAAATACCTAACAGTTAAAACAATATATGTTGTATAATTAAAAAATTGTTTGGGGGCAAGGTTTATTTGACAAATGTGGGAGTGGAGGGGGCAAACTAGTTGACAGACTGGTTTGTGGGGGAGAACTTCATTGGTGGGGATTAGGCTGTAAGGAATTACATTCCTCTTACACAAAAAAATTAAAACTGGGACAAGAATTATAAACAAACATGATAATTTTGATGCATTTATTGATGAAGAATTGAATCCTGGATATTAAGGAGAATTTATAAGCAATAGGTTGTTGAAACCACATTTGAATTCAAAAAATGAATGTATATTTAATATAAACTTTAACTTGAATTTTGAATGTGTAAACAAAAACAAAAGCAACTCAACCAATATAAATTCTACTTAAAATCAATCCAACTTGGTTTTGAACAACAACAACAAGGATATTAATAAGAATAATCAACAATCAATTAATGAATCCAAAACACTCCAGTAATCAAATTAGTCAATCAGTATTTTAGAAAATGAAAATTCAACTCTACTGCACCTCTTGTAACCCTAAACATCCAAACAGAGCCCACAGATCAACCAAGCTAAAGAACTAAATCACATCCCAGTGAGAAATTCCTCCCAATACATAGTAACAAGACCAACTGCAACTAGCAAGCACATACAAACCTTAATTCTTCCTGCTCTGCAGGCTGCAGCTTGCTGCAGTCCTGCAAGGCAATACTTCACCACCAACTCTTGTAGTACCCATTGATAATTACTATGTCACTTCCCCACTTTGACTTCAGTATTTACACTGAAAGTTCCCTCCTGAGAAAATTGCTCCAACAATATTATTCCTTTCAAACAATCTCAAATAAATTCTATATTTTCAAACTCTAACTGATTAGTAGATAATTAAGTCTATCCCCCAACAGCATGAAACCCCTCATCCTTGTGTGGGTTTTCTGTATTTTAATAGGGTATAGCCAGGAAAATATGAACTTTGAAACTCCAGAACCAACTCCCACTGATTAATCTGAAGACTCCATTTGGTATCAATTTGGTTCATGCCGCCGCCATGCTCCATATATTGAAACTGCTTGCTTCCCTCTAATCATTTATACCAAGGCTCCTTAGTTGGTCTTGGGATACACCAGTGTCCATTATTTGTTAAATCACTTTACACCCTTCTTAGAAAGATTTTAATTACTAGGCCACCTACTCCATATGTTAATGATAGGAATTCCAGTAGGCTCTATTCTAGTTAAGTTTAACTTGGGAGCTCTTCTCCAATCAATTAGAGAAAAACTCCCTAATGATTGGATCCCTGACATGAGCTTTGGTTGACTGGGAGAGTTGGCTGGGGACTGGAGCAGGTGGAGGTCCTAGGGGTGTGTGGTTGCCTTGGGCAGCTTAGAAAAATTTCTAGTACACAACACCATACTCACACTTGGGGAGCATATTGATTGGTTTGTGCGCTAGGGACTCATGAGGGAGCAGATGTGGATCAAGAGATGATTGGCTACTGATGTGGGTGTTCAGGGCCAACTTGGTGAATATATCAGCACCCTTATTATAGGGGAAAATCCCAGTATGGTTATGAGCAGAAAAAAGCACCTGGTTGAACATCTTGGGATTAAGCTCTCAGATCTTGTCCACAATGTTGTATAACAACACATCTCCCAGGTGTACATTGGCGTGGCCAGCAGGGAAAATTGAGACTTTGTGGCCTGCTTGGATCTTCTCTTTATCCACTTCAGTGCATTTCATTTTATGGCTCAAGAATATGTGATTTTCACATTATCTGAGCTTTAAATATTGAGAAAGTCTGAGAGAAATCTGCTGTACACCTACCCATTGGTGTAACTGGATATGGTTTGATAAAATTCAGTTCCCTTTGGGGAAGCTTCCAGGAATGCACTAATGACTGTACCCTCTTTTTCTTTCTCTTTATCCTCAGGGCTGTTTTCCCCAAAGTCATATAATATTGGACATAAGATGCCAACTTGTAATATGATATAGATATGACATCATCAAAAATACTGGACAGCCAGCAGTAAATTGTAGCACCAGTTACTGGGTTGTGTGGAAAATCAGAGTCACCATCCTTGTCAGGATTGACAATTTGTTATCCCTCAAAACCTGGGCCCAAGGGCAGGATTTGAACCCTGAACCCAAATTCCTGCAGGCCGCTAGCCCCATGGACCAAGAGCCTGTCTGCCCACGTTTTGCTGAGTTTGAGTCCCTGCAAGCTGAAGGCCCTGCTAAGTCCCAAAGTCAGAATACCAGTACAGATTCAATTATGATGGTTCCTGAGGGGGAGTTTCTTGAATTGCCTAATGGAGGCAGAGAAGGTGGCCCCGTGAACTTCATGAGCTTGAAGTCCTCTCAAGTAATCAATCAAACTCAACTGCCAAGGAGAAACCTGGGCTTTGGGCCCAACCCCATGACCACAGCCAAGAATCAAGGAAATCAAGTGACCAATTTGGATGTTCTGACCAATGAGAGAACATCCAGCCAAGGTGCCATTTTGCTGCTCCTGCACCTGGGCCTCCTGGCCACCTGCCCACATTTTCCCTAATATTTTGATGAAGCCCTTATGGAAAATACTAAGTTCGGAGGCAGGATGCTATATATGCCTATATGTTCTGCGCTCAAACCTTATTGCTATTTTTGAATAAAGGTTATGTTAATCTGGCTCATACAGCTATTACCTTATTTTTTATTTGCTGTCTACCAATTCAGTTTGAGATCTCCTGGCCCTCCTGCCCCACCACCTGCTGTTTTCTGTCCTCCTGATGTACCCTTTGGACCCGTCTATTTTACCAACTACCCTCTGAAGTCTGAATACAAGGAATACACCCTGGAAAAGATACTCAAACTCAATCCCCTGGCCTGCATACAATCCACAGTTAGATACAATCGACAAGGCCTGTGGATATTTTCAACACCCAAGTTGTTCAGAGGGAAATTCAACTATCTCCCTGCTTACAATCTACCCATGGAACTGCCTGTGACCCCAAAACCTATGCCTGCTTTCTCACCTGACCTCCCAACTGACCATACTGGCAAGCTGTTTGGGATTGTGTACATCACCCTCACAGGGGTGATTGACACTATAATCCTGATGGCTGGCCCGTGGTCCTGGGTGGGGAAGTCTGTCTCCTACCTTTTTAAGCTAGCTCCCCTCTTGTGGTGGGCATTGCCTGCAAAAAACCCAGCCCAGGTCACCCCTGGAAGCAACAGGCCGGCTGCCCAAGACTGGATCCCTGACAATCCTATTCATCACCTAGTCAATTGGCTAGAACCAGAATTCTAACAACAAGCTCATTTATCCAGCGCTGTGCAGCGTGGCAGGCAATAAAGATGCCATGAAGCCCAAGTAGGAAACAGATCTCAGTCATTTGGAGTTAGGGGTCTCATTAGAGGAGGTCAATAATGATTGGATAGACATCCTTGAGCTTGGAAACCTTATGCTTTTTTGTTTTATTGGTCATCTAACTTCCCTCTCTTGTCATGAGAGCTCAGTATTCATGTCTGACTACTGCCTTGGTGAACTGTAGGCTGGTAGAAATTTTAGCAAATGTCACACCACTCTGTTTGAGGATCATAATCTCTTCTATGACCTCATTGGTTACTAGGTGTTACTTTTGGGGCCCACTGGGAAAAATGGGACCCAGATTGGGCAGGGCTTGGTCTTATTGGCCCAACTTGCTAAGTGATGGTTGGATTGGATTATATGGGACTCAGTTACCCAATCTTTAAAGTTTTGCACAGGCTTGGGTTAGGCCTGGTCTTGGGGGTCAAAATACTGTCTGTTGGGAAAGCTCCCCATGGATAGGCCTGGTGACCCATACAACTTGATCTCCTCACAAATTAAGTTGAATTGGGTATAGACAGTGTCAGAACTCCAGAATAATATGATAGACTTGACCATTATTCCCCTTACTGATTGCCAAGACAACCAGTTGCCATAAAGATGGATAACTTAAAGGAATAGTCTTCAGATCTTATCCCATGCCTTGGTTAATCAGTACCCTTAGTATTACTCCAAAGATTGATCCTGATCCAATACTGATCCTCCCATTGGATCAAGCCTGATTGAACAAGCTTGATTATTCCTGACCACAAGCACAAAACGCCCCTCAACCAACATGATGGAATACCCAAGGATAATAATGCAAGATGGTTCACGTCAAACATTCACGCTTGTAGACACCTTGAATTCTATGAACAATAAAGAAGGTCATTTTGAAGAATAATGCATGATGTAAAAAACCCAGTTGACAGGGTAACCAAACTTGCACATGCATAAACTACAAACCAGATGCCGCCAGTATGCTGTTAAGATAAGCTGAGGTCCAGTAATCTATTGAAGTCCTATGCCAGACTGGCGTGGCTGCCTAACTCTGAGGGCTGAAACTAACAGTCTGGGGAACAGATTGACTGACTAGTAAGAGTTGGAAGCGTCATATTATAATCTAACAAGAGGGCTTATCTACCCTATATAAGTTGCTCTCATGATTAGAGATTGAGCAGAATATTCACCCTTGAAGATAGAGATTAAAGGCTCTCTATTGTTGTATCACTACTAGCCAACACCTAGTAGTCAGAAGAATCCAAGTAGAACGCGCTGTTGTTTACTTTCAGACCCGTGTGTTTTTCCTACAGACTTGGGATACTGCCAGGACATTCCCCCGCCTAGACCCAATTGGTAGCAAAGATTGTCCTCATACAATCTATATCAACATCCCTACTATAATGAATAATGAAAAACTTTCCTCAAGACCACAAAATCTTGACAGACAGAAACAGCAACAGTGGTGAAGTTGCCTACTGCATATGTAAAGCTACTAGTAGTTTTGGCTTAAAAAATTTAACCTAAATTTCCACTAGTAATATAGGTATGCCAAACCAAAAATTGAGATTGAAAACACTGGAAGTTAACTCAATTTAATAATTCTAATAGTTCAAAGACTAATTTAAGGGGTAATTTACATGTAAATTTACCAATAAAAATTAAAACTGCCTGTTATTGACACTCTAAAACAAAAGTGGCCAAGTTGACACATTTTTAGTCAGATCCTAAATTTATTAATAAAAAACATTTGTGCTTATATAAATTTTATTGTTTACTATTATATATTTATTATTAGTGCCCATAGTTGTTAATTAGGCTCCCAGGCACCACTATACTGGATTTAGTGCTATATACATTAATCAACTACCCCCTTGTTTTAATGTATGTCTGATCTGTGTTGCTAGATCAATTGGTGCCACATAAATTAAGCCTGCTTTATAAATAGATTTCATATGTAATTTATTGAGAATAGAAAGTTGACTACCCCTGTTTGACACTATACACTTGCCACATAATTGGTTTGACATTTAAAAGATCAAAGGCTAATATTTAAGCCTAAAATAAGAAGTGTTAAAATATGGGTGCCAGTTGACACCCACCAAGTCAACACCATATCAGGGTAACTAGTGCAGAGAACTTATTAACGTTTTAACACTCACTATGGTAAATAACCCACTCCCAGTTCCCCCTGTATACTCTTACAGCTAATAAACATACTCCTGCTCATTTACTTTTTTAACTTATGTTTTATTTTTTTATTTTATGGACATATGAAACTGTGTTGCTTTTGGGTTAACATTTGAGCCTGCTTTTAAATTAAGCAAGTTTTTTATGTAAAAAACATAGTACTTTTCATTTTTTGGTCAACTCTGGGAAATTTGAAAGTGAAAATTCATATTTTTCACTTGATAGTGAGAATCAGGGGTTTTTCAGCTGGTTAACAGTGCTGAACTTGACACTTTGCTAATTTTTGGGTGGTTAACTCCTGATAAAAATCCCACATAATAACTTATTTTTGAAAATATGCTCTATTACCCTCCCTACTACTCCCTATATAATTTTTATTCATTTTTTATTTTATTTTCAAACATATTTTTCAATTGATTTAGCACTAAGATGTTATGCTAACCCTAACAACTTTGCAGCTTTGTCACATATCACATATCTTCTATGCTTTTACCCTTAAAATCTATACTTTTTGTTTCTATTTTTCTATCCTTTACTTTGTTATGTTTTTTTCTTGCATAATAAGACTTTCTATGTAGACTTTTACTTATAGTTTAATTTTCTTTACCTATTTATGCTTTTTGTATCTTTAATATTGTTTTATTTACAATACTAAATATTTTTAGCCAAGATCTAACAAAAATAACAAGCAGCCCAAGAGCCAAACCTCCAAAGGCTCCAAGGTCCCTGCCACCACCACTGCCAAGCATATCAAGATGTCTTTCAAGACCAAGACCCTCTCTCCCCCAACCCCATCTCCTCTAACCCTATCCCCCCTCCACCCTGACCTTCCCCACACAATTCCTCCCCCAATAAAAGTGATAATAATCTCACTGATCATTCATTTTAATAGTCTGAGGCTGACTCAGAGCCCATCAAGAAGCACCAAACTAAGAAGGGAAAGGCTGTCAAGGAGCCTAATTATTCTTCTGGTGAGGATAAGGAGGCCTCCAAGAAGGCCTCAAGGAATCCCTCCTTTCTTCTGAATATCAGGAGGAGCCAGAGGACTACAAAAAGAAGCTCAAGGCTAATGGTCATAAGGCTTGAGACCTACTGGCCATCCACAACATCTGCAATATGAATTAGGAGTTCAAAGTCTTAAAGTGCTCTCCCATATTCCCCTATCATTTCAGTGAAGGGTGGCCCTTTTTATGTTGCCATTAGTTACATCTTTAACTGTAACAATCAAAAGTGGCAGTCTAAAAGAAATTACTTTGTTTGCAAGGATAATACTTGTGGGGCATGATTGAACACAAAAGTCTGGGAAAGGGTGACTGCTGAGAAGGGGGAACACACATGTGAGCCCCCTAACCCCTTATCACAAAGATGCTAAAGTAGTGCCTTGTTCAAGCCATTCCCACCTCTGCCAACCTCTGAGCTTCTGACCTGGCTATCAAGGCCCTCAAGCATCTTAAGCCCAACAATCTCAAGTTGGTGCTTATGCAGGAATAGCTGGTTAAGTTTATCAGCAACAAGCAAGCTGCTACCAATTCCCCCTACCCACCCAAAGCCTCCAACGTTCTCTCTAAGCTTACACTCACTCATGAGCTCAAGCAACTTCCAAATGAGGGTGCTTCCTTCTTCACAATGACAGGCCAGGAGTCAAAAACTTTATCATCTGCTACTCAACTCAGCAGACTCTGCTGGAGTTGAAAAGGGTGTTAACCTGGCTAGTTGACAGTACCTTTGCCACCTGCTCCCAGATGTTTTATCAGCTCTAGGTGGTACATTCCAAGATTGATATCCAGGTGATTACACTCTTTTTAAATTCACAGCCCCCTTTGGCTGTGGATAGGACAGCTTTTCCCTGTTGTAAAAAGAAATCCTCTCAACGCCCAGCTAAATCACTCAATTCACTTGAATATCTAGTGCATACAGTTGATGAAAGATTTGTAGTTGCATATGCTGTGGATGCTCTATTCTTCACTGCCCCTTCCATGAAAGAAACCCTGATTAATTTAGACTATTTACTAGCCTGGTGTTGACCATTGTTGAAGGAAATTAGAACCACCCAATCAAATCAATCCACATCAGCCCCCTCAAAGAAAAATGGTTCACAAATGTCTGTACCCAACTCTAGACAATCAGATGGCACTTCATAAATTAGTTTAAAACTCTCCATCTCCCCTGACTTAGGTCAGCAAATTTTCTCTTCCCTCCAATAAGATTCTGTTAAAACAGTCATGTGATAGACTATCTGGTGGACACATCCCTCAAACATAGCCAGAGGACTTTCAATCCCCTGCTTTTTGATTCTCTATCTACAATAAAATCTGGAACTTTGTCACTGCCATTTTATTTTAATTTTCATTTGGGACTTAATTGGGTTCCTTATACACCTTAAAGAAAGTGTTAGTGTCAATCTTATGTATTCTTACCTCTTCCCGGTCCCGCTTGAGCCCAGCCACTTTCCCAAAGCCTCTAGAGAGAGCTTTAGCATATAGGCGTTGTCTCACCTTATTTTTGCTTTCAAAACAATAATTTGAAATTGAAATTCCAGTTAGTTTTTTATTTAAATCCTACTTGTATCTTGAGTTTTACTTGTATTATCTTAGTTTTGAACCTGTTTTTGTTCTAACTGACAACCAAGCCTTCCAAGACTATTTCCAAGTTGTCTTTAAGTGTACTGGCTTAAGTCTGCTTTTTTTCTGGGACTACCATATCCCCATTAAATTTTAATCATTTGAGGACTTGAACCTGCACCACCAGACTCCAAATTTTAAGGAGATTCTGAATATGTTCATCCCATTCCTCAACTTTGTGGTTTTTTATTGGCTCCCTTTTTGTTGCTTCTCTGGTCCACCTCCCCCAATTTTTGGGCCCACCTCTCCTCCTTGGCTTACCTTGTGGGCAACAGCCCATCAAACCTCTTGCACCTTCCCTGTGGCCTTCTCATCTCTGGAGAGGCACTGGTGAAGAGCTTGACATGCAACAATATGGAGCTTTATTCTCCCAATCCTGTCTTGGCTGCATCTATTGACAAGGAAGTTTCCCACACTCCTCCTCCTCAACTGGAAAAAAAAACTCTGCCCCCCTGCTGGTGCCTAATTTTATGACTCCTGTCCCCTCTCATGTGCCTTGGTCGCTTGACAGGCTAGTGTTGATGGTACTGAATGCCTACTTCCCACAACTGTTCCCGGTGTCTTCCCTCTGGTCTCCCCTCAGAGAAGCTGTCCCAGCAATCCACTGGACAACATCCTGGTGGTTCATCTCACCAGGATGGGAGCCAGCCTTAATTAGTTTAGCCCCCTTCTCTCACACTCTCCTTCTTCCTTCTCCAGGGCCACCAAGGCCATTTACACCTGTGCCTTCCCATCCTCTACTGAGAGATTTACCTCCTCCCCTTTGCCAAAAATGCCACACAGTCCCCCACACACACCCATGCCAACCCTCCTGATGCTGACAAGGACCAGGTTACCCTGGACGCAGAGGCAAAGGTAAGTGTGACAATCCACATGGCAGCATTTTTTGCAGACAAGGTCTGATTTGGCTACAATAAAGATTAAATTCCTGGAAACAGGTAAATGTTGATTAGTTTATTGATGTATGTAGTTTGTGGCTAAGAAAAGAGAGATATCTAGGCCAGAAAAGGGGACCAAGGTGGCTTTTAGCTTGTGTGAAGAATGGTTAGAAGGTCCTGTCTAGCTGTAAAAGGATGCAATGAAGGAGTTCTGAGATCTAGGACCAACTACTGGGGATGTGCAGTTGAATAACTTTACCTGGAATGGAGGGGTAAAGTTTCTTCCCATTATTATCAAGTAAATTTGAGGGGGTCTTGAAGATACTAGGAAAGATTGGATATGCCCAGACCATTATTGAGATGGCTGTCCAGAGAAACAGTTTCAGAACTTGATGATTTAGAGGTTTCTGGGAATTAAAGCTGGTTACTTTGAGCCTGAAAGCTCCTACTAACAACTTAAGTGAGCAAAACAGTTGCAAAACATGAGGAGTGTCTGTTATGATGGGCTAAGATGTAGGTCACTGATGGGGGTCAAGTCTAAGTTGATTCACTTGTGGAGACTTATTTCCTGAGTCTGAGGTGTTAAATGATGATAAGTGCTGAACAGGGGAAAGACAATTGTGGAGATAAACATCAAGAAGGTGCAGAAGAAGTAGGTTAATGCTATAAGAGAGGCTGGAAGCAGAAAAAGTAAGAAAATAAAAAACAGAAAAGAAAAAGGACTAAGAAACAAGAAAAAAGGTTTAAAGATATAAAAGAGTTATAAGAATTTAAAGAATTAAGAGAATTAGAAAAAACTTAAAAGAATTAAGGAAAGTAATAAAAGGAATAAAAAGAGATAATAAAAGAAATAAAAAAGATTTATAATAATTATTAAAAATTGATTGAATTGAAGGAGGCAGGAAAAGACAGAAAAAGGATGGAGAAACTCTGAGGACAAAGGCTGTAATTCTGCCAGGGCATTAAAAGAGGTGTGGATCAAGCAACAGGCAGGTTCAATTTTTGCTGAGGAGTAAGGAACACAAGAAAACACGGGGAAGTTTTGTGAAAAATTAAGGTACAAAAATCTGTTAAGTAAAACATAGGAAGAAACATGCAAATTAACTTGTAAAAATGTGACAGGAATTATGTGGAAATCATTTGAAATATGGAGCCATAGTTTTTTGGAGCAAGGGGACAACAGGTTCAAACCAGGGTCAGGACCAGATTATCAGAAGAAAAGATGTGAGGAAACAGGTCAATCTGGACCCCTGATTGGCTGTAGGACAAAGCCTGTTTGATCAGTGTTCTCTATTGATTAAACTGAAGGGAAAAGCCTAAAAAATAAGGAATTGACAGGGAAAAGCATGCTTTGATTGGCTGCAGTAAGTAAATAAGCTTAATTTATCATAGAGCAATAAAACTGCATAGTTTAAGATTAGAAAAATAAAGATTCAGAAAGGAAAAATACTTAAAACAGGGGGCTATTTAAGGGGAAACAGCCTGAAACAAGGGGGACATGGTGGATTTTCAAAGCCATAAGCAAGTAAAAGAAGCCCAAGACATAGGAGCAGAATTCTGTGATCACAGGGACAAAGTACAAGGCCAAAATCAGGGTAGTGAAAGACTTACAGGCCAAGAAGTGGAATTCAAAGGTCAGAGCAAGGACTTCAAGATGTGGATCAGGATTGCAGGACCAAGGACAATGAGCCTAAGACATAATAGAATACATCTAAGACAAAGGAAAAGAATCCTAAGACCAAGTGCAAGGACTCCAAGAAGTAAAACAAGATCTTCAAGACTTGATAACCCAAATCATATCCTCTCACAAAACAGGTCATATCACAGAAGGTTTCTAAGGGGATCATCCTTCTGAGTACAATAAATTCCACTCTTGACTCCTATCTATTATCCTCAGTTGTTCATAGTTTACAATGGACAAAAAACACAACATTTTCTATCCTAGCTCAGGTGAAGAGTTCAAGAGGCTGTTCAAAGACTGGTATCAGCCCAAGGATGAAATTTATTCAGCAGATGTAAATTTTTATGAAGGGGATGCTTGTCTTGTCATAGAAAAAGTACTAGAAGAGCTTGTGGCCATGCAGTCCAAGTATAAGAAATCATCTAAGAAGTTGCCCCGTCTGTAGAATGACATCCCTATCCATTTAACACCTGGTTTTGACCCAGGACATTTCATGGTGTCCAAGGAGCTCAAACACCACAGTAAGGCTTTGTTCTCTTGGACTGCACATATGCATCATGGACTTCAAGCCTGCTTAGTTCAACGCATATGAACAGCTGTATGCTGGAGAAGTGCAGGGGTGAAACTATATTACTGTCAAGCAGTTGCTTGCAATTTGCAGTCTAATTTTTAACTTAGTAGGTTGAGCCAGAGGGATACCTCAGACACCTGCAAATTTGTGCTGGCACAATTCAGTGCCTTGGCTTTTTTAAAGCCAGAGCACGCTATGCAGGGGTTTAATATTCTCTCAAAGTATCCCTACATAGTGAAGCATCAATAGTTAAGGCTTTTCCTGGAGTGATTTGAGCTACAGTGGATTGTGAAGGTTGTCACTCATAGATGAGGCAAGACCAGAGCCAAGGCATCTTGTAACATGTAGTAGGCTGCTGTCAATGTCAAGCTGAAGACAACTTCAGCAATCAAGGCCTACCACAGGCATTTCAAGTCCAACTTTGGGCTTCATCCAAAGCTCAATAAGTTTTCCTCCCTCCTTTAACATGAGAAGTAGAAGACTATCTCCAAGCTCTAGGATCTTTCCAATTGTGTTCCCCCCAACAAGCCAACTGCCAAGTTGACCTACTTAACAAAGGCAATACAGGATGCTAAAAAGCATAAATACAAGGCTTCTGAGATCAAGCAGCAGCTTAATCTCATTGCAACTGCCCTCCTGGAAAGGGCCAAGATGAAGAAGGGGGAAAAGGGGAGGAGGAAACTTGTCTTCTTGCTTGCTTGCTTCTATGTTTTTAACTTTTAACTTTTAGCTTTAATTTTTACTTTTTAGTTTTAAGTTTTACATTTTTTAATTTAATTAGATAGTACTAATTTTTTATAGAAGATGGAAAGTTTGATATTGTTGCAAGATCTTCAATTACTCCCTCTTGGGGAATTAATCCCCCAAGAAACTTGCCAAATGATTCCATGACTAATCATTAAGCCAGTGGCACTACTATCATTTGACCATCTATTACAGGGATCAAACAATCCAGATCCTAAGCAGAGCACAATTTGGACAAGCCTTGTAACTTAAGAGGAAAAATCACTTGGAAAAGCCCATGACTACCATGACGTACATGAACAGTATGTGGCTTCCCATGATACTATATATTATCCTATATTTTATATCCAATAAAATGTCATTCTCTTATTAATTTTCCCCTTTATCTCATTTATTATACTTCCAAGAAGTGTACACTTGACAATTTAATAGTTATAGTTGAAAGTGAATGAAATGTCTTAATTTTTTGTTAATTTCCTAATAAAAATAATATATTTGTCAAAACAGAAGGCTTGACCTGCCAGCAAGGTTCCAAGTAAACAGGTTGTGACCTGCAATCCAATTATCTAGTCACTCAAAGCCAAACTTGGAAGTTGACTCAAATTTCCAAATCCAACAACATGAACACGAGACAATCCCTTAAAGTGGATACCTTGTTTTGGTGCTTGACTCATTACCAGGATTAGGCCACCCCCTTCACTATCCCATTGTGTAATCAACGTTATCATGTTCCTATTATCCTGGATTCACATTGACTATATAACTACTATCTCTAAATAAAGATTATTATCTAGTTTCTAGATATTTTCCTCCTTGTAACTCTCCTAAAACAGCACAGTTACAACATATTTACAGTTGTGCTTATATGTTTTATATCAAATAAACACAGCAGTTTTCAAACCTGTTGAGATAAATGTATCTTAGTCAGTTTTGACCACATAGGTTCAGTCACAAAACAAATTTCAACTTGGTAGATCTAAATAGAAGATAATTTCATAGAAAATGTGCACTATCTAGCAAAAATGTCCAGTCATACAATGACCTACTCAAACTGGGGACAAATTCTTAATGATTTGACAACAAGTGTATCAAACACTAGAACACATGAGTTTCAGTCACAGAACACATATACTATGTTTACTATGTTTTTTATAAGTGCATGGAACTCAGTCACAAAAGTTACAAACTTGATCCAACAACCAGCCCCAATAGCAACTGAAACAGACAACAAAAACATCAAATATCAAAACAAATGAGTGAATCTATAATACTGTTACCAACTTATCCTAATTAAGAATACAATCTAGAATACAAAAAATAAATAAATATTCTAAGTCTGTTTTGGGATTAGAATCAATAAAAATATCAAATTTATCCAAACTATCAGGAAACCAACCCTGATCTGTCATCTTGCTAGTGTTTGAAAACTGGCAGGTTGCGGACTGGGTGGTAAGGGCCCACAAAATATTGGTGCTAAATCAATGAGGCAGGACATTGACTTGCCCACCCATGTCCACAGGTCAGCGGCAGGAACAATATTATCTATTACTCCCGTGAGATTAATATATGCAATCCCAAATAGCTTGTTTTTATGGTCCAGGGGAAGCTCAGCGGTGAATGTGGGCATTGGTTTAGGGGTGGCAGGTGGTTCCATGTTAAATGGGTAGGCAGGGAGGAAGTTGTATTTATCCCTGAACAGGTGGGGCTCAGTAACATGCCAAGGGTCTTTCTGGTTTATCTGGTTAACTCTTTAGTTCTTGCCAATTAGTCACAAGCTAATATATTTTCTGCAGTTTATTCCTTGTACTAGAGATTCAAGGGGTATTCCGTAAAATGGACAGGATCAAATGGAGCACCTGGCAGACAATATGTAGCTGGCAGGTTGGCAGGAGGATCAGATGATTTTTGAGTTAACTGGTAGATGAAAAGGATGAAATACGGCAAAAATTGGGGAAACTAATATCTCATAACCTTTATTTAGAAATGACAATGGGGATTGATCTTGGCCTGGTAAGTACTTATACCGTGCTGCCAGGCTTCATTTTCTGGCCGGGTTTCTTGAGCTTGGGCAAGTTAGCATTAGGATCTTAGATGGCAGGGTGGCGCTTGACACTGGCAGGTTGCCACTGGTTGCTTTGGGGTGAGAAAACTTTGATCTTTCTGCTTGGCAACTCAGGAATTGGGTGGTCCTTCAGGTTCAGTGCCACTTCCTGGGCTTTTGGAAGTTCAGGACAGCTCTTGTGGGGTCCCTGTCCACCAGTCCCCAAATTTTATCTTGGATTGTAGCCAGGGACCGTTGGAAGAGATTGACATTCTCTAGTAAGGGAAAATATATCTCAGAAATATGTTTAGGGGTCAAAATGGGCTTTTATTCACTCTCAGAAGGAGGATCCCCTTAGAAACCTTCTGGCATATGGCCCAGGGGGTCAGGGAAACAATATGGGTTTGCCAATAATTGGAGTCCTCTAACAATATCTTGGACACCTTGTACTTGGTCTTAGACTCCTGCACCTTAGTCTTGGTCTTCTGCTCCTTAGACTTGGGCTTCTGCTCCTTAAACTTGGACTCCTGCGCCTTAGAATTAGACTCCTGCACTGCACTTAGGATCCAGATTATTATTCTTGGGCTCCTGCTCTGTTATCTTGGGCTTCAGCTCTCTGTATATCTTTAGTGGTCTTGGTATTCCATTTGTATCAGTCCAATCAAGCTCCTGCTGGTGATCAAAAGGCTTCCAAAAACCTCTTGGCAGAAACTCAAAAGGCCTTGGGAAGACCCCGTCAAAGACCTGGAAAGACCCTGCAACTTTCCAGCAGCCACCTTCTTATAGTGTTCTTTTCCCAACGGTTCCGTCTTCAGATGGTTTTCTTCAGAAGCTTAAACCATTGCCGCTCACTTTTTCCTATAATAACTTAAGCTTACATACTTACTTTCTCAAAAGCTTAAAGTATTAATTCACTATTTCCTTGCTTATACTTTAAGCTTTTGGCTTCCAACCAATCATTTTCATCAGGAAACCTGCCAGAACTCAACCAATAAATGCAGAGCGCAGAAATAGACTATTTCTGAAGTTCCACCGGGATCCAACTAAGAAAATAATTTCCACAGCTCAAACCGCTCAAAGCAACAACTCTTTGCGCACCAAAGTGTTAACCGGTCTTTTATTCCGGCACCAGTCTTCCCTGAATTCAACCTAAACTCATTTAAATAGTAGAATACTATTTAAATTGTTCTTTTGAACCTCTTCAACATTTTCATCATATATTTACATTTATTGTAAAATCCAAGGAAAACATCCCACCAAAACAACTTTGTATCCAGCTCTCATAGCAATATACCTTCATCTATCCTAGGAACTTAATAAATAAATATCTTACCCACACTTCTATCCACATTCCTTCTTTATTTTACTACTAAACCAAGGCAAAAAACTCCACATTTTACCACCTTGGCAAATCAATTTGGCAAAATCTTGGCTCATTTCTCTGGACCACCAGTTCTTCATCATCTTATGATCCTTTAGCCAGCTCATTTCAGTCTCCAACAGCTCAGACCAGTCCTAAAGCTACTTCTTCAACAGAAGTCACTAAACTTCCACTTGGCTAACATAAGCCCCACCTGCAAACCACCAAACATGTGGACCATCACAGCTCTCATTAGGGGACTTGTGAATTTCACCAAGCAAACCACTGGTGTCAAGTATTGGCACCTCAGTGGAACTCCTGTCATCTTGCACTGACAGTTTGCTTGCAAAACCCTTCATGAAAGTTAAGGGTTTGAATCTCGGTGGGTTGGTAACAACTTTGTCAATTGGAAGTAGGCTGTTGTATTCCCAGTCTTTGGAGCTGGCGGTCTACAAAGGGTTCTGTTCAGGGTTTTACTCTGGTTCCGTCTTTTGGATTCAGATATATCCAAATTGTCATTCCTGACACAAACATACAAGTAACAGTGTACATTTACAACCAAAAAATATTAATATAGAACTATAAAACCTAATTTGAAATAAATGGTAGGGACTGCAAGCTTTCATGCTACTATATATGGAGAGATAAAAATTACAATTGTTGTAACTGTGCTGTTTTAGCAAAGTTACAAAGGAAAAGGATTTTAAAGGATAGATAATAATCTTTATTGTGATATAGTGATTATATAGATATTGTGAATCAATGGATAACAGGAACATGATTGGTGATCACATGGCTGGATGGAAGAGGGGGTGGCTTGATCCTGTTAATGAGTCAAGCGCCAAATTGAGGTATCCACTGCTAGAGATCATTGTTTGTTCATGTTGATTGATTTGGCAACTCAAGTTGACTTCCTAGTCTGGCTTTGAGTGACCAGGTAATTGGATTGCGGGTCACAAACCCGCTTGGTTGGAACCTTGCTGGCAGGTTGAGCCTGCGGTTTTGACACAATAAAGAAATTATATAGATAGGCTAATTTTATTTTTATTTTATTTTATTTTTATACCAAAATGAATGCATTCTAACAACAGAGCCAATTGGAAAGATTTTACAATAACTGAGGTATGTCTGGTCTGACCCAAGCACAAAGACACCACATGTACACCTGTTCTAATTGGCTGGTCTGTAGCACTTGTAGTTTTTAAATTCACTTGAGTTTAGCGCTTTGAATATATTAAAGTTATAATAGAAAACAAATAATTAATCATTATTAAAGTAGCCAAATTTAACTTGAGGCATGATAAAAATCAATCATTGCTTTATTTAAATATAAACTGTATATTATAACATTAAAAAATACGTAAAAGTTAAACAAATATAAATTAAAAAAAAATTATTGGGTGGGGCAAGTTTTATTAGGGGAATTAGATTGGGAGGGGCAAACTAGGTGGCAGACTGGGTAGAGGGGGTAGGACTTGACTGGTTGGGGAGGTGGGTTCCAAACAACAGGATTGGTTGTCTGGGGACTAGGGCAGCTGGATGGCCCGGAGGTAATTGGTTGCCTTGTTTGTCTCAGAGAAATTGATTGTACATGACATCATATTCTGAATCAAGGAGGACAGCTATTGGCTTGTACATTGGGGAATTGTGAGGGTAGCTGTGGGTCATTTGGTGATTGACTGCTGCTGAGAGCATTCAAGGCCATCTTTGTAAACATGTCAGCAACCTTCTGGTAGGGAAACAGCACAGTGGGGTTATTGGCTGCACTAATCACCTGGCTGAAGGTCATGGGGTTGCGTCCACAGATGATGTCCCAATGTTGAAGAACAAAACATCACCCAGGTGAATATCAGCTTTCCTACTTGAAAAAATTGAGACGTTGTGGCTGCCTGCTTGGATCTTCTTGGAGGCCACTTAAGTGCACTTCATTTGGTAGTCCAAGAAAATTTTGAATCTGGAATTAGCCAAGCTCCAGGTGGCTAGAAAGTCAGAGAGGAATTTTCTTTACCAGTACCTATTGGTGTAACTAGTTGTGGTTTGGTAAAACACAGCCCCTTTTGAGGAAGCTGTAAGGAATGTACCAATTACAATCCCCTCTGATTCCTTCTTTTTACTCTTGGGGGCTTTCTTTCTTTCCAAGGAACCATAATCCTGGACTTTTAATGACAATTTATAATAAGATATAAATATGACTTTGTCTAAAATGAAGAACAGGCAGCGGGTGATAGTGGCATCAATCACAGGGTCATGGGGAAAATCATAGCCATCATCCAACTCATTAGCCAGCCAATTGATCAGAATCAGAACACTGACTACAAGCCCATGCATTTAGATCTGTGCTGTGCATCTTGCAATGAATATGCCCTGGAGCCTGAGTAGGCAGCAGAACTCAGTTGATTGGAGGTATGGGTCCCGCTGGAGGATGTCAAGAATTAGAGGATAGGCATACATGATCTGGGATTCAATCTTCTTCTTTGGCTTCTTGCCCAGCTTTGCACCACCTCTCTTCAAGAGGGCTCAGAACTCACACTTGATCACTGCTTCAGTAAATTGAAGTCAAGCGACAATTTTGGCAAAATTTACTCCACTCTTCTTGAGGCTCACATTCTCCTCTATCACCTCATTGGCTATGATTTGACATTTTTAGCAGGCTTTGGGAATAAGGGGGCCAGAGTTGCCCAGTCTCCAGAATGTGTCACAGGTGCTGGTTAGGCCTGATCTTGAGGAGCACCATACTGGATATTAGAAAAGCCACCCATGGATGGGGCTGGTGACAAATACAACTCACCCTCCTCACAGCTTGCATTGAATGTGTTTACACAGAAAACACGGTGGTTGTGCTCCCTTGATCAGCAGACTGAGCTTGGAGTAGCTCCTGGTACTGTTTTTCAAAAACATCAAAGTTATTTTCACTTGAAACCCCCATTGCAAACCAAATGCAATAAAAATTATATTAAAAACAGAAAAAGCAAAGTATTTCTAGAAAATTAATTTTATTTAAGTGTGTGCTCCTTTTTGAAACATTCTCTCAGACATAAATGCCCAAATTTAGATGCACGTAAATTGAAAATAATGCTGCAGTTCCCTGAATAGATTTTGGTGGATTCACTCCTGAAATACACTATTTCCAATTAGAGTCCCAAAAATAATCAACATTTTCAAAAAAATGGGTTGTTTTGTGTTTGAGCTCATTACTTTTGTGACTGAACCTCATGTGTTCTCTGTTTGTATCATATTTTTCACACACTCATTATCAAACTTGATGTAGAATACTTCAGGAAGTAACTGAATTGTGTGTGTTTTGGATTTTATTCCCATGTGTTTGATGTCTCATTTTTGGAATTTGGTATTTGAATTTATTTTTGTTTTTTGATTGAATATTTTTTTCTGGCTATAGATAAATGGAAGCTTTAATGAGTAGATTGACCTTCAACTGGTTCCAGTGAAATTTGTTGTGTGACTGAGCCTATGCATTCTAAAATGAATAATATTTCTTTATCTCAATAGATTTGAAAACTAAAGTATAGTTTAATACATTCTGATACAAAATTAAGAGTTTCAAATCCCAGAACAGGATTTGAACCCGCTCTAGCCACCAGGCGGGGGGAGCAGGTGGTGTCACAGGAAATTCCATAATTCCAGGGATTATTTGGCCAAGTAGGAAGGCTCAAAAAGCTGGGAAACCTATAACAGAATTGACTGATTTAACGGATTTGAATCAAACAGTTGATCAGAAATGGGTTACAGCTGCTCCAGTTTGCCATTTAAATCTGATTTCCCCCTGTAAGCTGATGTTGATAAATTAACGTAATATGAGAGTCATTCAATATGATCTTATTTATCAGCATAGTCATCAGAATTTGGTCACTCAGGGGTTCTTTGAAAACTGGACTAGATACTCACCTGAAAATGTGGAAGGAATAGGAGCCAAGGATCAAGGCGGTATTGCTTAGTCAAATTTTGATATATATTGAATAATGAACACTGTTTCAACTCTTAAGAGTTGAGTCCTCCCAAAAGTTTACTCAATAAAATCAAATATCCCTTGGTCTAACTTTATTTTCAAATTGACCTGTAGTTGGCCTTCTGGGCTACATTCCCTACAATTTAATTCTTAGCTGGATCATTACAAGAAGATTGGGCCCTGCTGTTGGCACTTTGTTGTTGCCTCTGCCCAATGTTAATTTAATGCTTGTCAATCTTGGAGCTTTTCCTCCTGTGTTTGAAGCTGAAACACTGGTTCTATCTCAATGTCCTTAATTTTATGCTGAGTACACTCTGATTCTATTGCAGGCTATTTATCTGTGGCTCTTTTGGTTAGGTTTAATAAATTTACTTAACCCAAGTATCTCATTTGGAAATTTCACAAAACAGTATTTGAAGCTGTGTTGGTGGTTAATCATTAACTACATGTGGATTTACGTGGTGATTCCCCACCACTTGGAGACAGCTTCTTACTATCTGGCAATTTCTGTCAAAGGTGGCAGGAGCTTGCCTGCACCTGAGTTTGCTTTGAAAGGCAAATAACCAGGTGCAGGAACCACTCCTGCCCTGGCAGTAGCTGTGGGGCCCAACCTGGGCCCCAAAAGCTATGCCCAATGTTGCAACTGAGCTTCCAGACTTGCCTGCTAACGTATCTAACAACATGGATTAATCTGATGGCAATATCAAATGGCAGGTACTTCATCTTAATTAGGAGTGCTACCAATTTGACTTACTGATCCCCACACAAGTTATTCCTCAGCTTCAAACCTTATATGGAACTTCTTAATATGCCATCCCCTTGTGGCCTTCCCCATATGGTATATTAATCACAATATCCTACAATAAACAATTCCTTATTCTTATTATTCTATCCTTTCTATTGGACTGTTGTCTTCCCCAATTCCAAATACTGAATCCTAATTGGTTCAGTTGCAACACTACATAGAGTTGCAAAAGGGCGTTGGCTGTGACAAGTTCCTTCCCAGGCTTGTACTTGATGCGCAACTGGTAAGGGGATAGACTTTCAACCCATCCTGCTTGGTGGCGTGTTAAATGGGACTGCGTGTTGAAGTACTGGAGCAACTTGTAGTGCGTCAGAACAAGGGGTGGGAAGGTAGCCCCTTCCAGGTAACAGTGCCACTTCTCAACACAGTGCAAAATTGCCGCCAACTCTTTATCATGGATGGGATAGTGTTGCTCTGAGTTGGTAAGTTTCATGGACTTGTATGCCATGGGGAGGAAGACGTCATTGTCAGTTTCTACCCTTAGCACGCCCCCTATGGCCCTGTCAGAGGCATTGGTCTTAAGTTCATACTAACGGTTTTGATTGGGGAACTGCAGTACTGGTGCTGTTGTGAGCCTTTGCTTCAACGTCTCAAAGGCTTGATCTCTGACAGGGGTCCAATGGAAGCGCTGTTTGGTATTGAGGAGCTCAGTGAGAGGTGCAATTAGTTTCCCACAAATGGGAATGAACTTGCGTATGTAGACAACCATGCCTAGGAATGTCTGCACCTGGCCCACATCAGTGGGGGGCAACATGCTGGTGATTGCCTTGATTTTGGCAGGGTCAGGCTTTATCCCTTGGGAAGAGATGATGTGCCCAAGGAATAACAGCTCTGACTTGAGAAACTCGCATTTGGAGGGTTTAGCTTTTAGCTGGTTTTTCCAAAGGGTGTCAAGGACAGCACAGAGGTGTTGGAGGTGTGTGGTTTGATCTTGACTGAAGACATTAATGTTGTCAAGGTACACAACCACACACTTTCTAATCAGGTCTTAAATGCTTTGTTCATCAACATGGCAAAGGTGGAGGGAGTGTTGGACATTCCAAAGTTCATGATGCAACACTCAAACAACTTGTAGCGCGTGCAGAAGGCAGTTTTTGCCTCATCCCCTGGTGCAATGCGGACCTGGTTGTGCCCTGCAGTGAGATCAATCTTGCTAAAGACTTTTGCATCTGTGAGTTTATCAAACAGGTTGTCAATCAGAGGCAGGGGTACTTGTTCTTAACTTTCACCTCATTTAGGGCGTGGTAGTCTGTGACCAGGCAAAGGGACCCGTCCTTCTTAGCTACAAAGAAGACAGCCGCCCCATATGGAGAGAGTGAGAGGCAAATGAAGCCCTTATCAAGCGCGTCCACAAGGTGCTGGCGGAGGTTTTCATCTTTCTTTGGTTTAAGATAGTATAATGATCATGCTTTAGGTAACAATCCTTGAAGTTGTACAGCGTGCTGGATCTCCTGGGGAGGAGGTAGTTGTTCAAGTGTCTCACTGAATACGTCCTTGTACTCCTCAAGGAGTGCAGCAAAAGCTGGTGGTGGTGAGGTGATCAAGGGAAGGACCGCAGATGGTTCAGCGCAGATAACTTTGACTGAGCATAGGTTAAAGTCTAGTTTCCCCCCTTGAAATTGTACAAGCATGTCTCTGTTATTCTGACAAACACAGTATCATGGAGTAACTTGCTCATTTCCACAGGGTAAATCTGTCATGTAAGTTTCATAATGCCAGGTATTGTCTGTCCAAGTAAGAAGGCTTGAAAAGCCGGAAAACCTTTATCAAAATTGACCAAGTTAACAGATTTAAACCAAACAGTTGATTGAAAATGGGTCACAGCTGCTCCAGTATGCCAGCGGAAACCAGCTCCCCCTTTTAAACTGACGTTGATAAATCAACGTAATATGAGGGTCACCAAATATAAGCTCATTAATCAGCATGGTTGTCAGAAACTGGTCACACAAGGGTTCTTTGCAACCTGGACTAGATACTTACTGGAAGATGTTAAAGGAATAGCAGATCAAGACTCAGGTGGTATTGCTTAGTCAATTTTTCTGATATATATTGAATAATTTTCCCTGTTTCAACTCTAAGAGTTGAGTTCTTCTAAATTTACTCAATAAAAATCAATTATCCCAAGCTCTAATTTTACATTTTAAAATTGCATCCTGTGCTCAGGTTGTTGCGGTATATCCTGTACAATCTGATTCTGAAAAGAATCATTTCAGGAAGATGGGGCCCAGCATCTGGAACTTTGTTGTTGGCGCCGCAAAATGTTAATTTCATGCCAGCCAATTTTGTAGCTCCTCCCCCCATTCTGGAAAATGAAAATTGTGTCACTTCTCAATGCCCAGAATTCTACACTGAAGATGCATTGATGCTTTCCCAGGTTATTTATCTTGGTTTACTCTGGTTAGGATTGATTGTTCTACTTAATCCTGGAGTTTCAATTGGAAATTTCACAAAAAGATATTTAAAGCCGTGTTGGTGGTTAATCATCAATTCTATTTGGATTTGGGTGGTAATTCCCCATCATTTAGAAACGGCTTCATATCATCTAGTGATTTCTGTCACAATACTCAACTCTTCTATGTCTGAGTTTTTGGAAGCAGTTCATCATGAATTCGTGTTTCTTTTCTCCTGCTCCATTGAGATATCTGCGTTTACTATGTTTATTTGCATCAGTTCATTTCTGAGTTTTCAGTTTGGACTTTTCTTTAATTTTTGGTTTCCATCTCTGGTTGCGGTTGTAGAGACTGGATCCTCTGTTTCCTATTTCCGCTGTGTCATGTCATTTTGGCGCCCGGATTATTTTCCTGCCCCACCCACTGATGAAATTTCGCGTGAAGTTTTGTAAGCATTATCATTTTATTCCGGCTCTAGCCTTAGTCACAAATCCCAAGTTTACCATGTGATGACAAAGGTTTCCAAAGATGCTCAAGAATAGTTGTTGTCCGTGGTGGAGCGCAATCCACATGTTTTAACTGAGAGTGCATCTCTATACCCTTTGTTAAAAAATTTGTGTGTATCTATTTAGGAGCTCAAAGTATATTGTAAGCTGTACACCTTCCATCAGGGTACAACTCTGCTTTTGGTATTCCTTCCTCAGTTTCTTACCTATTGCTGTACAATCAATGTTCCTGAGGTGAACAAACTCTCAGTGTTGTGGTTAGAAGTTGACCAGACTGCCCAGGATTTGGCAGTTTGGGATTCCCTGTTAACCACAACTGAGACCCTGGTAAGCCAAATTCTTTCTCTGGTCTCAAATCCGTCTACTTCTAAACAAGGTACATTGGTAATTGAGGATAAACCTGCTGCGCGCTCTTGGTTTTCTGGTCCTTGCTCCTTGGTAGTTTCTTCCAACTAAAGCCAAGATTGTTTTCCCCCTAGCTTGTCTCAACTACAATTGGCGGTGTTGAAAAGACCTGGTGATGTAAAGGAGGCCCCTGTAGTGTTTGTTCCTGATAGTTCCTTGGCAATGCTTTAGCACGTTGTACCTGCAAAATCTTCCGTTATTACGTCCAAAGAGTTGCCCTTTGTTCCCATTGATTGTGATAACCCTGTTCTTCCAGCTGCCGTCCAAGAAATGATTGATTGTTACTTCCAGGAGTATCCTGCTTCCTTAGCTGCCATCCGTACTGCCAATGAAAAACAAGACCCTGCCAAGAATGCTACCTTTGCTGCAAATAAATCCACTTCTGGTTACTTCTTGTTTCATGGTAGCATCAATAATGGCCAGACTATCTATCAGCCAGCCATCTTGTTAGATGCAGATGCTTCCAAAAAATTTATGAGCGTGGAGACTGCTGACTTGCTACAACTCAAGTACCATCTGGGAATGCTATTTAGGGGTGAAAATTGTCAAATGTTTCCCTCTTTTCAGCTAAAGAAGCCAGTTACTTTTGTAGTAGCAGGCCAGTCTTTTACTGCAAGGTTTTCCGTTTGCCCTACCCTTATGTATCCTATCATTTTGGGAGTGAGTTGGTGGAGAGATCATAATGTATCAACCTTACTGGAGAAGAATGAGCTACAGGTGAAACACTCCTCAGGTATAACTATTTGTATTCTGCTGTTGGATATGTCTGAATCTGAGCAATCATCACAGACCATACAATCATTTCCTGTCCCTTTCCCCATAAGTTTGGATTTACTGGCATGTTTGCAACCCTGGTCTGCAGCATTTGACGCCACCAGAGGCAAGGTCCTTCCCAAGCATACTCAGTTTGACTTTGACTTAAAGGTTACTGTTGATCTTATCAGAATTGCGTCTCCTATTTACCCTTTAACCTTGAAGGAAGACACATGTTTGGAAGAGTGGGCTTGTGACATGTTGGCAAAAGGCTACATTTTTAAGAATTTTTTGTCAATCTGCTCTCTGTTATTGTTTGTTCAGAAGTCTGATGGGTCCCTTTGTCCTTGTGTCAACTACGGGAATTTGAATAACATTACAATTCTGAATCCTTATCCTTTACCTCTCAAAGCACAGATCTCTAGATGTGTTGAGAAGGCCAAGGTATTCTTGAAACTTGATCTGTTGAATGCTTTCAATCAAATCAGGATTTCAGAAGGAATGGAATGGTTAACAGCATTCAGAACCAAGAAGGGTATCTTCCAGTTCCGCGTAATGCCTTTTGGATTGAAGAATGCCCCGGCTTGCTTTCAGTGGTTGATTGATTCAGTCCTGGGAGATCTCCTAGGTGTTTGTGCCATTGCATATATGGATGACATATTGGTGTTTTCTCTGGATGAGGAGTCCCATAAGGCCCACTTGTTGGCAGCTGTAGAGCGCATTCTCCAAGCAAACTTGATCATCAAAAGGAGTAAGTGTGAATTCTTTAAACGTAAGGTTACCTTTATGGGTAATATTATCTTTGAGGATGGCCACACCATTGCCCCTGACAAGGAAGCTGCAGTTTGAGAGTATGCTACGCCTGTGAAGGTATCCCAACTTTGTAGTTTCCTGGGTACATGTACATTCTTGAAGAAATTCACCCCCCACTTGTCTGGGGTGGCCACCCCTTTATATCTGGCTAGTGGAAAGACAACTTTAGTCTGGACGCCTGAGTGTGCAAGTGCCTTCTCAGCAGTCAAGGCTCTTTTGTTGTCCTCCCCAGTGCTAAGACATGTGGATCCTGAGCTTCCTTTTGTTGTTTCCACTGATTCATCTAAATACGCTGTGGCTGGTGTGCTGTTGCAAACAGCTAGTGACAGGATTGAGAGACCTGTAGGGTATTTCTCCTGGAAGATGGAGGCTTGAGAACGCAACTACAGGATTTACAACAAGGAATTGTTAGCTGTTGTGGAATTGTTAAAGCACTGGCATTACCATCTCATGTTGGCACGTCATTCATTTGTAGTAAGAACTGACCACAAAGCTCTTCTATATTATCAACAACCCAGGGTTTTTTCAGGTCGCCAATCCAGATGGCATGGTGATCTGACAAGATACAAGTTCTGCTACAAGTTTATTAAGGGATCTGACAACCACTTGGCTGATGCTCTAATCAGGAATCCCTCACATCTCCCAGATGCTAGTATGGACGCCAAGTTTAACACCCATACTATGATTCCAGACAAAGCTGTGGTGTCTTTTGTATTACCTCCACCGGCTACGTTGGCCACCATGTCCTTAGCTGAGGGCGCAGACCTGGACTTGTATTCCAAGGTTAAGTTTCTGCAACCTTTGTCCAAAGGTTATGATAGGCTATTGGAGATAGCATGTGCAAACCCAGTAGGTCAGCCTCAGGGTTATCATAAGATTGATCCAGTCCTATATCATCAAGGTTGCTTGTGGGTCCCTGAAGGCACTATTTGGGATGAAATCATGGAGGCTAATCATACCTGTCCAACAGCTGGTCATCCAGGGAAAAACAAAACAGTGGAACTTATCCGCCACCAGTTTTCCTGGAAAGGTTTGACTGTGCAGGTAGCCGCTTTCTTTATATTGCCTGATATGTGTTTGATCCAAGACCAGTTGGAATAAGACTACTGGTTTACTGGTCCCACTTCAGCCTGCTGCAGGTCCTTGGATGTCTGTGTCAGTGGATTTTATTGGCAAGCTTCCCAATTCCAATGGGTTTAACGCAATCATGGTAGTAGTTGATTGTTTCACAAAGATGGCACACTTTTTACCTTGCTCAACCATGATTACTTCAGTGGAAACTGCTAGGTTATTTGTGAACAGAATCTTCTCTCTACATGGCATCCCAATGGAAATTGTAAGTGACCATGGTCCTCAATTTATTGCTCAGTTCTAGGAAGCTTTTACTGGAATCCTTGGTATCAAATTGTGCCGCTCTACTGCTTTTCACCCCCAGTCTGATGGACAAACAGAGAGGGTAAACCAAAGTTTGGAGGTCTACCTACGCTGCTACACCAATGCGCAACAAGATGACTGGTGTGATAATCTACCCATGGCAGAGTTCACATATAATAACACCCCACACACATCAACTCAAGTATTGCCATTTTATGCCAATGTGAGTTGCAATCCTTCTTCCAACATGGGTCCTTGTTTGGTTAGCAACGTGGAAGCTGCAACTGATCAAGCCGCTGAATTAAAGCGGATCCATCAGGAGCTCCAAGTTACTATCACCACTGCTGTGACAACTTACAAGGAATACACAGATTGCAAGCGCCAGGAAGGTCCAACTTACAGGCCAGGTGATCTAGTCATGGTTGATGCTCAAAATATGAAACTTAAAGTTCCATGTCGTAAATTGGGTCCCAAGCAAGTTGGTCCCTTCAAGGTAGAACGTCAGATTGGTCCCTCTGCCTATTGGCTGGATTTACCTCCTGCTTTCAAGATTTTCCACACCTTCCATGAATGTCTCCTTACTCCCTTCAAAGGAACAGAGACCCCCTCTTCCCAACCCATTCTTGTGGAAGGAGAACCTGAGTACAAGTTAAATTTTATTCTAGCTTCCCGCAAGAATTGTCGCTGTTTGGAATATTTGGTATCTTGGAAAGGTTATCCTGATTCTGAAAACTCTTGGGTTCCCCACTACAATTGTTCAAATTCCTCTGATCTGATTCACGGGTTTTACAAGCGCAATCCCACTGCTATTGAACACCCTGAACTTACCCTTGCCGCAATGAAACTCCCACCTGCCCATAAGAATTTCTCTTTATCCCATCTCCCAGATGGTGGTATTGTGCCCAGGGCTAAAGCAGAGGGTAATGTCACGGTAAGTTCCATAATTCTGGGTATTGTCTGTCTAAGTAAGAAGGCACAGAAGGCCAGGAAACCTGTATCAAAATTGACCAAGTTAACAGATTTAAACCAAATGGTCAATTGAAATTGGGTCACAGCTGCTCCAGTATGCCAGCTGAAACCAGCTCCCCCTTTTAAACTGATGTTGATAAATTGACATAATATGAGGGTCACCTGATATAAGCTCATTAATCAGCATGGTTGTCAGAAACTGGTCACACAAAGGTTCTTTGCAACCTTGACTAGATACTTACTGGAAGATGCCAAAGGAATAGGAGATCAAAACTCAGGTGGTACTGCTTAGTCAATTTTTCTGATATATATTGAATAATTTTCCCTGTTTCAACTCTAAGAGTTGAGTCCTTCTAAATTTACTCAATAAAAATCAATTATCCCAAGTTCTAATTTTACATTTTAAAATTGCATCCTGTGCTCAGGTTGTTGCAGTATATCCCGTACAATCTGATTCTGAACAGAATCATTTCAGGAAGATGGGGCCCAGCATCTGGAACTTTGTTGTTGGCGCCGCAAAATGTTAATTTTATGCCAGCCAATTTTGTAGCTCCTCCCCCATTCTGGAAAATGAAAATTGTGTCACTTCTCAATGCCCAGAATTCTAAGCTGAAGATGCATTGATGCTTTCCCAGGTTATTTATCTTGGTTTACTCTGGTTAGGATTGATTGTTCTACTTAATCCTGGAGTTTCAATTGGAAATTTCACAAAAAGATATTTAAAGCCGCGTTGGTGGTTAATCATCAATTCTATGTGGATTTGGGTGGTAATTCCCCATCATTTAGAAACAGCTTCATATTATCCAGTGATTTCTGTCACACTAAACGCCTATATCACCAATTTTGAACAACTTGTGCAGCAACTCAACAAGTTCAGTGCTTACTCCTTTGACCAATTGCATCAAGTAGAAGGCCATGTTTCAAAGGGCCTCCGCAAACTTGGTGAGGATATTGATCAAGAAAGGGCTTCTACCGCCACCACCATTACCAAACTCCAGACTTATTTAAATGAGCTGTCTGCCTCCAAAGTAGATACTCTTCCTTCTCCTCCATCCAATAAGCTAGCAGATAAAGAACAGAGGCTCTGGAATGCCATTTGAGATTTAAGAGCATCTACTTGCAGTCAGGATTGCCCCTCCAAAGTCCCTCAGCCTGACCCTCAAGTGCTTGCGCTGACGGCTCAGGTTGCTGAATTACAACAAGAGATTGCTACTTTGCGTGAGGCAATGGTGTCTGTAGTTGGTCCACCTGGAGTTATTGGTGAAGATGGTTGTTGCCCTGGCTTATCAGGAGCCCCCCACATTCATTGTGCTAGAGATTTGATAGCTCTAGCCAATGAAGTAGACTTCCTGAAGCAAGATCACTCTGATCTTGATAAAGACGTACAAGAACTAAGTGAAGTGGTTGATTCAGTAAATGACAGGTTCACCCCTTGCCTTTTGGTGGGCCCGTCTCTTACTTTCCAACTGGCTTAGCTTTCCTTGGTAGTAACTACACAGGGTCAGCGCCTGGATGTTACTGAGCAGCAGACCGCCCTTGCTAATAATACGGGCACCCGCACTGCTGACACCTTGACTACCCTTGAAGATAGTGTTTGCCAGCTGTGGGCCAGGTAGCCCCCCACCAAATCAGAAGCAGAATTCTCCCCACACATAAATGTACTCAATAACAGTAATGGCGGCCCAACTCCAGAAGCACACTTCAAGCCTACCTTTAAGCAAGTCTTTGACCCAAGAACCTCAACCATTGCAGCTTTCCTGACTATCTATGAAACTGCCATGAGAAGAGCCTCTGATGAGGTTAAGAAGGAACAAATTCCAACCGCCTGCATCTAACCTATCAAGAAGTGGTAGTGCCAGAGCTGCCCGCCATTGAAACCTGGGAAGATATGAAGCAGCTTCTGATTGACAAGTTTGGTGGTGACCTTAGTTTGGAAGTGAAGAAGGACGCCTTCATGCACATTGCCTTCAAACCAAAGGAGACCCTAGCTGAATTTTCAGATAGATTATACCTAGAAGGACAACAACTGATCACAAGCCGCCAGTTGACCGCACATGAAGCATACATGGCTTGCGCTCAAGCCCTCAAGGTTAACCAGCTCCTGTGTCTTCACTTAAAGGCCCATAAAGCCATGCTTTCTTCCATGAAGAGCATATAGACACTGTTGCAGGATATGCACCTTAACAATTCTGGGGCAGTTGTGCAGGAGAATTGTGCTGCCTCTACCTCTGGTTTGTCTTCACATGGGCCGTGTATCCTTATCATGAACTCTCAGAATCCTCTTAACAACAGGGTTGCCATAACTGTGGACAAATAGGTCACCATTCCTAAGTCTGTACTAACCCTTGAGTTGAAGGAGCTGATCACCAAGAGCAGGTGGGAAACAAACAGTCAACCTAGAGGCAGAGACGCTCTTGGTTGACAATTCTTCCCAGTCTCCTCCAATTTCCCCCTCTATTGCTGACTCTGAGCCTGCTTAAAATGAGGCTCCTCCCATTCTGCTGCTATTCCATGGCATATCTGATGACTCTGACATGGATGATTCTGATGTATAAGATCCTGATGCCTATGGGTATTCTGTCCTAGCCGTCCCTGAAACTATTGCAGTCCCTTATAAGCTATGTTCTGGGAAGACTACTACAACCGCCAAGCCTCTTCCTGAAGCCAATGAGGTTGTCTCTCTCCCTTACCTCACCCAAGCCAGGAGATCTCCTGTGCTTGTCAAGTCTTCTGAAGAAGCTGCTGAGGTTGCTGACGCTGTGCTCAAAAATGTCTCCATCTTGCTCCCTCTCCAGACGGTCTATAAGGAGTTCCTGGGCCTCAGATGTATGATTGAAAAGTGGGACAAAGAACTAACAGAAGCCCAAGACATTCTGGCTGTCCTCCCTCCCTTTGATTGCACCATCACTTGTGTTGAAATATCCATCCAAAAGGTGAAAAATAAGGCTGTCTTAGACACAGGGTCTCCTGTTAATGTTGTCTCCTCAAAGCTTGTCAAGAAGCTCAAAATTGCCCCCAACCTTAACTATCATCAGTTGTATAGCACAGCTGGGCTGTCCATGACTTGCGCTATAGGAGCTTATTCTTCTCTGCCCATGCAATTTGGCAAGCTGCTCTTGGCAGCGCCTGCCGTTGTCCTGGAGAACAAAAGCTATGACCTGCTAGTTGGTACTCAATTCCTTAGGGAATATAATAGGACCATCAACTTAAAGGACAACTTCCTCTCTATCTTGGGATACAAAGTCCCTCTGATCTTTGAAGAGCCTTTTAAAGTTCCTGGGAAGCGCCTCAAGACATGTGCCTTGGAATATTCCACTGGTGTTTTCACTTTAAAATAATGAACCCATTCCTCTAACATGAAGTGTCTTCTCATGGCTTGTCCTGCGTCTAAAGAGATTCCTCTCTTGGCCACTTCTGCTGTGACTATTCTGCCTGGGTCTCAAACTATCCTAGACTCCCAAATATCATATGAACTGGCCAAATGTACTTTCCTAGAGTTGTACTCTCCTCCCTTGCTAGGACGCAATGAACCCTATCTCTGTCCAGGGATCTTGATATCTCTAAAAAAGACCCTGTTTAATTGCTGGTTGCCAATTTAACCGCTCTCCCCATACATGTGTCTAGAGGGCAGGTTGTTGGCTATGGCAAGCTATTAAATGCTCCTGACGTCCTATCTCTACATTCCTTTGGTACGTTCCAGGACTTTAACTTACCTGAGGATGAGCCACAAGTCCTATCATTGTTCACCACCCAAGACTTCCCGCAACTATATCTGGTTCAACAAAAAAAGGTGCTTGACCTACTGGATCAGTTTTTGGATATCTTTGCTAAGGACAGCATGGATTACGGTTTAGCCAAAGGCGTCATTCACCAGATTGATACTGGTGATGCTCCCCCCTTTTGTGCTAAACCCTACTGCCGCAGTCAAGTAGAAGATGCTCAGGTTTCTAAAGAGCTTAAGCAACTTTTAGATGCTGGACTTCTTGCTCCTTTCCAAAGTCCATGGGCTTCCCCCTTGCTTATACTGAAGAAGAAGTATGAAGGTCATTGTATTGTGATGGACTACTGATGCTTAAATTCCTTAACCAAAAAGGATTCCTATCCCTTACCACGCATTGACAATACTCTCTGCTGCCTTGGGGGCTCTAATTTCTTCTCTGCCATGGATCTAGCTTCTGGATACTGGCAAGTTGATCTCTCTCCCAAAGATAGATAGAAGGCTGCACTCATCACTTCTGAAAGATTGTTTGAGCCCACTCAAATGCTGCAAGGACTCTGCAATGCTCCAGCTACTTTCCAACAAGCCATGTGTTGAGCAACTTGTGTTATTGCTGGTATGTTCAAAGCTACAGATATATGTTAGCCTTGCCAATGTACTCTACCTAATCCTATTCAAGAGCACTACAGACTACAATATAATAGAACTTAGAAGATAATTACGTTTATTGATACTGGAGTACAATCTAGCCAGCAGCTGCAATCTATCCAGGTGTAACTATGAACTTGTTTTCATCCTTTCAGGTGTCTATATCAATATATACTGCAACAACCCTTGTTCTTGTCCTTCCAGACAGTTCTCAGTGGCTACCTTTGCAATAGGTCCATCTTTGCTAGCTACGCCTATCCTGATTGGCTGTCCTTGGCACATGATATTGTTGTAACTGTGCTGTTTTAGCAGAGTTACAAGGGGGAAAATATTTAGAGGATAGATAATGATCTTTATTATGAGATGGTGATTATATAGCTATTGTGAATCAATGGATAGAAGGAACATGATTGGTGATCACACGGCTGGATGGAAGAGGGGATGGCTTGATCCTGTTAATGAGTCAAGCGCCAAATTGAGGTATCCACCGTGAGGGATCATCATTTGTTCATGTTGATTGATTTGGTAATCCAAGTTGACTTCCGGGTCTGGCTTTGAGTGCCCGGGTAATTGGATTGCAGGTCACAAACCTGCTTGGTTGGAACCTTGCTGGCGGGTTGAGCCTGCGGTTTTGACATCCCCCCTGGCTGAAAGTTGGCCTCTTCAGGAGGCAGGTTGTCGGGGAAGTTGTCAGGAGCCCGGGCGCCATATTGAACCAGTTGTTGTTTGGTGGTAGACAGGGCAATTTCTTGTTGCTTCTGTCTTGCTTTACAAGGTTGTAGGCGGTTGTGGTGTAACGCCTTGTTTTGCTTGTGTTTCCTGAGCCCTTGCACAAGGTAAGTGTTATTGTCATTTACCTTTAGGATTATTGCTGGCCCTACTTTTTCAGGTTGTAGTTTGCTTTTGTCAACATTCATGACCCAGACTTTGTCCCCAACTTCATGTCTTTGATGGATGGGAATGAAGGTCTTTTGTAAGTGTTCCTTTTCTTTGGCTGCTTGTTTGCTGTTGGCCTCTATTATTTGAGGGTCAGAGCGAGGGGGACTTGACTTGGGGTTTCCAGTTTGGGTCCTGTCAATGCTTGAATGATATTAGGCTGTGTGCTGTATACCAGTTCAAACGGGCTTTTCCCTGTGGATCTGTTCACTCAGGTTTGGCACACAAGTAATGCAGTTGGTAGCTGCTTATACCAGTCTTCAGGTCTCCCGGCAGTGAGTTTGGCTAAGGCTTGCATGAGGCTACCATTAAGCCGCTCTACGCGTCCATTGGCCTGTGGATGGTATGGTGTTGTGACAGTGTGTTTGACCCCGTTTTTGGCAAGGTACACGTTGGTATTTTTGGAGGTCAATTGTTTGCCCCCGTCAGTTATCAGGAGTTCTGGCTTTCCGGACTTACTGATTATTTCTTTGTCAATGAATTATCAGATGTCGTTACCAGTGTGCAATTTCACCGCTTGGGCTACTGGCCACCTTGTCACAAAATCAATGGCTGTGATGATGTATTTTTTGTTGTTGTGCTTTCCTGGCATGGGGCCCACAATGTCCAGAGCACATACCTTGAACATTAGCTGGGTTTGAATGGGGAGTACAGACTTAGGTGGGGTTTTGCTTCTGGCAAACTTTTTTCAGACCTTGCACTGTTCTAGCACTTCCTGGACATTGCGGTATAAGGTTGGCCACCAGGCTTTATGTTTTAGGAATTCATATAGATTTTGGCTCTTAGTATGTCCAAGATCTCTGTGGTATCAAAGAATGGTATCAACTCATTGATGTGTGGGAATGGTTGTGCCATCCAACATCTTTCTGTGAAGAGTCCCGTATACGTCAGCAAAGAGGTGCTCATTCTTGTGGACGTTTCTCTGGTAATATTGGTTGTGCCTGTGGGGAACCCTTTGTCTTTTGTACGGAGCACTAGGAGAGGCCAGTCTGGGTCAAGCCCATTCTCTCTCCTAGAAGCGCGGACATACAGGCGGGACATGGCGTCTTCCATGACAAGTTTGGCCCCAGGCTTATATTGGATGAGCATGCTAAACCTTTCTCAGATTTCCATCCATTGCGCTTGGCAACGTGACAGGTTTGCTTGTGTCTTGAAATAGATGAGCAACTTATGATTGGTTAGTGCTGTGAATTCTTCCTGCCGTTTCAGGTAACAGCGCCATTTGACTAGGCAGTGTACAATGGCCAACAGTTCTTTGTTGTGGATTGGATGTTGACACTTGCCATCTGTCAATTTGCGCAACTCATAGGCTACAGGCAGGAAATCATCATCACTATTCTTGATTTGTAGTACTCCCCCAATGGATGCATCTGAAACGTTGGTTTCCATCTGGTATTCTCCGTCTTGTTTGGGGTATTGTAAGATGGGTGCTGTTGTGAGCTTTTCCTTGAGACGTCTGAAACAGAGGTCACGTTGGGGGTCCATACAAACTTGGACTTGGCGCCTGTTATGGCAGACAAGGGGGCGGTCAAGACGCCGCAGTCAGGTATGAAGCGCCGTACATAGGCCACCATTCCCAAGAAGGTGTGTAGTTCCAACTTATCCTTGGGAGGTGGCATTTTGCAGATGGCTTGTATCTTCTGACTGTTGGGCTTGATGCTGTCCTTTGAGACTATGTGTCCCAAGAAGGGTAGTTGCTCCTGGAAGAACTGGCATTTAGAGGGCTTGGCCAACAGTTTGTGTTGTGCCAGGGTTGCAAAGACTTCCTCCAGGTCCTTGTGATGCTGCTCTACTGAGGGGCTGTAGACAATGATATTGTCCAGGTACATGAGGGTGTATCTGCCTATGTGTGGCGCAAACACTTTGTTCATGAAGGTTACAAAGGTGGATGGGGCATTGGTCATGCCAAAGTTAAGTACCACGCATTTGTAGGAACCGTACTTGGTGCAGAAGGCTGTCTTGGGGATGTCTTCCTCCTTGATACAAATCTGGTTGTAACCTGCAGTTAGGTCAATCTTGGAGAAGACGGAGGCTCCTCCCAAGGCATCAGAGATTGTCAATTAGTGGTAAGGGATAACAATTCTTGATGGTGACTTTGTTCAAGGCGCAGTAGTCTGTGACCAGGCGTAAGGTACCGTCCTTTTTAGCCACAAAAAATATGGCAGCCCCAAAGGGAGACTGTGAGGGGCGGATAAGTCCTTTTTCCAATGCTTCCTTGAGATAGGCGCGCAGGGTGTCATCCTTGTTTGGGGTCAGCCTGTAAATGGGGCGTGCCTTGGGTACGGCCCCCTTGAGTTGAATAGAGTGTTGGATGTGCTTCTCAGGGGGTAGCCCAGGTAACGCTTCCTTAAAGATTTCTGGGTAACGGGCCACAATGTCGCAATCTTGCAGCGTGGAGGTGTCCTGATGATCCTTGAAGTGTATGATTTCATACTGGCAGGAGTCCCAGTCAATAGCTTTCAGGTTTTCCTTCTCATCTGAGGTATCTGTGATGTGTACAAAGATGTGGTCTTGTAGGAGTTGGTCTACAGAGTCTGGGTAGATTTGGTGGTTGACACCTTCACGCTTGATGGTCAGCACTGAGGTTGCCCAGTCTACATGAGGGTTATTTCTCTGCAACCAGTCTAGTCCCAGTACAATGTCAAACTTAGGGAAGTTGATGACAGGACCTTGGATGGTGGAGTGGAGGTTCTCAAGCATGACAGAGAAGGGAGAAGTTTCTTTTGTCACAGCAATGTGATGTTCATCAGCCAGGACCACATTTTTAATCTGCAAAGGATTAGTGGCCAGCTTGAATTTATCCACAAAGCGGCTGTTGACTAAGGTTCAATCTGCGCCCAAGTCCGAGAGTGCTGAGCCTGTGTAACTGCAAAAGCAGAAAGGGTAAGACATCAATTTATTGGGATGTCTGGCAATGGTGTATAGTACCGGGTCTTCCAAGGGCACTTGGATCATTGGGCATTGGTCCACATCCTCAGGTTGGTATTCATTGTTGGGCAAGTCAGGGGTTGTGTGGGGAGAGCTTGGCTTGCTTAGTGCTCTCCCCAGGCTTTTCCCTCATCCTGGTTGCCTTGGGTGGCGGTGACACAGAAATGGGTATAATTTGACTGGCTGTTATTCCCATTCCCATTTGAGCCTGTGGGTTTGTGGTTATTGTTGTTGCCGTTGCCTCAAGGGGGTGGTCAAGAGGAGCGCCCGCTTGAATGGGAGTCCTTGGGCCTTTCTTGTTTCCCAGTCTGTGCCTTGTATAGAGTGTTGGATGTTTGCTCCGCTTTTTCTGCTTCACAGTACAGGCTTTGTAGGTTGGTAATTTGGTCCAGGTTCACATGTCTCATTACGTGCAACTTGAGAGCGTTGTAGTACATGAGGTGTGTTGCTGGAGTGTCAAAGGCCATGTTGGATGGGGCGCAGAGCCAGAGTTCCTTGTAGGCGTGGGTGAGTTCCTTAATGGTGCCTGTCTGGGTTAGGTTCTTTACTTGGTGTATGATCATGAGTGCTGTATCCTTAAGCACAAATCTCGCTAAGAAGTCCTGTTTGAAGGTGTCCCAGTTCTTGTCAGTGTGCTCTTTGTTCCACTTGTTGCACCAAGTGCCAGCGTCATGGATCAGACAAATGGAAATCTCTGCAATCCAAAACCGCTGTGGGCACTCCATCTGAGCCAACTTGCTTTGGGCGGACTTAATCCATGCGGCAGCATTGTCATTGTTGGCCCCCGCAAAGGGTTCCAAGGCGGCGCTGCAAAGACTTTGTGCAATGTAGGCGGGCATGGTGGTCTTGTCAGCTGGTTGTGGAGCTGATGAGGGAGCCTGAAAGAACCCTAGGGCAGACAGGGTGTTGAAGGCGGGTAGCAGGATCACTATGTTTTGGTAGAGAACAAAACCATCAGGTATCTTGGTACCAGTAGTGTACGACGTCCAGTTGGGCAGGAGGCCAGACATAATTCTGTCAAGGATTTGTTGGCCGCGGCGTGTGCGGGCAACAGGCGGAATTTTTCAAGATAAGGTAGGATGGAGAACCTACCTGTGCTACCAATGTCATAACTGTGCTGTTTTAGCAGAGTTACAAGGGGGAAAATATTTAGAGGATAGATAATAATCTTTATTATGAGATAGTGGTTATATAGCTATTGTGAATCAATGGATAGAAGGAACATGATTAGTGATCACACAGCTGGATGGAAGAGGAGGTGGCTTGATCCTGTTAATGAGTCAAGCGCCAAATTGAGGTATCCACTGCTAGGGATCATTGTTTGTTCATGTTGATTGATTTGGTAATCCAAGTTGACTTCTGGGTCTAGCTTTGAGTGCCCAGGTAATCAGATTGCAGGTCACAAACCCGCTTGGTTAGAACCTTGCTGGCGGGTCAAGCCTGCAGTTTTGACAATATGCTACTGGCCTTAGCAGGCGTACATGGCACTTCAGATATAGCCTACGCTCTTCTTGAGCTAGCCTACCGTCATTTGTTGATTGGCTGTATCTTACACACCTATTATTGCGCTGGGAGGCTATGCTGTATTTAGTAGATGCTTAGAAATTGTCCCTGCTCAGCCCTCCTACATTGGAAGTTATAATTCTGGTATTCCATTTGAAGGGCTTAATCAGTGATCCTTTTCTGGCTAGCAAGCCTTCTGCTTATTAATGCAACGGGTTGAATTAGTGATTATACGCCGTATAATAGCAGACTTGATCCAATAGCAGCTCGTAGATTATCCGCCGCGTAATGCTGACCCAAACCAATAAGGAACTCAATTATATGCCGTGTAATGCTGATCTGAACTTGGTATTTTCTAGTCATTTGTATATCACTTGTTTGATATGAACATATATACCCATCAGGCTGTGTGGGGCTGAGTTGATACAACATCCAGTAGGATAGAATGGGTGATATACAATTGATGATTTAGTGATTACACGCCGTGTAATCAATGATATTCACTATATTGGCTTACGTTTATACAGCGTATAATAGCCATATCAATTATAATAAAGCAAGTAATATATGGCGTATAATCAGTACCTGTTAGGGTGATGATCAGTGATAATATGGCGTATAATTGTTGCATCTAATCTAATAAACTAACAATTACACAGTGTATAACTGTCATATCCATTAATATATATTATTGATTATACAGTGTATAATTACTACACTTAATATAATGATAACCTAGTGATTTTACAGTGTGTAACTGAGTAAGATCTGTGTGCAATGATTAGCCTGATTATTTGTGGTCAATCAGCCTAATCTCACACCATGGATTCCATTCTCCGTGATTTGAAGCTCTCATGTGTTTTAGTGTACTTAGATGATATAACTGTCTTCAGTGCCACCTTAACTAATCACTTGGCCCATCTCAAGGAAGTGTTCATAAAGATTTGTGAGGCCGGACTTAAGTTAAAACCATCTAAGTGTGCTTTCTTCAAGGAACTCCTTGAATTCTTGGGCCATGAAGTGACTCAGACAGGAATCTGCCCCATGACTAAGAAAAGTGAAGCCATTGACAAAATGTTTCTGCCCACCAACCTGCAAGAAGTCCAAGTCTTTCTGGGCATGATGGGATACTATAGACAATTTATCCATGATTTTGCTGACACTAGTGAACCCTTGGTCCAGCTGTTGTGTAATGTCCCTTTCAAATGAACCGCCAGCCAACAACAAGCCTTTGAAACCCTCAAACAAAAACTTAAAGAGGCTCCCACCTTAGTATATTCTGACTACAATAAGGAATTCATCTTATATACTGATGCTAGTGACCTGGCTATTGGGGCTATCTTGGCTCAACTGGATGATGAGGGTGTGGACCATCCTGTAGTTTATATCTCTTGTTTCCTGAATAAGCATGAGAAGAACTATGGTGTGCCCAAGAAGGAGTGCCTTGCTGTGCTACATGCTGTCAAGCAGTTCTGCCACTACATGTATGGTACCCATTTCACTGTGGTTACTGACCATGCTTTGCTTAAATGGTTACAACAACTCAAGGAACCCAAAGGATAACTAGCTAGATAGGCTCTCCAATTGCAAGGGTATGTCTTCACTGTGCTGCACCATCCCAGGATTCAACATCAGAATGCTAATGGACTGTCCAGGATGCCCATCCTTGCTCTACACCCTGCTGAAGCTGACCGGTTGTATGAACTAATTGGATACCCTTTGTCATGGGAGAGTAAGACAGAGGAGGTCTGAGTCACCCTTTCTAAGCTATCTGAAGACACACTCATTTGTGACAATCAGTTCTTCAAGAAAGTATAATACCACTACTTGCCCTATTTAAGGCCTAGTCTTTGCCTTTCATTGGTGCTGCAAGCTCATGAGGAGACAGGACACAAGGGTGTTGCCAAGACCCATGCCTGGCTCTAGAAGAATTACTTCTGGGAAAATCTTTGCTTGCTGATTCCATATGTTATTGCCAGTTGCCATGATTGCCAGCTCCAACGTCCTAAAGCCGCCACTCATGAGTTCAAGCTAGTCCCCCTTCAACACGCCTTTCACACTGTCAGTATTGACGCTGTAGGGCCTCTACCTTGCTCCCACTCTGATTGCTGCTTTATCCTAATTTCTGTTGATCATTTTAGCAAGTGGGTAGAAGCTTGTCCTACTAAAGACATCACTGCCAAGACCACCACCGCCTTTCTGCTGCAAGATGTATTCTTCTGCCATGGTTGCCCTCAGGTGTTGTCTGACAATGGGACTAACTTCAACGCCAAGTTAGTGACATCAGTAGTTGAAGCCTTGGGGTCTCACCAGCCTTTTTCTGCCCCCTATAATCCTTTCACCAATGGGGTGGTTGAGCACGCAAACTCAACTCTGGTTTCTATCATGAGGAAGCTTACTTACTCTGACACCGCCAACTGGGATCTATACTTACCCGCTGCTCTCTTTGACTATTGCCTTAGCAAGCATTATGTCACCAGGTATTCCCCTTTTGCTATGCTGTATGGTTGTGAAGCCATTACACCGTTGCTCTTGGGGGCCCTACTCTCCTCTGATAAGGCCATAAACCCTGATGAGCACATCAAAAATCTAGTCAACCACATCATTGATATACAGGCTACTGCCTACACGTCTGTCTATAAGACCAAGCTGCTGGAGCTCTCCCCTGACAATGCTGGGAGATCCCCCTGCCTGAGTTTACCATTAGAGACCACGTTTTTTATTATCAACACAGAGTAGGAGGACAAGCTCATAAGCTAGACTTGTTGTGGATTGGGCCCTTAGAAGTGATCTTTAAGCAAGGATTGGAGTATACAGTAAAGCTCCTCTCTAGTGGTTGACCTTTTGCTTGTGTACATGCTAAGTTCCTCTGCAAGTATCACCCCCCTAAGGCCAATCTAGAGGGGGCAATGTTGTGAATGCTGCCATTCACCATGTTTTGATTTTGCCTTTGTTGGGTTATTTTGAGGACAAATTTTTACTTTTGCTTTTGCCCTTTGAAATGAGGCTGGCTCTGAATTAGGAAATACAATTGTTCAGTTTCCTGATCCTGCGCAACTCACTTGCCCCACTCATGCTTGTGGCAAGTGATCCTACCATCCTGGTATTGTTTTGTGGTATTGTAAACCACTATATAATCCATTTCCTATTTTTCAATAAAATTAAGTTCTATTCACATTTTTTTCTTTGTGTCTTCACGTACTTTGGCGCCTCTCTAGCCACATCTAGCAGATATTATTCATTCAGGGCCACAAGTTAATTGCATAGCCTTCTCTGCCATTCTAACTGAGACTTAGTACAAATCCAATCCTAAGGTTAGGATTTCCCGTTGTGACTCTGTGCCGCGCCTCAGATCACAACACCCCAAGTTCAATAAATTCTTCCTGAAGCTGCAGGAGGAGAAGGCCCAGAATATTTCCAAGTTTTGCAACCTGGCCAACTGGGTGGCCCCCAAGAAGAGGAAGTCCAGAAGGTGGTCAAGAAGCACAAGGTGGCAGAGATCAAGAAGTACCTAGAAGATGTTGCCACTGCTCTTGCTGGTGGCTTTAATTAGCCCAATAAACCTTGCTTTGCTTTGCCTGCATATTTTTTAATTTTGGATTATATATTTTTTATTTTATTTTTGGATATTAATAATCTTTTTAGGTATAGATGGTAAGCTTCAGATACAGTTTCAATGTGGTTTAGTAAGAAATATCTTAAATTTTGTTAATTTATCTTTAAGGCATGAGATATTTTCAGTTATGCTTATATGAAGTATAATAAATTAAATTTAAAATTTTCTTATATTTTGTATTTATTATGATATATAAAATATCTTTATTTTTGGTTCATTGGCATTTTAATTTTTATGGAAATAAAAAATAATTTTATAATAAAGAGTGTAATTTACATAGTAAATTGAAAAATACTTGCTTATATCTCCTTATTCTTATTACTTGTGGTATTTTTATTGCATTTTTGAATTCTCTGGGGTCATTTTAGTATGATAATGTATTTAAAAAATATTTTTATATTAAAAATGTTCAGAGTAAAGTGTGCCATTACTTAAAAAAGTGTTGACATCCAGGGGACAACATTATATAAAACCGGGTTGTCACTTTACTATAGTGTCAACATTAAAAGTGTTGACATGGTCACTGTCAACATTTTTTGTGTCAACATGGGTGCTGTTGCCTTTAGGAGGCCTGTATGTTGGCATTACTCCCTTTGAGCTGTGTTCTGGGTCTATTCTTGGACCCTCTGGGACGCCCTTGTGGACAGGCTGTCTCACAGGCTGGTGCAGGAGCTGGTTGGGAATGGGATAGTCTGTCCATAAAAATAAAATAAAATGAAATAAATTTTTTAGATTAAATGTGTGTTTTGTTTAGATTTTTGGTTTAGTTTCAGGTTGATGTTTTCTCCTGATTTAGCCTTGAATAGTGACAGAACTTCTATATCTGTGATTTGAAGTGTATGATATTGTAGGCAACCTCCAGAATTAACTCATACAGAATGGAACATCCTCCATGTCAACAATTTCAAAAATTGTTTTTGCTTTATATTTTATAATTTCAATTAAAAGCTCAAAATAAAAATAAAAATAAAACATTGCTTCTATTATCAATGTCAATTATTTAATCAAGAAAAACAATATTTAATATTGAAAATAAGAAAAATATTTCTAAGAATTTTCAACATAGAGGATGTTCCATTCTGTATGAGTTAATTCAGGAGGTTGACATATTGTACCATTTCTGGGTTTAGACAATTTTAAAGTTTAATCACTTTTTATGCCTAAACATGGTTATTGAGAATGAACTTTTCAGTTGATTTTAGCCATAGTGGAGCTTCACAATTTGGGTTAGTGTTTCCTAGTGTACTTAACTGTATTCAAAGTTGATTTCAGTTCCCACAGTCATTATTTAAGTTTACTAGTGGCTTTCATTTGCAATTTGGAATTTGGGTCTTGGCTTGAAAATCCTGCAATATAAAAAAACATAGTTAACTTAATGAAAATGCTTGATAGATTTGAACACTTTGAATCTGATACCAGTTGATTTGTTTTGTCTGTTTGAAATATGCAGTTCAACTTCAAATTTGAAAAGTGTCTATGAGTTCTTGCATTTTTAAAAATTCAAATAAAAATACAAAGAATTTGATTTAATTAAAAAAGGTCATCCCACAATTATGATTTGAAATTTGGACCAAGGATTTGACAATCCCACATTTCTACCATTAGGTTCTGAATTTACAGTATGGTACATTGTTTTTGGGTTTAAAGTATTTCTTGAAAACTTACCATATTTACTATTGGGCAATTTTGCATGAATAGCAGGGCATCTTTCCAGGATTGAATTACACCAATATAGTTCTATATCTGGAATATTGATATGTGACTTTCATTCATTTTTGTTTATTTATGTGTTTTTAAATTTGGTTGTGTCTGCTTTAACATAATGGTTACTTTGTTTGGCATGGTATATTGATAATATTAATGGGTATTTAACCCTCCTTATTGATAAAAATATATAGCGGTATTGCTGTTTTTAGAGTATGTATCAAGTTTTCTCTTTCAGTAGTTTTCAAAGCTGTGGCAACAAGAAAAATTGATAACAAATGAATTTATATTGGTTAACAATAGATGTGGGTTCCCATCTATTTTGTTCTGGGCTGAGTTGATTTTGTTTTCAGTTGAGTTCATTTCATTTACAGATGACTCATTCTTGCTTGTTGCCACAGCTTTGAAAACTAATGTAACTGGGTTTGATTTTATATATCAGTAACTGTGAAAAGTATAGTAGTATTATAGGTTAAACTGAGAGAATGCTAGGATATATTCAAATGGTTAGTTACTAGCTGCAGTTTGATAAATTTGACTAGCTTTAAAATATATCCCTGTTTGATGCATATATAATTTATCTATATTTTAAATCTTGAATTATAAAATTATAATGGCAGAATAGATAGGCTGTCAAAGGGCTAAATTTTTTGAAGAAAAATATCTGATGATATCTCATCATGTCTTGTTGATTAAATATATACTTCTACTGAAAAGCCAGATTTGAATAATAAATAGTTCAAATGCAATTATACATGCTTATCATTGAGTTTTTTACCCCCATAAGGAGTATTGAGCATGTACCACTCAACAGGATGTAACCCAAGGACTCACACCTCAACACACTCTGTCAAGCTTTTGAAATAGTATGGTAGACTTGACCATCATTCTCTTGACTTATTAGTTAGAGACAACCAATTGCCATAAAGCTGCTGAGCTTACAAAAGTATCAGCTGATCTTGTTCTTGGCCTCAGGTAATCAGTGCTCTTGATATTACTCAGAATATTGATCCTGATCCAATAATGGTCTTCTCATTGGACTAAACCTAAGTAATCAGGCTTGATGATCCTGACTATAATCACAGAATGCTCATCAGCCAATAAGACTAAGGGTTTCTGAACAATAATACAGGATATGCTACTGCCAAGCATTTGCGCCTGTAGACGCATCAAAACCTACAATTGATATAGAAGGTTGTTAAGAAGAATACTGCATGATGCAAAAACCCAATTGACAGGGTAACTAAACTTACATATGCAAGAACTGCAAACAGGATGCTGCCAATACACTGATAAGATAAGCTGAGGTCCGGTAATCTATTGAAGTCCCATGCCAGACCGGCATGGCTGCCTAACTCTGGGGGCTGAGACTAGCAGTCTGGGGAACAGATAGATTGGCTAGTAAGAGCTGGAAGCATCAGGTTACAATCTGGCAAGAGGGCTTATCCACCCTATATAAGGTGCTCTCCTAACTAGAGATTGAGCAGAATATTCACCCTTGAAGATAGAGAATGAAGATCTCTATTGTTGTATCACTACTAGATGACGCCTAGTAGTCAGAAGTATCCAAGTAGAGCGCACCTGTTAGGGATTCAGTCTTGGGCGGCCGGCCTGTTGTTTTCAGAGGTAACTCAGGCCGGGTTTTTTGAGGGCAATGTCCACCACAAGAGGGGAGCTAACTTTAAAAGGCAGGAAGAAGACTTCTCCACCCAAGACCACGGGTTGGCAGCCGGGATTATAGTGTCAATCACCCCTGTGAGGGTGATGTACACAATCCCAAACAGCTTGCCAGAATGGTCAGTTGGGAGGTTGGGCAAGGAAGCGGGCATAGATTTTGGGGTCACAGGCAGTTCCATGGACAGGTTGTAAGCAGGGAGATAGTTGAATTTCCCTCTGAACAACTTGGGTGTTGAAAATATCCACAGGCCTTGTCGGTTGTATCTAACTGTGGATTGTATGCAGGCCAGGGGATTGAGTTTGAGTATCTTTTCCAGGGTGTATTCCTTGTATTCAGACTTCAGAGGGTAGTCAGTAAAGTGGACGGGTCCAAAGGGTACACCAGGAGGACAGAAAACAGCGGGTGGTGAGGCAGGCAGACCAGGAGATCTTGAACTGAATTGGTAGACAGCAAATAAAAAATAAGGTAATAGCTGTATAAGCCAGATTAACATAACCTTTATTCAAAAATGACAATAAGTTTGGAGTGTGGGGTCTTTGGGTCTATATAGCACCCCACCTCCAAACTTAACATTTTCTATGGGAGGTTCATCAAGGCATTGGGAAGGGCAGGGCCAGGGAAAATGGGTGCTTGGGTCCAAAGGCGGCAAAATGGCACTTGGCCCGGGAGTTCTTTCATTGGTCAAGAATCTCAATTTGGCTACCTGATTATCTTGCTTTAGTGTCAAGGTCATGAGACCGGGCCGCGGGCCTGTGCCTCTTTACTGGGTTGGCTCTTGATTGGTTGCTGGTGTAGACTTCAAGTTTATGAAGCTAATAGTTGCCAAATCAGTACCTCTATTAGGCGCTGTGATTAATCCTCCATTTGATGTGATGATTTCTTTGGTTTGGCTCTTTTTACCGCATGGGTAAACCTTCTTGATATCAGCTTGTGGGGACTCAATCCCAGAACAATGTGGGCGGGTGGTCCTGCGGTCCACAAGCCCGGCGGCCCAAAGGAATCCAGGGTCAGGGTTCAATTCCTGCTCCCGGGCCCAGGTTTTCAGAAAGGAAGAATTGTCAATCCTGACAGTGCCGCTGTCTACTTGCAGACCCCGTGTATTTTCTCCTACAGCCAGACAAGACTCTGCCAGGCTGTAGCTGTACTCTAAGACCTGATTGGTAACTACAGATTGTTGCCATACAATCTCTATCAACAACCCCCATACAATGACCATTAATAAAGACAATTCCTCAAGACCCCAGAATCTTGACACACTCAATTGCTGTGTGAAGCAGTTGTCCATCCACAATACACACTTATCATCAACTGGGGGTTAAGTTCTTTGATTGATTAAGCAAAAATTTGATTAGCTTTGATTTGAATTTATAAAGATTATGGCAGTGAAAAATTACTGGGTTGATTAAAAAAGTAACTTTAAATTTAAAATTTATGAGAAATTGTGATCTTACAGAAGCTTTGGCAGAGGGACTATAAATTGTTGGCATATTTAAAAATTTAAGCAATCAATAACTCAGTTTGTAAGCTAGATCCAGGAATCAAGAATACATTATGATTTTCTTAAGCATCCAATCCCGCAATAGGAAAGCAAGACCGAGAAAGTTTGCGGGGGAGAAGATCGAAGTTGACGACAGTTCACGGATAAAATAAATATGGTGAATAGTTCTGCCGAAGATGATTGAAAAATATGAACGAAATCCTTTTAAAATTAAGCAAGTTTGCAAGCTATCTTCGGTGGAACTGCTTCTATATATAGCTTGTGCCCATGAGCTGTTGTCGGTTTTGATCTTGTTAGAAATCGACATCTATTAGCTAAAGGGCGACCCGAGCAAGACTCAGAAGCAACTTGGATTTAATGATGGCATTAATACGAGGTTGTCGAAATTAGCCGCACCACGGTAAATCTGTGCCACTCAGTTGCAGCAAGGATTGCACCCATAGCCGAACTGGAATATGATATCTAGTCAACCTCAAATAGAATTATCTTGACGCAATATATTAGAGTATCTCACTTTCCCATTTCAAATCTTACCCCTCAGCCCTTAATTGATTGGATGAAATATAGGAAATTATATTCATTTGTTGTACTCCAAGGCTTGCGGATCAGCTTTTGTTTATGACATTCTCTGAAACAGGTTATAGCGCCACAGTGTTGACAGTCTTCTTATTCAGAAGATTGTAAATGCTTCGTTTTAGCCACCCTTTATATTACAATTTCAGGAGGAATTAGCTTATCCACTCATATCTGTTCCCAGAATATTTTTTAGCAGCATAAAGCTCGGCTCATACAGTCCCTTGACGTTGCTTTTGGACACCTGAATGGATCACATGTTACCTAGTAAGCACTCTTCTGATTTTCTGACGATTGACCCATTCGATTTGGTTGAAATCGCTTACCAAACAGGCAAGAGGTAAAGCTTCTCACGGTTAACCTATTGCTTCCCCCAATTTGGGCTGCATGCGGCTTTTTAACACGTAGCTGATTGGCCACCCTTTACGGCTAATCACATATACATAGGGCAGGGTTTTGGCAAAAATCCGAATCATGAACAGTTAGTTATAGCTGTTTCACCACTATCCTGTGCCACTGGACCTCATGCATTTTATTGGAACCGAAACCGAATTTCGGAAGAGTCTTGGTAAACCCATGTTCATGAATCAGCTTCTGAGTCATTTTTAAGCAACATTACATATTCCAAAATATTTGCCACTTGGAGGTTAAAACTTTAAAAATGACGTCATCTTTTTTGCAGCTGAACTAGCTATGTCGTGTTGGACACTTGATACTGGCATGCAAGAGAACACGGCAGGAAATCTTATCCACAAAAGACTTGATGTTCACCGTAGCCTTGGGTTAGCCACCAGGAATGATTAAGTTTAGTTACCTTAAGGCCCTGGGTTAGAGAAGAGGACTGATTCTTCCAATACATTAGGAAGAGGCACCAGAGTATTAAAAGCACCAAAATAAAAAGAAGAACTTAATATCTTTATTGATAGGAGATGCAATTTATAAGGAACTGAATATATAGATCAATCTCATAAAAGACAAAGGGGAAATCATTCAAGGTCCTCACCATTATTGACAGAGTCACATAGGAAAGATACAGCACTCCCAGGAATTGACTACTCTGGCCAGTGGCATCAGAAGTGGGTGAGGCTGAGATAGTTGGTTTGGGTGTCAGGGGTGGTTTCATTGGGACTAAGTAGGCGGCTGTGACAGAAATGATTGGATAGTAAGAAGCAGTCTCCATGTGGTGGGGAATCACCACCCAAATCCACATGGAGTTGATGATTAACCACCAACAAAGCTTCAAATACTGTTTGGTAAAGTTTCCAAAAGATACACTGGGGTTCATATTCTGCAAGAAAGACTCCAAGATTAGTCAGTATTGGTGCTGCAACCATTTTTCCCTCCTTGCCTGCTAATGTATATTACAATACACAGGGGGCACTCAATGTGTCACCCCTTGACGTATCTAATGGCATGAACCAATCTGATGGCAATATCAAACTGTGGGCACTTTCTCCTAATTAGGAATGCTGCCAATTCAACTTGTTGATCTCCACACTAGTTATTCCTTGGCTTTGAACCTTACATGGAACACACCACTATGCCACCCCCTGTGGCCTTGTGGCTTTCCCCATATATTATATCAATCACAATATTCTACAATAAGCAATACCTTATTCTATTCATTCATGTCCTTTCTATTGGACTGTTGTCTTCCCCAATCAAATACTGAACTCTAATTGATTCAGTTGCAACATTGGGGTCACATTAGTAGGCACCAGGGACAAATAACCCAAAGCAGGGCCCCATCTTCTTGTGATAATCCAACTCAAGATCAGGTTATACAGAATTTAGTATAGTAAACCCACTACCAGATGCCTTTAAACTAAATTTAGACCAGGAGATAAATAGGTTTATTGAGTAATTTAGGGAGGACTCATCTTTTAGAATTGAACAGTGAAACCTTTTCATATGTACCAGTTTTTGACTAAGCAATAATACCTGGATCCTTGGCCCCTATTCTGTTTAAATTATCCAACAAATACCTTGTCCAGTAGTTAAAAAACCCTTGAGTGATTAACTTCTGTCAACCATTCTGATAAATGAGGTTATATTGTGTGACTATCATATTATGTCTATTTATCAGTGTCAACTTGCATGGGGTAAGCAAATCACGCTGATAAACCAGAGCGGCAGTGACCCATTTACAATCAATGGTTTGATTTAAATCTGTCAGTTTGGTTAACTTAGTTAGCTGTTTACCCAACTTCCAGGCTTTGTAATTAAGATAGGCAATACCAGGCATTATGGAAACTATTGTGACAGTTACATAGTTTACCAAGACCAGCTAGTTTTCACCAGAGTCTATAACCAGCTCTGCCTGTGGCAGAGCATTTTTATTACTGCTCTGCCCCAGTCTGATATATCACAAAGCATTCTGAACAGATAGTCAGAATCCTTCAAAGGTGATGTGAAAGACACAACATTATAAGTTGGCTACATTCCACAGAAACTTGCCTCCTTATCTGTCAAATACCTGAACCCATGTGGGGTTTTACAGCTTCAGGACGCCTCACTGGGCCTGCCACTGTATGGTTCATCACCTGGGCCAGTCAAGAGCTTGAAGTCAACTGGGCAGCATTCAGAGAAGCAACCAAGCCCTGATACAGTGATACATTCTTTCTCTTATTGTGGGAACACCTCTGCTTGCAATAAAAATTATGAGTTTTGGAGTACCTTGTCACCTGGAAGAAAGCTCTTGCTGTTGCCCTGGAAGCTATAACCAACATAAATATAATGCTCTTCATCCTCATCATCAATGGGTTAAATCCCCATATCTGTAAGTGGGTACCCATGTGGTGATGCACATCCAAAAAACTGTTACAAAGCTATTGATGAGGCAAAAAATCAAGCCACTGTGGGGGTTCAAAAGACCACTATCACTTTCACCCAGCCTTGTACTTTACCTGGTAGCTCCCATAATCAGATAGATTGCCACCAACAGAACAATGTAAATAAGCACTCACTAAGGGGGAACTCTAACTGGTGCAGATTGAAGGTTCAGAAAAAGCCTGGGGGTTTTAGACACAAGAGGCTCTAAAACCCCTTTTGACCAATAAACCTAATCTCTCCTTGCCAAAAACCCCTGCAACTATAATGTGCAAAAATTCAAAACATAGGATGTTTTCTAAGTACACAGTGATGACCCAGTCCTAAAGACTAGCCATAATTGAAATAAAACCACTTGTTTGGCTTATCCCTTTTTCTTCTGTGGGAATACTCAAAAACTTCTTGTAGATACCAGGGATGATCACACCATGATAAACCAAGAGTTTACAGACTCCCAACAACTAGAGCAAGAGCCCATACAATTCAAAGCAGTACACTTAGCTAATTACCAAATGGTGGCCATCAATTATTAGACTTTTCCCTTCTTTATTAAGATGATAAACATCCAAGTCAGACCCTCTGGTCCCATCATGGGTGGCTTCAGCCACAAAATTATTGTTGGTTTAGACTGCTATGCCACAACTTTCCCTACATTAACTGGGCTAACTCTGTCATTACACCAGGAAGAAATAATGTTGTGCTCTAGATCAATCCCATTGAGAAAAACAAGTAGCTTTGCAGCACTATATTTTATGTATCATTAAAAGGGGCCCCTACAAGCTTAAAGAGGGCAGTTTGGATTTTAATCAATGCTCAGTTGAAACCATCTGTTCTGAATCTTCATCAAACCCCTCTCATAGCAACCCATCACCTTCTCTTCAGGAACTACCTGCTGAGTTTGAAGATGTATCCATTGAAACCATGTACTAACTTCCTCCACCACAAGAAATTCAGCATGCTGTGTTTTAGATCACAAAAATTGGTGTGTGGGAATAAGATTTACTAAGGAAATCTTATTCTTGAAATAATCAATAGGACTTTTGATCTTTGGGAAATAAAGCACAGTGTTGGCAAAAACGTAGTCAGCTTAGTGGGCCTAATAGCCAGACATTTATTCATTAACTACAATATAAATAAACTAAAATGGAGATTTCTGTCAGGGTATCAAGCTCTGCAGACTGGCCCTTCAGTCACCAGGCCTGGATGAAACTGCAGGTTAGTAAGAAAGACCCACTACAGGAGTGGAGATGACTATAATAGATAAGGGAGGGAGGGACTCATTATTGATCAGTGGCCTGCAGCTAGTACCATGAAATCCACAAGTTCAGTGAGGGTAATGTATGCTATACCTAATAGATGATTGACAAGTGGTGTAGGTGGATCATTGACTGGGGCTATAAAGACGGGATCTGGAGTAGGGGTAGTTCTATTAGCGCTATATAGATGGGTGGATAATAATACCAGTCTTTAAGCAAATTGGGTTGAATAGTGTGCCAAACACCCTCAAAGTTAACTCTTTAGGGGATTTAGTAAGGGATAAAGGGTTAAGGGAAAATAGATTCCTTTAATGTAAAATCCTTATAGACAGAATTGAGTAATTATTTACTTAAATGAACAGAACCAAATGGTGCACTATTTGAACAGGAAAATGTGGGATGGATGTCTTCTGGGCTGTTAGATGGAATAATGGCTGGGGCTCCAAGGCCAGAGCAGACTGTAGTATAATGTAGGAATATCAAGATCAAATGTGAAAAGAGATGGGAGAGCCAAAGTCCCATATTTTTATTCAAAATGTCAATAAACTCCTTTTCTTTACAGGGTCTACAGCTCCTTGCTTAAAATTCATTAAGCAATCTCCTGATTGGTCAATAATCTAAGCACATAATTTGAACTTCCAAGAAAAAACTTGGCCCTTTAGCCCAAGTTTTTACAGACCAGCTGATCTCTTACTTAAGGTTCTCTCAGGATACTCAGTGGTGATAAGTGCTTTTGACTTGTTATTCCAGCAGGCTTGGATTCTCAGTCCCTGTTCAAGAGCTTGCTGAGTAGCTTCTTGGCTTAGAACCTGGTAGACCAAATATCTAGATTTACTGCTGATTGTTGTTAAATTCTCATCTGCCCAAGGCTTCTAAACTTGGGTGCATTGTCCCTGTGGCTGGAAATTTTTTAGAGCCCCATTAAGCTTAGAAAATTCCAGAAATAACTGAAAAAACAAAAGGCTAACAGCATGGGCTCTGCTTGCAGTACTTAAATTCCAGCCATCAAATCCAGGGTCTGAATCTTCATTAGGGTCCTTATTGGCTAAACTACTGGAAACTGACTCTAAAGAAGCTAGCCCAAAAAACAACAAGCTGGCAGCATGCTGGTTGGGTGGGAACACAGGCAGAGGGTCCTGTCACAGTAAGTTCCATAATGCCAAGGATTATTTAGCCAAGTAGGAAAGAACAGAAAGCCCAAAAACCTTTAACAAAACTGACTTATTTAACAGATTCAAATCAAACAGTTGATCAGAAATGGGTTACAGCTGCTCCAGTTTGCTGGTTGAATCTGATTTCCCCTCTAAGTTGACGTTGATAAATTGATGTAATTTAAGGGTCACCATATATAAACTTGTTAATCTGCATGGTTGTCAGAAAGAGGTCACTCAAGGGCTGTTTGCAACATGGACTAGATACTTACTTGACAATGTGGAAGAAATAGGAGCCCAGGATCCAGGCGGTACTGCTTAGTCAAGTTTTGATATATATAGAATAATTTTCACTGTTTCAACTCTTAAGAATTGAGTCCTCCCAAAATTTACTCAATAAAATCACATATTCCCTGGTCTAACTTTACTTTTGAAAATGCATCCTGTAGTTGGATTGTTGCACTACATTCCCTACAATTTAATCCTTATCCAGATTATTACTAGAAGATGGGGGCCTGTCATCAGTACTTTGTTGTTGGCTCCTCCCAATGTTAATTCAATACCCACCAATCTTAGAGCTGTTCCTCCTGTGTTTGAAGCTGAAACACTGGTTCTATCTCAATGTCCTGAATTTTATGCTGAGGACACTCTGATCCTCTCACAGGCCATTTACCTAGGGCTTTTCTGGTTGAGGTTGATTATTTTACTTAACCCTAGTATCTTATTTGGAAATTTTACAAAACAGTATTTAAAGCTGCGTTGGTGGTTAATCATTAACTCTATGTGGATTTGGTGGGTGATTCCTCACCACATGGAGACAGCTTCTTACTATCTGGCAATTTCTGCCACAGGTCCAGGGTTCAATTAATGAGGATTTAACTTCTCTATCTTTTCTTCAGAAGCGTCAATCCTGAAAATTTACCTAAGTACTGTTAGGATTAGATCAATCAAAATAAGAATTAAAAAATCAAGATAAAGTTTATTTAAAATATGAAGCTGGGGTTTCTTCTCAAAGGGGGACAACAGGGAAAAGTAAAGAGCTCTGGAATCTGCTTCTCATAATCAGTTATATGCATTCTCTTAGTGTCCTGATGTTGGGGGGTTGGCAAATCAGTTGGGAATTGAGGATTGATGGGATTTCTGTAAGCAATTTGAAAGCCTTGTTCTTATTGCTAATGAGAGGACCAGTCAAATCAACCGTTTTTTCCAAGGGAAGAGTTTCCCTTTCATTAAGCAATCTTGCTGAGAGGGATTTCCTCCTGAAAATGCCCCCTTTAAGCTCTTTCTGCAGGAGGGGATCTTCCAAGAAACCTCACATGGACCCAGTTTACAACAGCTCACATGCCTAATACAGCTATAGAGTACTCTTGATGTTAGCAATATATGACTTATTAGGGTAAATACCAATTAGAGTCAATCTTATGACTTTGTCTTCATGGGCGGTGATAGTAGAATATAACATACTCTCCTAGACTGAATTCAGGTAGGTTGGGTAGTTGGGTATTACACTGATTGGTGAAAATTTTAGTGGTATTGATCAGAGAATCAGCCGTAGAGGCCTGAAGGCAGAATAAATCATTAGCAAGGAGTCACATTCTTGATTGATTATTTTATGTCTTGAGGTTGTCTGGATAGGCACTAGACTAGAGAGCACTAGAGAGTTTCTATATATAGCACCTTGAAGAGGAACATATGAATGACCTAATGATAACTGATTTGGCATGTCAAGAGGGTGTTGTCTAGATACTGAGGCCAATGAAAGGCATCTAAAGAGGCCATTTACTTGATAATAGACACAAGTGCTCCATCTGCATGTTCCACAGCTCTGTTGGTAGCAGCACAGTTACACCAAGAATAGCTTTGGTATTTGCCAAAGAGGGAAGTGAGTTCAGTGTAAAATTTAGGGGTATAGTTGGACCCCTTAACAGATAGCAGCACCTTGGGACTTCCATGACAAGAGATAATATACTGTAGCAAAATGGGCCAGTGGACTTAGTGTCATAATTTCAGACTTATATAAAGCCTATGAGACAAGAACCCCAGAAAGATAGAGCTTAACCCTGTTGTCCTGGGACTGGCTGGCTATCAGGTGAATTCTTGTTTTGGATATGCAGAAATATAGCTTATTCATTAAAGATGGGAATACAGAGCTTGTATAGTCACTCATCCCATCTTTAGGATAAACAGAGGACAACATGGACAGCCATATGGACATACAGAAAATGTTATATTGATCCTAGTATACCACATGAGGGGTCTAAAGAGATCATGTGACACTGGATAAGTCTCAGAATAAGATTTGAGTCCCTAGTTTCAGAGATATGAGCTCAACAAGGCAGGTACTAGTTTGGAGCTTGATAAGAGGAACAATGTATTATTATCCAGTAATATTATCACAAGCACTACTGTATCTCCAGAAGTGATGAATATTGGCTCAAAGTTGGATAAGACTTACTAAATTAGTTTTGCACAAAGAGTGGTATGATGCAACATTATTGATATGCTGAATTTCTGTTAAGCCCAAATCAAGAGCATCAACGGTATTTCATATAGGGATCAAATTAGTACTAAGTGCACCATAGTAAGATATCCTAATCCCAAAATTCACAGCACTTAGCAGTAGCAGTAGCAGAGGCAAAAGTTGCAGCTTTTAATCACTTGGTAAGGTGAAAAAACGCAGTAATGATATACTTGTGGCCTCTTACATCAGTAAGAAGAGGTTACACCAAATTAATACTGATCACACAGAAAGGGATGTCAGGAGAGGGTATTCTATATCTTAATTGTGGTTTTGGACCAGTATGTTGTTTACATGTTAAGCAAATTTCAAGAACCAGTTGGACTTGCTCCATAATACATTCCTAATGACAGTGACTCTTCAACCATCCATAGATCTTCTTAACTACTCTGTGACCCACTTGTAAATAACCTTTCATGATGATGCTGTCTTAAGAGAAGAGGTGTATATACAGGAGCCAAGTTCCTTCAACCAATTTATATAGCAACACTTCTCAAATCTGAACTTCAGTGAGAAGGTCTTTGATCCAGCTTTGGGGAGTGAGGAATTCTGGATTCTGTATGCCAGACATCCCATTAAAATTGTCAAAGGCTTGGATTTTGGAATAGTTCAGCTATCACTGACCTAGTTCAACATACAATGAGTTACCTGATCTGATACCAAATTTATTTCTCGAAATCCACCTGGTTTGGATCAAATCAATTTCCACCTGGCTCATCCAAGTACCCCCTCTTCCTTGATCCAAGTCATGTCACCTGGCACCAACCGCTGATCCCAGTCAAGTACCTGTCACACTATATCTGGTTATAAAAGCCTATATTATCATCCAATAAAACTATTCTTCTCTAGCTTATTTTTTGAAGCTTCCCCAAAAGTTGCCTGCTTGTCAATATCAAGATTGTACATTGTATAATAATGATTATTTTCAAGCAGTCCAAACTAAACCACAGGTGAGGGGGGAGAGTTTTATTGAAGAGACAATTATATTTGTGTCTGCAGAAAGTTCTGAGCCCTGGGGGGTGGTTTTCAGGTGGAAAACACTAAACATCTGGTCTTTAGGCCTACAAAAAACCACTATGGGGAAGGTCAAACCCCGGGCTTAACCCATAGTACATCCTTTTTAAAGCAAGTGGAAGCCAAAGACAAGAGCAAGGACAGATCAGAAACTTAGAAAAGGGTTTATAGCTTGAACCTTGATATGAAGTTTATATGAAAACTGCTTTCTGAAACAGCTATTGATGAGAAACAAGGTAATGGGTTATGAAGACTGCTAATACTTCTCTCTGTATAGGAAAGAGGACCAGAAAAAGGAAGGCTTTAAAATTACAAGAGGAGAAATGTTAGACAACTGAAAAGACTTCAAATAAATTTGAAGGGGGTCTAATTAAAGAATGTAGGTAAGCAAGCCAGGGCCCAGAGGGGCCCTGGCTTGCTTTAAAGGGGGACTATTTTGAAACTTAGTGCCTCTTAATGAACTGGGGGCATATGAGAAGACCTGATTAGCTAGAAAAAATTCTGGCCCAAGGGCCATGCGCTGGAAGGGATCTCATGGGAATGGGAACCTAAACTGATTGGATGAATGTAAATTTGGATAATGAATCCAGCTTTTCAGCGGAAAGTGAGAGAGTTGGTGTGGCTGGCTACAGCTTATTTTTTCAAATGGTCTCTAAATAGAGCAAAAAGGCAGTCTAATCCAATCAACCTTTCCTCAGCAGTGGGGGTGTGAAGCAGGGGGCTGTTTAACTACCTTAGATGAGTATACAAATAGCAATCTCTTGTCTATTGTGTGGGCTAGGTCCTCAAGGGAGTTTTGAGGCTTGGTGAGGGTTGTTATCAATTTTTTAGTTTGGCAAGGGAGTTATATCCAAGGCTAAACGGGTCAGTGATTTTACTGTATCAAGATCAGAGGGGGGTTGGGGTCATTCAAAATGAGCCTTGTCCCTAATTTGGCCTTGGCAGAAAGTGCCTTATTGAAAAACTTTAATAGGTTGTCACATGCCCCATTCTGTATTCAGATTGAAACAGAGTAAATAGCGGACTTCATAACCCTGGAACAAGTGCATTACTGTTTAATTATCTCAGGGACAAAATATAGGCACTTTGTTTCTGCTTATCAAGCCATATTCTAGGCTGAACCATCCAGATAAAACTTAACATTATGTATACTATTTGCTAAGGCAATCAGATATCAACATGAAATCCATGCACAAAAAACAAAAACGTATGGAAGTAATCACAGTTGAACAAATTGTTGTATATCTTGATGTATTTTTATTATTTATTTACATGGAAAATCAAAAAGACCTGCTAAATTTGACGGACAAGCCGTCTCATACGCCGTAAGAAAACAATCGTGGTAGTGAAGACCATGGAAGAGATTACGGCCCCGAGAGCATAGAAAGCAAACTGGTGTGATTCAAGATGGTTTGTTAAATTCATGCCAAAGATTGAGGCAATAAAGGCTCCCATTGTAAGACCAAGCGTGCACATTGTGACTTGAAGTTCAAGAAGCAACAAGGAATTGCGCTGAGAATCAAGGATGATATTCACAATGTCTTCGGTTGTGCGTACGTTGGCTCGCAAGGTGCCGATGACGTTAGCAATTTCGTCCGTCTGTTTGAGATAAGTTTCTAAAAGAAGTTCGATCTCGTCGTGGCTTGTGATGGAACGGGGCGTCCCAGCTTTCTTACATGTGAGGTACATCGCACACAGATCCTCATCTATAAATCAGCAAAACGAGGAAGGAATGGATACCTTGTTCTAGCACTTCTTCAATTGCACCTCGGATGTTCAAAACTTTCTGCTCAAATTTAGAAAGCCTTTTGGAATACGTGAGGAGAAGCTTTAGCCGGTCGCGGTCAATAGTATCTTCTAACTGGGCTAACAGATTGCTGACGAGGGATGAAATCCCTTCCATTTCGCTTTGCAGGGCCCCCACAACGCTGACCAGAATAGACTCCAAGGCTCTGTATTTATTAGATCTGCTTCGTAAAATCATACCTGAATTCTAAAGGAAGGGTCTGGGCTGAAACTGAATTGGGTCTTAGTCGTTCTTGGAGGTCATAAATGAAAAGGGAGTGCTGTTTAGAGTTGGAGGCTATGCTATCAAATAAGATCACTAGGTCTGACTTAATAAGAGCTCTTATTTGAAGCAAGTTAACAAGGATCGCTTGCTCACGCACGAGTATGGCTGGCATTTGATTTGCATAAGTAGAATCAATCTAAAAAGTAAACACCAAACCAAAATCAATACAATCTTACTTTTCTTAAATCACGGGGCTTTTGGCACGATTATTGATTAATGACCTTGCCTTTCATAATTTAAAATACCTGAAGTCCATGCTAAGAAAAGTGAGTGATTAAATAAGATATTTTATTTACCGCACTACAAAGAAAAGGTTTGGAAAATTCTCCTGCTATAGTGCGTACATTGCCATTATGGTCAAACTCTGTACCTAATAGAATATTGCTTAGAATCCAAGAAGACTTGAATAAAATAGATGCTGAGGTTACTAGCATCAAAAACATGAGCAAGGCTTACAACGTAGCTTTAAGTCAGAATGGAGAGGATTTTGAAGGGTACTCAATTGGTGTTTTAGCAAATCTGTAACATAGTTTTTGCCACAGATTCTAGAATATGAGTTTGGTTTGAGGAACCGCGAACCAGCTGACCGAGACAAAGAGAAGATTTTGCTTGCTTCGCCAAGAGTGTGGATATTCTTATTATTTTTGTAAAGCTCAGGTGCTACCATAATGTAAACCAAAGAAAAAAATGCAATCAAAAGAAAAGTGGACGTTTCTGAGCATTTTACAGAGGAAAAAACTAGGTATTTGATGGAAATATAAGAGGTGAAATAAAATCAAACTTTCTTTGTAAACAATAAATGGTTTTAAAAAACAAACATAACATAAGTCAATTTAAGTTACATGTTTTCTTTTTAAACCGAAAAAACAATTTTCTATTTGCCCAATGCAGTGAGCCAAAAAAACTAACAAAAGCTGAAGTCAGCTTCCTGGATTGATGTATTTAAGAACTATTACATATAAAACGGGGATGGTCTCTTATAAACAAACCCAAGTCATAATTTTGGCTAATAGATTTACCTGAAATTTTAAAATCAGCAAATTTCCAAGCTCGAAAAAAAGGGGGTTCAACTTTATTCTGTGGGAGGGATGTAAAATTGAGCTCTTGATATTTATAGAGATGTGGCAGTTTCGAGAGGAAATTTTTTTGACGACTTAATATGGAGAATGAGCCAGTGTTGAGGAACATGTCTAATTAATTGCTGCAAAAATCGTTGGTTTGATCTCGTAATATAGGATCTTCAAGAGAATTATAAGGTAGTCTTTATTTTCGAGTGTTGAGGTTTATAAGGTGCGAGTGATGATTTCGAATTTATGACGGATCTTTCGCATCGTCATTACAACGCATATCATCCTACCCCTATTTTTAGGCAAAGGCCAATATAAATTGGACCAAATCCATTCGACTTGCCACATTGCATTCAAGTCAAAGTTTTACAGCTTATCATTTAATTGAGTGGGTTAGAACCTTTATCGTTTACCTTACCGAGAATGCAAAGATATATCAACTGTTCAAGCGAAGAGAAGTCTCCCCAAGGTTTTCCCGATAACCAGGAATCTTTAATGCCCATTGAACCCTTTATGAGAAGTGCATAAGCATTGGAAGCTAACTTTGAAGATGATGTTTCCAAAGATATATTTGAAGATAGCTTCTTGGTCGAGGCTGGAAACCACAATGAAGATAGCATGTCAATGCTAAGGGATAGGACCTTTTATGATATTGATTGTCAGTACCAAGCATTGAATTTTCCTGATATGGAATCTTTGCCGGAGAGGGAAGATGACAATGAAGCTGACCTGGACACACAGCTTTTTAATTGATATTTATAAAAGTGAGTCCGTCTGTCTGTAGTGTCGCCTCAAGCGGGCTCAAGCGGTAAGGGATTTTGACTGAATTGATTTCCTACAATATTTAAATAGAAAGTTAGTTTTTAAGCCAAAAGCTCAATTTAGCTCATCCTTACATTCCATCCCTTACATGCATCTTTAAAGTGCACAGATTGGATTCAGTGGAGTGTGGTCTAAACCATGCTGAACTGAAACATAAGCCACTAAAAACTTTTTATGGATTTCTATTTAATCATTTAATTTTTAAATTAGTGGCTAACCCCATTCAACCATATCAAAGTGGCTTATCTTTATAGATTACCTGACTCTAGAATGGGCAGATTGTCATCAGAAAGACATCAGCAATTCTTTAATGTCGTAACTGTGCTACTTTAGCAGAGTTACAAGGGGGAGATATTTAGAACCTAGATAATTATCTTAATTAGGATATTGGAATTATATTGTATGGGTGAATAATGGATAGTAGGAACATGGCTATGATGATCAATTGGTTGGATGGTTATGGGGGTGGCTTGATCTATATATTGAGTCAAGCACTAAATTGAGGTATCCATTGTTTGAGATCATCATTTGCTCATGTTGCTATTTTTGGAAATTCAAGTCAACTTCCTCATTTGTCTACAGGTTACTGGGAAGCCAGATCACAGATCTTGGACCTGCTTAGCCAGAACCTTGCCAGGGGGTCAACCCTGTTGTTTTGACACCCCTCATCTGAGGGTTGGCCTCCTCTGGTAGGAAGTCTGCTGGAAGGTCATCAGGGGCCCAGGCAGCATACTGGATCAGTTGTTGTTTGGTTTCAAGTAGAGCAGTCTCACACTGCTTCTGACAGGCCTTACAGGGGCGTAGCCAGTTGTGGTATAGAACTTTGTCTTGTTTTCTCTTTCCCAGTCCCTTCACCAGGTAAGTGTTGTTGTCATTTACCTTCAACACAATAATGGGGCATAGTTTCCCAGGCTGTAGCTTGCTTTTATCAGTGTTCATAACCCACACTCTATCTCCAACTTTGTGTCTTGCTTGGATAGGGACAAACAGGGTCCATAGACTTATTTTCCTTTTTCTCCCTGATTGCACTGGTTTGGAGTATCTGGGGTGCTGATGGGATGAGGCTTTGGTGGGTATTTCCAACTTTGATCCCATGAGGGCTTGGATGATGTTGGTTGCCTCCCGCACACAAGTTTGAGGGGCCTTTCCTGGTGGATCTTCTCACCCAGGTGCAACATACAAGAAGCGCAGACGCTAATTGCTTGTGCTGGCCCTCAGGTCTCCCACAGTGAGCTTGGCAAGGGCTTGCACTAGGCTGCCCTTCAGCCGCTCAACCCTGCCATTGGCCTGAGGATGATATGATGTAGTCACTGTGTATTTAACTCCATTACTGGTTAGGTAAAGGTTTGTATCCTCAGAGATCAGTTCCTTGCCTCCATCTGCAATCAATAGTTCTGGCTTTCCAAAATTACTGATGATCTCCTTGCATATGAACCACTGTACGTTGCTGCCCGTGTGAGCTTTCACCGCTTGTGCTATAGGCCAGCAAGTGGCAAAGTCAAACTGCGGTGATAATGTACCTTTTATTGTTATGTTTCCTAGGAATAGGGCCTACAATATCTAGGGCCCAGACCTTGAAGGGTAGCTGAGAGCAAATAGGGAGCACAGATCTGGGAGGGGTGTTGCTTTTTGCAAACTTCTTGCACACTTCACCTTGCTCAAGGACCTCCTGTACAGAGTTGGCCACCAGGCCTTGTGCTTTAGAAACCCATAGAGGTTTTGGATTTTTGCATGGCCTAAGTCTCAGTGATAGCGTAGGATGGTGCCAACTCTCTGGTGTGTGGGAATGTATGAGATGGTTACATCATTGTTCTTTTACAATGTAGCGTCCCGTAGACGTATGTGAACAAGTGTTTGTTTTTGATGACAGTGTCTCTGGTAATATCTGTGATCCCTGGGGAAACCCTTTGTCTTTGGTCCAAAGCGCCAGAAGGGGCCTGCTTAGTCCAGGCCATTTTTGTAAGGGTTAAATGGTGGGCTGCAAGATGCAATGAAAAATGATGTGGATAAAATAAGCAATTTGTCAGTTGCTTCAAAAACACTGAACCGAATTGATAAGATGGGGTTACTAATTTTGTGCCTTTGTGAGTGTAGCAAATGGCAGACATTAGGACTAAAATCAAGAACATTAATTGAAGAGGTAAATCAGAGGACAAAGCCAGAGGAACCAAATGGTACAAAGCGGGCCAAGGCGCAGTCAAGGATTTGGCAGCAAACTGAAAGAGAGCGGCCAACATACTGTCAACCACTGGGGCCAAAATACTATAACATGAAGTTTTTTGAAGACTTGTTTTGTTTATTCTTCAGGGAAATATAGCTATCTAGAAACAAGTTTCTAGAAGGGAAATGGGGAAGTCTTAAGGGAGTTTAGGATGGGGCAGGAGGGATTCCACGGCTTCTGATTGGCTGGCAAGAATATTTTCAGCAGTTGGTGGTCCTGCATTGGAATTTGAGTTGATGACGTCATAATCCAAAGTTTTTTTGGCAACCAGCAGGTCAAGCGCTGCCATCCCCAAATAGTGTATGACGCGCAATTTTCTTGTCATAATTATTTGGGAAAAAATAAGGCAGGTCCAGATTTTTGAGGGCTATTTGGGCGACCCCAGCTTTGACCCATTTTTTGTCTATGACAGCATTTAAGTCGTCAATTTCTTTCAGGGGCTTGGCTGCAGTTCTTCACTGATTTTGGGTTTTATGAGGCTGCACTATCCCTTTCATTTGATTTTCTACCATAACAATTTTCTTCTCTGGACACTCTTATGTACAGGTGTGGGAGGGTTTCAGCTGTGATTAATTTGGGTACAGGTTTATATTGAAGCGCTCTAAGAACACCACCTAACAAGCTTGGCGTTGTGAAAGGTTGGCTTGTGTTTTGAAATATATGAGTGACTTATAGTTGGTCAAGGAAGTGAATTATTCCTGTCCTTCTAGATAGCAACATCACTTGACCAGGCAGTTGACAATGTCTAGCAGCTTCTTATCATGGATAGGGTAGCAGCATTTGTCATCTTTTAGCTTACACAATTCATAGGCTACTGATACAAAGTTGCCACTGTTGGTTTTGATTTGCAATACGCCTCTGATAGAGGCATTTGAGGCATCAGTTTCCATCTGATAGTCACCATCCTGTTTGGGATACTGCAGGATGGGGGAAGACATCAGCTTTTTTTTCAGGCGGTGGAAACACAGGTCGCGTTAGGGGTCTGTTGGGAATTTTGACCAAGCAATGAGGCCAATTATGACGGAGCTCACAGATTGGGGCTTCTGCAACCAAACCCATAAATTAGCAGTATAAAAAATAATGATGCTAATTATGACAGAGCTTGCAGATATGAATTGCAGCTGCCAAACAACATAAATTGGTAACATAAATTATATGCATATTGGATCAGCAGTAGTCTGCTGACCTGAACCATAAATCAGCCAATGGTAAGTGCCACTGCAGCGCTTAATGATACATGATTTGCTGCCACACCACTTTGGGAAAAATACAGGCACCACCTAGCTATTAAATTAGATGCCAAAGTGCCAAACTACTGTTGCAACTGAACCAATGAGGATTCAGTATTTGGAATTGGGGAAGACAACAGTCCAATAGAAAGGACATAATAATAAGAGTAAGGTATCGTTTATTGTGGAATGTTGTGATTAATATACTATATGGGGAAAGCCACTGGGCCACATGGGGGTGGCATGGTGGCATGTTCCATGTAAGGATTGGAGCCGAGGAATAACTTGTGCGGGGATCAGCAAGTCAAATTGGTAGCACTCCTAATTAGGATGAAGTACCTGCCATTTGATATTGCCATCAGATTAATCCGTAATGTTAGATACATCAAGGGGCAACTCATTGAGCGCCCCCTGTGTATTGTAAGATACATTAGCAGGCAAGTCTCAAAACTCAGTTGCAACACCCCCCTTGCCCCCTGCTTGTTGTCAGACACCAAGACCAGAGTCTGCGGAAGGTCTGGGAAGGTCTGCACAAACAACCTTTGTGTGGGGATGGCGCGGCAGGGGCACAAGCAATCATGATGAAGCTTCTTGGTATTCCCCTGGGCATCTTTGAGTTGATAGGTATGATTGTCATAGACAGCAGCTATCTTGAAGGGTCCTAGGTGGTTGGGTTCCAACTTGGCAGAATTGGGGTTGAGGGTGAGGATGGGGTCACCTACAGTGTACCTGGCTTTGAGGTGCTTCATTCCTCCTTTAATTTGCTTGTGTTCAATTTCCCAGGCTTTGGCACACCATTGGTCTAGGGATGGGGTTGTTACTAGGGGAGGCTTTTCGGGAACTCTGGACTGTAGCTTTCCCTGTTCAACTCCTGTCAGACTGTCAGGCGTCCCAAAGACCAGGGTGCTGGGGCTGAACCCCGTGCCCCTGTTGATTCTTGCTTGTAGGATAAGTAGAGCGGTGGGCAGGTATTCAGTCCATGCAGTGTTGGGGTGCTCTTGTGAGAGCTTGGCAATCAGTTGAACCAGTGAGCCATTTAACTGTTCTATGCGCCCATTGGCTTGCAGATGGTAGGAAGTCGTAAATACATGTTGGAGTGCATTCTTGGTGCAGTATGCCTTCATGACATGCCCAACAAGTTTGGGGCCGCCATCTGTGATGAGACGTTTGGGTTGTCCAAAGCGGGCCACAATTTCCTTGCCAATGGAGCGGGTGATGGTGGTGGCGGTGTGATCAGTTGTTGCCCAGGCCACTGGCCAGCAAGTGAAGTAGTCAATGGCAGTGATAATGTACTTCTTCCCCAGTCTGTCTTTGGGGAGTGGCCCCACAAGTCAAGAGCCCACTGCTCAAAGGATTCCATGGCCTTGATGGGCAGGACAGACTTGGGGGGGGGGGTGCAGGTTTGGACGTATTCTTTTTGCACAGCACACACATTTGAGGAGATCCAAGATGTCTTGACGCATGCGCGGCCACCAAACCTTTTGTTTCATGATCTCAAAGAGGTTATGCCCTCTGATATAACCCAGGGTTTGGTGGTAGTGCAATATTGTGTCAACTTGTTGCATGGTGGGAATGTAAGGCGTCTTCTCACCTGTCTCTGCCCAACAGCAGACGTTACCAGCATTGGTGGTGAACTGACTTTTGTTGTCCTTCAACTTGAAGATGGTTACCAAGTTAAGGCCCTAGTAGCAAGTTGCCTCAGGGTGGAGGTAGAGCATGAGCTAATCTGGATCCAAACCATTGTCCCCAGTGATGGACTCTACATAGAGCTGCAAAAGGGCGTCAGCTGTGACAAGTTCTTCCCAGGCTTGTACTTGATGCGCAACTGGTAAGGGGATAGACGCTTAACCCATCCTGCTTGACAGCGTGTCAAGTGAGACTGCATGTTGAAGTACTGGAGCAACTTGTGGTCCGTCAGAACGCAGGGTGGGAAGGTAGCGCCTTCCAGGTAACAGCGCTACTTCTCAACGCAGTGTACAATTGCTGCCAATTTTTTATCATGAATGGGGTAGCGTTGTCCCAAGTCAGTAAGTTTCCTGGACTCATATGTCATAGGGAGGAAGACACCATTGTCAGTTTCTACCCTCAGCCCACCCCCTATGACCCTGTCAGAGGCATTGGTCTCAAGTTTGTACTGGCAGTTTTGATTGGGGAACTGCAGTACTGGTGCTGTTGTGAGCCTTTGCTTCAACATCTCAAAGGCCCAATCTCTGACAGGGGTCCAATGAAAGCACTGTTTGGTATTGAGGAGCTCAGTGAGAGGTGCAATTATTTCCCCACAATTGGGAATGAACTTGTGCACGTAAGCAACCATGTCTAAGAATGTCCGCACCTGGCCCATATCAGTGGGGGGCAGCATGCTAGTAATTGCCTTGATTTTGGCAGGGTTGGGCTTTATCCCTTGGGCAGAGATGGTGTGCCCAAGAAATAACAGCTCTGACTTGAGGAACTCACATTTGGAGGGTTTAGCTTTTAGCTGGTTTTTTCAAAGGGTGTTGAGGACAGCACAGAGGTGTTTGAGGTGCATGGTTTGATCTTGACTGAAGACAATAATGTTGTCAAGGTACACAACCACACACTTTCTAATAAGTTCCTCAAAGGCTTTGTTCATCAACATTGTAAAGGTGGAAGGAGCGTTGGTCATTCCAAAGTTCATGACCTGACACTCAAACAACCTGTAGCGCGTGCGGAAGGCAGTTTTTGCCTTGTCCCCTGGTGCAATGCGGACCTGGTTGTACCCTGCAGTGAGATCAATCTTGCTAAAGACCTTCACACCTGCAAGTGTATCAAACAGGTTGTCAATCAGCGGCAGGGGGTACTTATTATTAACTGTCACCTCATTTAGGGCGCAGTAGTCTGTGACCAGGCAAAGTGACCCGTCCTTCTTGGCTACAAAGAAGACAGCCACCCTGTATGGAGAGAGCAAGAGGCAAATGAAGCCCTTATCAAGCGCGTCCACAAGGTGCTGGCAGAGGGTCTCATCTTCCTTTGGTGTAAGACAATATAATGGTTGTGCTTTAGATAACAATCCTTGAAGTTTTATAGCATGCTGGATCTCCTGGGGAGAAGGTAGTTGTTCAAGTGTCTCACTGAACACGTCCTTGTACTTCTCAAGGAGTGCAGCAAGCGCTGGTGGTGGTGAGGAGGTCAAGGGAAGGACCGCAGATGGTTCAGCGCAGATAACTTTGACTGAGCATTGACTAAAGTCTAGTTCCCCCCATTGAAATTGTACAAGCCTGTCTCTGTTATTCTGACAAACACAGTATCATGGAGTAACTTGCTCATTTCCACAGGGTAGATTTGGAACCCCACCCCATTTCTATTGAGGGTGATGACAGAGGTATCCCAGTTGATGTAGGGACGGTTGTTCCAAAGCCAGTTGAGACCAGCAATTATGTTGTGGCTGAGCCCTGCCATGATTGGCCCAGAGAGCTTAACCTGGACGTTCCCCATTCTCACAGAGAAGGGTACCATCTCGTGGGTAATTGCAACTCTGTGGAGTCAGCTACTTGTACTGCCTTGAACCTGATAGGCACTCAGTCCAGTTGTTGGGAGTTGGCAAACACCTGGTCCATCATAGTGTGGTTGTCCCCGGTATCTACCAGTAATTTGTGGGTGTTCCCACAAAAACAGAAGGGATATGATAAGCGGGTTACTTTATTGAAGGAGAGGCTTGCTTGTAGGACGGGGTTGTTGCTGTGGACTTGGAAGACGTCCAAGGTTTCAACTTCATGGATGTTGTAGTCACAGGGGTTCTTTGCAAACAAGGATTGAGAGGATGGATCAGGTGGAGTTGCAAGGCCTCTTGTTGCTACAACCTCCAGGCTTTTCCCTGGTCCTCAATCTGCGCTAGCTGGAGCTCCCCCTTGCAGGGTGTTTAGTCCCATTATCCTGCTGACGGGGCTGGCGGCAACCCACTTGATTGTGGCCATTGCCAGGTGTTGTACGAGGTTGGGATAGAGCATCACTGGTACAGCAGAAGCCCATTGAGGCCTGGTTGTTAGCCTCCACAATGGCCTTATAGCAGTCATCAATGGAGGTGCAGCAACCTACAGGGACCCACTTGCAGATATGGGGGTTTAACCCATTGATGATGAGAGTGAGTAGCATTGCATTTCTGTCAGTCACGGCTTTGGGGGTGGCAGCAAGAGCTTGTTGTCAGGCAGCAAGGTACTCCGGGACAAACCCAGTCTGTTTGATGGGTAGAAGAGGAGTTCCCACTACAATGGGGGAGAAGGTTTTGCTGTAGCGGGACTTGGCGGCATCTCAGAATGCTGCCCAGGTAATGTCAAGTTCCTGACTGGCCCAGTTGAGGAACCACACGGTGGCAGGCCCCGTGAGGCAGCCAGACGCAGTAGCAACCCACATGGGCTCAGGAACCTGACAGATACAGAGGCAGGCTTCAGTGGACTGGAGCCAACTGACAATGCTGGCCCCTTCAACACCACCCGCAAAGGATTCTAGCTGAAGGTTGAGCATGCGTGGGACAAGTCTGACTGGTGCAGGATGACGCTGGCATCACGCTGCCTGAGGCAGAGCCAATTGTACACGCTTGTGAGGACTAGCTGGTCTTGATAGATGACATACCCATTGGGAATGTCCCCCTCAGGGATTGGCAGGAAAGTTTCTTGTTGGGGAGTAGCCATATGGTCTGTACTCCATCCTTTCTTAGGGGGAATTTTGTTTTAGGTAGGTCATCAACCTACCGCTGCTACCACTGTTGCAACTGAACCAATGAGGATTCAGTATTTGGAATTGGGGAAGACAACAGTCCAATAGAAAGGACATAATAAGAGTAAGGTATTTTTTATTGTAGAATGTTGTGATTAATATACTATATGGGGAAAGCTACCAGGCCACATAGGGGTGGCATGATGGCATGTTCCATGTAAGGATTAGAGCCAAGGAATAACTTGTGCGGGGATCAGCAAGTCAAATTGGTAGCGCTCCTAATTAGGATGAAGTACCTGCCATTTGATATTGCCATCATATTAATCCGTAATGTTAGATACGTCAAGGGGCAACTCATTGAGCGCCCCCTGTGTATCATAAGATACATTAGCAGGCAAGTCTTGAAACTTGGTTGCAACACTACTTTTACGTCAAGTGCCGCCGCGCCAACTGAAAATTATTGCAGGCGGCGCCTGGAAAATATTATAGGTGCCAAGGCGCTGCCTTACTTTTACATCAAGCGCTGAGGCGCTGGGTTTGATTCCACATAATCTCAGATTTCCTAAATTGAAGTATTTCTAAGCAGTTAATATGAAGACATAAAACTAAGCAGGATGAATGATGCTAAAATACACCAAACCCTCACGCCAGCAAGGGCCACCTGTGCTGGGGGAAGCAGTTAATTCTCATTGGTTGACGTGTTTGAAATGGCCAAACTCAGATAACTGATTACCCAAAATTAGAATGTGTTGGAATGTCCTAGAAGATATTGCCAACAGCTCAGGAAGGCGCTCCCCCAGGGGGATATAAATACATTGCCCATGATAATAATAAAATACCTTTGACTAATCAAAAAGTGCTTCTGTGTGATTAGAAGCAATTTCCTAAAAGTAATTATCAACTTTTCTTCCTATATGTTCTTCTGTCACAATAATAATTATATCCTCACATGTGACAGTATTTGAGACAAGTACTCTGCGCCCTATTACAGAAATGAGCCGCCCTAATAACCCCAGCGCAACAGGGACCATACAAATTTTGACTTGGCACTTGTGATGGCAGATAGTGAGGCTTTAAGGATACCACAGTCAGGGATGAACCATCAGACATAGGATATCATACCCAAGAAGGTACAAAGCTTGCTCTTGTCTTTGGGCGGTGGCATTTTGCATATGGCTTGTATTTTCTGGGTGTCTGGTTTGATACTGTCTTTTGATATCACATGTCTGAGGAAGGGCAGTTGCTCTTGGTAGAATTGTCACTTGAACAGTTTTTTGAGAAGCTTGTGTTGAGCTAAGGTTGCAAATACCAATTCCAGGTCTGTGTGATGCTGCTCCACAGAGGGGCTATACACATCAATATCATCCAGGTATACCAGCACGGGCAACCTCCATAATTAACTCATACAGCATGGAACATCCTCCATGTCAACAATCCTCAATTTTTCTTATTTCCAATATTTAATATTATTTTTTCTGGCTTAAATAGTATACATTGATAATAAAAGCAATGTTTAATTTTTATTTTGTATTTTAATTGAAGTTATAAAAAATAAAGCAGAATTTTTTTTTGAAATTTTCAACATGAAGGATGTTCCATGCTGTATGAGTTAATTCCGGAGGCTGTCCCAGCATGTGTTTCCCAATGTGTTGTGCAAAGACATTGTTCATGAAGGTAATAGAGGTTGATGGAGCGTTGGTCATCCCAAAGTTGAGCACAACACACTTGTATGACCCATACTTGGTTCAGAAGGCCGTCTTGGGTATGTCTTCCTCCTTGATACAAATCTGATTGTAGCTTGCTGTCAGGTTGATCTTGGAGAAGAAAGTTGCTCCACCCAAGGCTTTGAAGAGATTGTCAATGATTGGGAGCAGGTAACAATTCTTGATGGTGATAAGAAGCGCCTTTTGGGGAAGCTTCAAATATGGAATTAAGAAAGAAGAGAAGTATATTTTATTGGATAATACTTTAGACTTATATAGACTTGACTGTGGCAGGGATTTAGTTGGATCAAACCTAGGGGTTGGTCATGTGCAGGATGGGTTCAAGCCACTGGATACTTGGACAGTCATGTGATATTGCTTGGTTACCATTCTTGGTATGTCAAACAGTATATTGGAAGGGCACCAAATCGGGCAATGGCTGGATGTTAAGTAGGTTGGCGGTAGCCAGAATGCTTGTACATCCAGACCCTCAACACCCCCTTAAGGGGTTACTCTGGTGCATCAGGAGGGGGCTTTGTTTTCACAGCTGCCGCCTGATGCTCCTGGAGCTGTTTACTAGTTGGAACCAGTCTGGTTGAGTGTTCTCCTTTACTGAGGCAGAGACAGGTTCTGTGGTATTTCTTGACAATTGGGGTTTTGGCACCTTGGAATTTTACTAGATAGGTGTTGTGATCTGGTCTGTACTTGATGATTCTTCCTGGTCCCTGGTGTACTGAGTCTAGTTTCTTTCTGTTGCCAGCTAGAACCCAGACAGGGGAGTTGATGGGAAGTGGTTCCTCTGTGGAGGTTACCTTTTGTGTTTTGAGCCTCTTTATTTCTGCTATTTTAGCTTTGAGGTGTATGTGTTGTAGATTTGGTACTTGTTCTACTGTGGGGGGGTTTCCCTGGGGGGATCTTTATGTATGGCTGCTTGTTGCAGGTAATTATTTCTGGTTTGTACCTGTAGGTTAGCTCAAACGGTGAATAGCCTGTTCCTTGATTGGTGCGGACTCAGGATACTAGTAATGCATGTTTCACGTATAGTGGCCATGTGTCTTTGGCTTTGCCATCCATTATTTTCTCTAGGGTCCTGATAAGGCTGCTGTTGAGGCGTTCCACTCTGCTGTTGGCCTGTGGCCTGTATGGAGAGGTTGTGGAATGTTTAATGTTTTTGGATTTTAAGTTGTTGTTTACTACGTGACCTGATAACTTGGTTGCTCCATCAGTTATGATGTAGTCTGGAGTGCCGTAGTTGGCTATGATTGCTTTGTTAATGAATCAGTTGATGGTTTCTGCTTTATGGTCCTTTGTTGCCCAGCAGATGGGCCAGCATGTGGCAAAGTTGATAGCTACAATTAAGAAACATTGGTTTGTTTTTGTTTCTGGGAAGGGGCCCACTACATCTAGCCCCCAAACCTTGAATGGTTCAGGGTCTGGTACTGGGTTGACCATTGGCTGAGGAGCCTTTGTGCTGGTGTATTTCTTGCACACTGTGCACTTTTTCAGAACATCAACTATATCCTGTTTGAGGTTGGGCCACCATACTATCTCTTTTAATGTGAGGTATAGGTTGTTAGCCTTTGTATGGCCTAGTAGGCGGTGATGTCTTAATATGGTGTCAACTCTTTGTGCAAGTGGGATGTACGGGACATGTTTGTTGTTAATGATTTGGTATACAGTGCCATTTGATACATGGAAGTGCTTTTTGTTCCTTACTAATGTATTGTGGGTCAGTTGATGTGTTGAGGGGTCTTTCCCTTTGGTTTTATACTCAGTGTTGTACAGGTTTGGCCAGTCAGGGTCCAGGTGGTCAGGGTGATCCTCTCTAGGCTGACATAGTCTAGAGAGAGCATCAGCTGTGACCAGCTCTGCCCCCTTTTTGTATTGGATGTCCAAATTAAGCTGCTCCAGCAGGGACATCCATTTGGCTTGTTGCTGTGCAAGTGCGTTCTGAGTTTTGAAATATATTAAGGATTTATGGTCAGTTAGTACTCAGACGTTTAAATGTCCTTCTAAGTAACATCTCCATTTCTTGCATGTGTGATATATTGCTAGCAATTCCTTATTGTGTATTGGGTATCTCTGCTCAGTGTTGGTCAGTTTTCTGCTTTTGTAACATACTGGCAGGAAGTCTTGCTTCCCTGGCTGGCAGATGCGCAGGACTGCGCCAATGGCGGTGTCACTGGCATCCAACTTGAGCTTGTAGCACCTGTTATTATTAGGGTATTGCAAAATTGGTGCTTCAATCAAAGCTTGTTTTAATAATTGGAAATTCTTGTCACATTCTGGTGTCCAGATGAATTTCTTTTTGGCATTACCCTTGGTTAAGTCATTGATTGGTGTGGTTAGTTTTCCGCAGTCTTTGATGTATTTCCTTAGGTAAGCTACCATACCAAGAAAGCATCTAACTTGTTTAACAGAGGTGGGGTGTTGCATGTTATTTATGGCTTTTATTTTGTCTGGATCTGCTTTGATGCCACTGTCAGAGACAATGTGGCCCAAGAACAGGAGTTCCTTTTCCATAAATTGGCACTTACTTGGTTTTGCATAAAGTTTGTGCTTTGCAAGTCAATTGAGTGTCTTGCGGACATGCATGAGGTGTTCCTCTTTTGTTTTTGAGAATATGATGATATTGTTGAGGTAGCATAATGTATTTGAGAGACCGTTTAGTGCTTGGTTCATCATGGTGACAAACGTTGCGGGAGCGTTGGTCATCCCAAAGTTCATTACCCTACACTCAAAGGATCCAAATTGTGTACGGAACACAGTCTTTGGTATGTCCTTTTCCTTTACTTCAACTTGGTTGTAACCTGAGGTGAGGTCAATTTTGGAGAAAAATTTGGCTCCTGAGAGTCTTGCAAACAGATCCTCTATAAGTGGAAGAGGGTATTTATTCTTTACTGTGCTTGCATTTAGTGCTCTGTAGTCAGTTACTAGACGCAGAGTGCCTTCCTTTTTCTTTACAAAGAACACTGCTGCCCCCATGGGGATTCAGACAGGCAAATGAATCCTTTTGCTAGATTGTCCTCAATGTGTGTTTTGAGGGTTTGGGTCTCCATGGGAGAGAGTCTGTAGAGGGTGCAGGTTTAGGCATGGCCTTACATAGGTTGATGCCATGTTTGACCTCCTGTTTGGGGGGTAGCTTGGTGAGTTCTTCCTTGAATACATGGGCGTATTCATTTAGGAGTGCCGCAAGTTCTGGGCATTGGATCTTGGTTGTTTGCATGTTATTGAATTCAGTGTACCCCATTATGTGGAGGGTACTATCTTTGGTTAGATGTTCTGAGTCATCTTGGTTTATGACCTGGACAAATACTGTGTCTCTTAGAATGAGGTCATTGGGTTCTTTGAGGATGTTAAAATTGACTCCATTGCATTTGATGGTCATGGTTTTTGTTTTCCAACATACACTGGGGTTCACTCAGGTGAACCAGTCCATGCCTGCTACAATGTCGTAGTTTATGTTGTTCATGAAAAGTCCTTTGATGGACGTTTGTATGCCTTGGAGGTCAATTCTGAAGGGAGTTGTTTTGCCTTCAAGTAGAACCTTTGATTTATCTGCCATTCTGGCGTATTTGAAGTTGGATTTGACAACTGGTATTTTGTACTTGGTTACAAAAGGTTTACTAACCATAGTGTGTTGTGCACCAGAGTCAAATAAAATTTTATGTGTATGTGATTTGTAAGTGCATGGATAGACAAGAAGTTGTGAGCAATCTTTAATTTTTATGTTCATAAAAATGGAGGATTGCGGGACACATGGGATGTAAGCAGCAAAGTTTGTGCCTTGGTACAGTTTCTTGTCAAGTTGGGGGGAGACAGGGGCACTTAAGCCTGTTCCCCCTCCTCTTTTCCCTGTTCCTCTGTTTTGAGACCTTTGAGGTCAGAGAATGTGGGGTCAGATTCATAGCGGGTTGCTATTTCAGCATTGTTAACTTTGGTGGTGTCCTCTTTCTTGGGACGGGAGCGGTTTGCGCTTTGGCTGCAATTGCCATTGTTGCAATTGGAGTTGCTGTTGCTATGCTTGGTGTTATGGCGTTTCTTGCCATTGGAGTTTTCTCTGCCATTGCCGTTTGAGGAGCGGTTGCCGTTGCGTGCAGCATATTCCATGTTTGTATGTTTTTCCGCGCACTTGGCTTCTGCAATGAGCGCGGGCATGGAGGTGTTAGCCTCTGGGCGGATGAGGGCAGCAACAGAGGGTTTCATTCTGTTGATGAATGAGGCTCTGGTATGTACATTGTCAGCTTGTGCTGGGTTTTGGATTTTGCAATATATTTCCTCAAATTCATTGGCATAAGCTGTGATAGTGGTCTTCTGAGGAAGATCACTGAGCTGTATTGCAATGTCTTGGAGGGATTCAGTGACGCGGAAATTGTGGGTGATGTCCGCTTTGAACTCTTCCAAGTTGTCAAGCTGGTTGTCAGTTTGTGAGCCAACCCAGGTGGCAAACCAGTTAGCTGCGGCCTCATATAGGCGCTTGCTGGCTTCCTGGACCCATTTCTCATGGGGGATGCGGCTGGCGCGGAGTTTAGCGGCTGAGTGGTCTAGCCAGTTGATGATGTTTTCCTTGTTTTTACCAAAGAACTTGTCAATACCAATGTATTTGGTGTTGGTAACTTCACCTGTGATAGGTGGTTGTGGATTTGTTTGTGGTTGAAGAGAGCAACTGTATTGAATTATCTTGGCACATGCTTTGGGCATGACCAGACCTTTGAATATGGTTTATCCACTAGGAATATCTTCATCAATGTTGTGGGTGCAGAAGTAAGTTTTCCAGGTCTCCTGGGATGTGGCCTGGTTGAGTACGTGAGCAAAGGTGGGCGGGTTTTGGTCAGTCATTTTCTCTTTCATTGGCGTGGTCAAAAACTGTAGCTGCTACCAGTGATAAGGAGCGCCTTTTAGGGAAGCTTCAAATATGGAATTAAGAAAGAAGAGAAGTATGTTTTATTGGATAATACTTTAGACTTATATAGACTTGACTGTGGCGGCGATTTAGTTGGATCAAACCTAGGGGTTGGTCATGTGGGGGATGGGTTCCAGCCACTGAATACCTGGACAGTCATGTGATATTGCTTGGTTACCATTCTTGGTATTTCAAACAGTATATTGGAAGGGCACCATATCAGGAAATGGCTGGATGTTAAGTAGGTTGACAATAGCCAGAATGCTTGTACATCTAGACCCTTGACAATGATAACTTTGTTTAGGGCCTAATAATCCGTAAAAAGTCAAGGGTTCCATCCTTCTTTTCCACAAATAATACAGTGGCACCAAAGGGAGACTGTGAGTGGCGGATAAGTCCTTTTTCCAATGCCTCCTTGAGGTATGCTTGAAGTGAATTGTCTTTGTTTGTGGTGAGGCAGTTTATGGGATGTGCCTTGGGTACGGCTCCCTTGAGCTGAATGGCGTGCTGCATGTGCTTCTCTAGAGGTAACCCTGGTAGCGCTTCCTTGAAGATTTCTGGATGACAGCCTACAATTTCCTAATCCTGGGGAGTGTTAGTGTCCTGGTGATCCTTGAAGTAGATGACTTGTACTGGCAGGAGTCCCAATCAATTGCCTTAGGATTGTCTTTTTCTTCAAGAGTCTCCATGATACATACAAAGATGTGATTTCATAGAAGCTGGTCCACTGAGTCAGGATAGATCTGGTGATTAACTCCTTCTTGTTTGATATTCATTGCAGAGGTAGCCCAGTCTACGTGGGGATTGTTCTTTCATAGCCAGACAAGTCCAAGTACAATGTCAAACTTTGGGAAGTCAATGATGGGTCCCTGAATGGTGGAGTGTAGGTTCTCTAGAGTAATGGAGAAAGAAGAAGTCTCTTGTTTCACAGCAATGTGATGTTCATCAGCTACAACCATGTTCTTAATCTGCAAAGGATTAGTGGCCAACTTGAACTTGTCCATAAAGGTACTATTGACAAGTGTGAAATCTGCGCCTGAGTCCAGGAGCGCTGAGCCGATGTAACTGAAAAAGTGGAAAAGGTAAGGAATCAATTTGTTGGGATGTCTGGCAATGGTGTAGAGGACCAGATCTCCTGAGAGAGCCTGAATCATTAGGGGCTGGTCTACATCTTCAAGTTGATACTTGTTATTGGGAAAGGCTGATGATTGTCAGGGAGAGCTTGACTTGCTTATTGCTCTTCCAAAGCTTTTCCTTCATCCTGTTTTCTCTGAGTGGCAGTGACTCTGAAATGAGTACAATTGGACTGACTGATGATCCTGTTGTTATGGCCATTGTATGTCTGAGGTTTGTTGCTGCTGTTGCCAGGTGAAGAACAGTTAGAGAATCCTGGAGGTGAGAGTCTTTAGGTATCTCTCCCTTTCCAGTTTGTGCTTTGTGTAGAGCATTGCATGTTTGTTCCACTTTCTCTGCCTCACGGTACAGGCTTTGGAGGTTAGTTGCTTGGTCTAAGTTAACCTGCTTTGTGATGTGTGGCTTGAGAGCGTTTTAGTACATAAGGTGTGTTGTTGGGTTATCAAAGGCCATCTCTGAAGGCAAAAATAGGCACAGTTTCTTGTAGGCTATTGTTAACTCCTTTTTCATACTGGTTTGTGTTAGGTTCTTTACTTGGCAGATAATGAAAATGGCATTATCCTTCATAAAAAATTGAGCCAAGAAGTCTTGCTTAAAGGTGTCTCAGTACTTCTTTGTATATCCTTGTGCCACTTATTTCACCAAGTGCCTGTATTGTGGTTCAGGAAAATATAGATTTCTGAAATCCAGAAACAGGTTGGGCACTTAATTTGTGTCAATTTTTTCTGGGCAGACTGAATCCATGCTGTGAAATTGCTATTGTTGGCTCCTGAAATCAACTCCAAGGACATACTTTAAAGTTGCTGAGCTAATTGGGCAGGCATGATGCTCTTGTTGTTGTTTTGAGGTTTGAAGAAGGGAGTCTAAAGAATTCTTGCGCTGACAAGTCATTTAAGGCAGGAACCATGATTAACATGTTTTGGTAAAGGGCATATCTTTCTGATATGTTGGACCTGGTGTGTAGGATGTCCAGTCCAAGGGGAGCCCAGGCATGATTCTTTTTTATATTTATTGACCACAGCAGGTACAGACAATAGGAGGAATTTTGTAGAGAAAGATAGAATGGATAATATGCCCATGCTACCAATGTTTTAACAATACTGTATTAGCAGAATTACAAGGGGGAAATGATTGGAAGCTAGATAATTATCTTTATTGGGATATATAGAATTATATAGTTAGAGTGAATAATTATAAAAGGAACAAGATTGTGATGATCAATCAGTTGGGTTGGGCAGGGGGTGGCATGATCATTGTAAAGAGTGAAGCACCAAATCAAGCTGTTCACTGGACTGGGACTGTCACTGGTTCTTGTTTCAGGATTTATTAATTCAAGTTGACTTCCACATTTGGCTATGCATCATGAGGAAGTTGGGTTGTGGGTCATAGATTCTCTTGGGCAGAACCTTTCTGGGGAGTTAACCCCACAGGTTTGACATAATATAGTAAATTAATAAAGGAATGTCACAAAACCTATTGTGGGGTGACTATATGTTCCTTTCTGTATACCATTATATACAGTTTCAATTTGAATGTTTGATGCAGTTGTAGCACTAAATAATTTTTTATTTAAAAAAGTTCTTGCCCAGTTTTAAAAATATTTAATGCTTCTTGTGAAATTAAGATGCCAACTTCAATTCAGATAGCAGAATTTCAAACAACTCCACTTCTAAAAAGGATATCATTTTTTAAATTTTAAATCAATATCTGACTTTAATTAAATTTAAATGGCATCATCTTTGGGTGAAATCCTGTAATTGGAATTAAAGTGGGTACCAAAATTATGAATAAAATACTATATTGAATTAGAAAGCTGGAATATCATCATACATGACTTTATTAATTATAAATTCATCTATATAAGACTTAAAATTTTATCCTCTTCTAGTAATTTAAGCTTTCATGAAAAGATTGAGCTTAGAATGGAACATCCAGCATATGACCAGCTTGAGGTATAAGGACAGTTTGTGGCTCTTGGATACGATGTATAATAACCTGTATTTCTTCCTTGGTATACTGGCGTATAACTCGGAGTATTTAGCCCCATAACATCAGAGAGCATATTGTACATGTTCATGTTGGTATTAGGTCTGTTTTCTCTTAAATAATATCTTGAAGGTTGATATCTGGGAGCATAAGTAGGTCTCTGGCGCACAGTGTATTCTGTGGGTCTGTAGTCTGAATCTGTCCAGTAATCATTGCCAGTAGTTCTAGTCCATTGGGAAGCAACAAGGCTAAGGTTGATTGCGAAAACAGCAATAGAAGCAATAGTGAATTTCATCTGCTGCCCTAAGTTGATGTGGCTGCTCTTTTATAGAGTCACGGTGAAGGCTTAAGCTCTGTTTTATTGTTTAAATGTGGAAAGTCAAATCTCACAATGGCATAAGAGCCTAGATTTGGTGCAGAACTCATAAAATCATGCTTAGTTTGAGGTGAAACTCAATGATTCTCATGGCAAGTTTACATTCCATTTCGCTTGTATAACTCATGAATTTTGTTTAAGCAATAATATAGACTTAAGAAGAGCATCAACAATGCAAAACTAGCCAATACGACTCACCAAATGTATCTGTCATGCGGGATTGTGGCAAACCACTTCTGGACTATTGATCGTGTTTAGCATGCGTAAACTAGTGTACATATTTATGCATTAAAAATATAATTTTTGGCACAGCGCATAAATCAAAAACTAGCTGGTGATGAGACGCTGATTCCTTTTTTTAAAAAAAACAAAATTATTTTATTGGGGGTGGGGGTATCCATCTGGGAGCGCCCGGAGCTGCTGATGCCTTAACTCCATGCACTTTTCAATCATGGCTTTGTCTAAAAAGAGTTGATTGTTTTACTTAATAAATGAATCATTTAATCAAATATATATACCTTAATTTAAAAGTGGTCTCATCCTCAATAAAAATGATGGTTTTATGTGCACATTAAAAAATTCTAGAAATTTACGCATTATTACTTAAAATTATGTAAAGCTTTGACTTTCTAGCCTTGAGGACACCATGCATTGTTTTACACACACGCAATTGCACTAATCTTTTAAAAATAAAACTTATCAAATCAAAATTTGAATAATTACCAACTAATAAATTGGCTTAAACCCACTATTTCAAATATCAAGCTTCTATGATTTTAGTCTTATACAACTAATAATATGTTTCAAAATGTCGGTTAATAAACATTGGCTAAGCATTCAAAATTTTAATTACTCATGTAGCTTTTAAAAAGAAAAATAATATAAAGTTAACCAATGTTCCTCGTAGTAAATCAATAAAGCTGCCAAATGCCTTTTTCCCAAAAAATTATCTTTGTCTTTAAAACTCTCTATTAAAAACCATATATCAAGCACACTCAATAAAATTAATAAAAAATTCTTGCTTGATGTTGCATTTTTTAACTAGTTTTCCCTTTTGCACTATGAATACATCATGGGAAAATACAAACAAATATTTTATATCACAAATTACAAAAAAATGATTTTGTTATGTATAGTGTAAATTTTAAAGAGGATCAAATTCATTATCAGTTTAGGGTGCTGGAACTATGCTGTTCCAGTTTGTTACAAAGGGAAAAATAAAAAGGTATATACTTGAGTTTTTGTTAAGAATAATAGATTTATATTGCTGATTTTAGGGGATTTCTTTCCTAAAATCAGAGGTTTTATACTAAGGCAAATTAGATTTTACCATACTTAGAAGCTATTATCCATAGTGTCTCAATTGGCAGCAAGGCTAGATCTCTTTTAAATTTTTTATTGGGTAGATTAAGACATATCACAGGTCTTTTACTTGATAAAAACCTTTGAAGGAGGTTGACCTTGCTGCATTAACATTTTCTCTGGTGAGGAGCAGTGTCTGGGCCTCCCCACTACTCTTGTGCTCTACCAGTTAAAGGCCAACTGGAAGTTATTCAAGGGCTAAGACCATATAAAGAGCTTTACCTAACTTCATAATTTGGATTATTGCTTGCCTAGAGGTAACCATTTCTCTAGATATTAGATGAAAGAGCTACTTAGCTGGTCATTGTGATATTTTCAGGACTGAGAATTTAAGTCTCAACTGATATTTCCCAATTTTGTCATGAATGTCATTTCTCCCAAATTAGGTGGTAAACTCCAACTAGGAGAATTGAACTTGTGTCACAGATCCTGAATGGATTAGACATAAAAATTGTCCATCTAGGGATTAAGTGATGGAACAATTGCGCAATCACACTATTGCATCCAGATTCTAATAGTGATGAAGACGTTTAAAATGCGCCTTAAACAGGTGTTTAATTTGACTTTTGATTGCGCACAAGGCACATGCTTCACTTTTGGGATTATAAATAGAACAACAAAGTTATTTATATCTGCCTCCTTAAGGAAAGCTGTGAGGAAACAGTTGTTCTCTTGCGCGGGACTTTCAGCTGTGCTAATCCACTCTCCTCTATTAGGGAAGTCCTTCTGTCTGTGCCTCCCTGCCCCTGGTGGCAATTCCCCCGCCTCATACTATATAAGTGTGATACTATCATAGTAAACACCAGTTTTGTCTTATTATCTTCTTATATTCTTCTGTCCTTACCCAGGCTGTCACTATACCACAACAGGTATAGTATTAAGATAAAGAAGTAGTGGACTAACTATTCTTAGAAACTAGCAACCCTTTGCTGCAACTTTTACAACATTGGTGCTCATGGCTTCTGCAAACCACAGCTTCCTCTCTTCCTGTCCCCGCAGCCCTGTTTTTGTGGAGGGAGAGATGTCCTTGCCTATACCTGCGGCTCGTTCTGCCCAAACCACTACAGGATCAACCTTCACTGCTTCTGGCTCTCTATCTGGTAGACTCCATGACTCTTCCTATGATCAACCAGGAGTAAGCCAGTGGTTGCCTAACTGCCAAAAACTTTCAGAAATTGCCAGCTCCCAGTCAAGTATGATCTCCTGGATGAACTCCATTGAAAAAGCCCTTACCTCCTTGATACTAATCCAGCCTGACCCCATGGCTGAAGCACCTGGCATGAACCGCGTCTCCTGCTCCTTGGAGCCTGCCTTGGCAAAGGAAGTATGCTGTCAATATTCTCCTTCTTCTCCTTCTGGTTGTCCTCCCAATGGAATCTCCCTTAATTCTGGAACCCTCCAAACGGATAGCTGCTCTGGCCCCTGCTCTTCCCCCCCAAACCTTGCTCAAAATATATAAGAAGCTGTTCACTCCCACTCTGGAATGGCTCTATGGATGAGCAAGATAGAACATGTACTTTCTTCCTTGGTACCCACCCAGATGAATCAGCATGTTGCCCTGGAGTTCTATGAACATCAACAGAAAACTCCTGATCTGGAAGACATCCATAACAGCTGCACTATGAGATTTTCTGCTCTTCAGGATACTATAAAGGCTCAAGAGAGACATATGGGGTTTATGGAAGAAGAATTAGTTCTGGCCTTTCAGGAAAAGAAAGAGTGGCTAGATGAGTTGGATGCTCAACGTGCTCTCCTTGAATCTCTTCAGGACCAACTAAGCAAGCACCTTGAAGATGCCTCAGCAATTAGTACCCCTGATACTCTAATGAGATTGCATGATAATTCTAAAGATGATAGTTCTCCCTCTCAGAAGATCCATACTACATTGTCCCTTCCTAACTACCACTACTGTCACAGAAGCAATGAAGAGGATGTCTCCTTCATTGCACCTTCAGCAGGAACCCTGGAGTCTCCCTGGGAACCTTATAGCAATTCCTCCATAACTCCTGATGGTTCTGAAGCAACTAAACCTCAGGCTAGTCAGAGCAAGGAAGAATTCACTGATGATTCTGGCATTGAGGAGTACAATGAGGATCACTAAAAAAACTACTAATCAGCCAGGACAAGGAGAAATCCTTGGCTGCATTTATGGTTTCACCTCCCTCCTCTCCCACCTGACAAGCCTGTGCCTGACCCTGGCACTTGTTGTTCCTTTACAAAATAGCCTTCTGATCCCCTCTGCTGGTTGGCTTTGCCTCTCAATCAGAAACGTTGGATTCTTGCACTATGAGAATGCCATAAGATCTTGTCTACTGGGTCCCCACATACAAGTTCTTCTTGGCCATGGACCTGATACCTGGCTACTGGCAGATTGATCTCCCTCCAGATGACCCAGAGAATTGTGTCATCCTTGCCAACCAAAGGCTGTTCCAACCTACCAGGATGCCCCAGGGTCTCTCTAATGCCCCAGCCACCTTCCAACAAGCTATGGACGCTGTGATGGGGGACCTCAAGCCCTCATGTGCCCTGGTCTATCTGTATGACATTAAAGTCTTCTCTTGCATCTATAACAAACACCTGGAACCCCTGGAAGAAGTGTTTAAACGTCTGCACTGCATCAATCTGGAGTACACCAATGGAGATCTTTCAGTTGCTTATACACTGCGTAGTAAGAAGGTCAAGGTGCTACCTCTCTCAATTGGGGAAGCCAAGGGTATCCCAGTCTACGCCTCCTGTAATGTGACTATCCCACCTGGCACTCAGGTGATCCAAAATACGGGCCTCTTGCTGGCTCTACCAGCTGGCACTCATGGAGAAATCTTTGACATCCCTAATGCCTCCATACTAGAACCATGGGTTGCACCAGGCATCCTCATGCCAAGTGAGAAGGAGGTACTCATACTCTTGGCCAACATGAGTTGTGAAGCTATGGTTGTCTCCAAACACCAACTTCTGGATTATATACGGCTGGAAGAGCATGTCAACCTGCAAGAGACCGCCCCCTTTGCAGACTTCTCTGAGTTGGGTCTACCCTGTGAGCAACCACTGGTGCTATTGGTCATAAGCCGCGATTCTCTATCCGGCCTCTCCAAAGAACAGAAGGATCAAGCTATGGATCTCTTTGCCCAGTATAAGGATGTGTTTGCCAAGGATGATTTTGACCTGTGCAAGGCTGCAGATGTTGCTCATCATATTGACACCCAAGGCAGTCCACCTATCCACTCCAGATCTATACGGCACAGTCAAGCCAATCATGCTGTGGCTAATGAGGAGCTTCAGAAGCTATTAGGATCCGGCTTACTGGTCCCCAGTAAAATCCCTTGGGCTTCCCCTCTCCTGATTGTCAAAAAGAAGGATGGTAGCAACCGTGTGATGATTGACTACCATCAACTGAATGCTGTTACCAAGAAGGATTCATATCCCCTCCCTTGTATTGACAATACCTTGGACCAACTGGGTGGCGCCAAGTTCTTCAGCGCCATGGACCTTATCAGTGGGTACTGGCAGATTGACCTACCCCCTGCTGATCAAGAAAAATGTACAATCATCACAGACCAAGGGCTATTCCAACCCACAAGGATGCCTCAAGGTCTTTTTAATGCCCCAGCTACCTTCCAACGAGCTATGGATGCAGTGATGAGCGACCTCAAACTCAAGCCACGCAAGTGCAACTTCTTCAAGGAGCACCTTGAGTTTTTGGGGTTCATCATTAGCCAAGATGAACTCCGCCCTGTACCTCTGAAGGTGGAAGCCATTGAGCAAATGCAGATCCCGGCCAATAAGCAGGACATGCAGGTCTTCCTGGGGATGATTGGGTACTACCGCCGCTTCATCCCCAACTTTGAATCCCTGGGTGACCCCCTTTTTCAACTCCTCCAAGCTGATAAGGAATTCTTCTGGAGCCCAGCGTGCCAATTGGCCTTTAATGCTCTCAAAGGAACACTGACTGCAGCTCCTGTGCTGGCCTACCATGACTTTGCCAAGCCGTTTGTGGTTCATACAGATGCTAGTCTGACGGCAATTGGGGGTGTTCTCTCCCAACTGGACTCTGACAGACTTGAACACCCTGTTGGATACTGCTCACATACGCTTAATGTTCACAAGAGGAACTACACTGTCACCAAACGAGAGTGTCTGGCTGTGATATACTCCTACCAACAATTCAGAGTCTATCTCCATGGGGTACATTTCACAGTTGTAACAGACCATGCCTTCTTGCAATGGCTAAAGACCCTCAAGGACCCCAAAGGACGTCTGGTGTGTTGTGCCATTAAGCTTCAGGATTATGACTACAAGACCATTCATTGAGCCGGGGCAGCCCAACAGAATACTGACGGTCTCTCCAGCCTTCCCACTGTTGCCTTAGTATCCCCCATGGCTGACATTCTCTATGACAAGCTTATGGAGGATCCTTCTTTGTGGGGGGAGGAGCCGGTAGAGATACAGAGAGCTCTCAAGAAGCTAACTGTTGATACCAAGGTCTCTAAGGGACAACTCCTGAAGCTTTGTGGAGACTCTTGGCTACCCTACATACACCCATCCCTACGCATGGACTCAGTGGTGGCCGCTCACAAGACTACTGGCCATGGTGGCATACAGAAGACATTAGCTCTGCTACAGCAACACTGCTTCTGGGAAGGAATGCACACTGACTTAGTGGATACGCTAGCCAACTGTCATGACTGCAACATTGAGAGGCCTAAGGTTGCCAAGTTTCAACACAGACTGGTACGCCCTGGGTTTGCCTTCCACACTGTAGCCATTGATGTAGTGGGCCCCCTGCCAGCTACCAACAGTTGCAACAAGTTCATCATTATGGCGGTTGACCATCTGACTAAATGGGTAGAGGCCAAGGCAATTCCCAACCAATCTGCACTGATGACAGCTACGTTCATCCTGGAGAATATCATATACAAACGTGGTTGCCCCCAGATCCTGCTGACAGACAATGGTACCAACTTCACCAGTTACAGCATCCCCCGCCTCAACCAACTGATGGGAATTTGTGGGACACTATCCACTCCTTATCGCCCACAGACAAATGGCATGGTAGAGCACACTAATGGGAGCCTGGTCCAGATACTCTGGAAGCTTAGTCATCAACATGAGACTGAATGGGATACCTTCCTGCCTGCGGCCACCTTTGCATACAACATTGGGTACCATCAGGACACTAGCAAGCCGCCCTTCCAGCTGCTCTACAGCTGGCAACCAGGACTTCCCCCTTTACTATATTCCTTGGTAAAGCCCAGCCTGGCTGTTTCCCTAGAGGCGTACCTCAACAAGCTGGTTCAAACTCTTATTTGCTTGCAATCAGAGGCCTACACTGTAAACTTAAACCATAAGTTGCAGGACCTAGAACAAGCTGCATCCAAACGCCCCACCTTACCCACTTACCTGGTAGGAGACTCAGTCTACTTCTTCAGCAATAGAGGGTACAGCTGTGAATCCAAACTTGCCTCCCTTTGGCAAGGCCCAGTTCAAGTTATCCAGAAGACCAGCCCTGACTCCTACATCCTTAAGGAGCCCCATTCTTGGCAATTGATCACTAGAGTACACACTCAGTATATGTGTGCTGCTCCTAGTGACCAAGATTAAGCCCCAATGAGGACAATAACCCAAAAAAAGGCTAATTAAAAAATTCCATGGTTTGTTGTCCTGTTTGCGATAGTGTTGCACCAAAGTATGAGAAATAAGAATGAAAGAACAAGGCGTTTATTGGAGACTGACAAGACTCTTTCAGTACCGCACCAACTGTTATACCACCTGAATGACAGCCAAGAAACACAACTGGTTGCCTACAGATCCACAAAGCCAATGACCAAGGATTGGGTAACAAACCCCCACCAAGCGGGACACACAATTGATCCCAACACTATAGCCGCTACCTAGAGACGCCAAGCCATTCTTGACCCTGTTGTTTAATCCAGTGGAGGGAAATGTTGCAGATCCTGAATGGATTAGATGCAAAATTGTACATCTAGGGATTAAGCAATGGAACAATTGCGCAATTGCGCTATTGCATCCTGATTCTAATAGTGATAAAGACGTTTAAAACGCGCCTTAAACAGGTGTTTGATTTGCCTTTCAATTGTGCACAAGGCATGTGCTCACTTCTGGGATTATAAATAGAACAACTAAGTTATTTATATCTACCTCCTTAAGGGAAGCCACAAGGAAGCGGTTGTTCTCTTACACAGGGCTTTTAGCTGTGCCACTCCACTCTCCTCCATTTGGGAAGTCCTTCTTTCTGTGCCTCCCTGCCTCTGGTGGCAATTCCCCCGCCTTACACTATATAAGTGTGATGTTATCTCAATAAATACCAGTTTTTTCTATAAACCTTTTATTTTTCTGTCCTTCATAGGCTGTCACTATACCATCAACAGGTATAGTATTAAGAATTAGGTCACTGACTAACTATTCATAGAAACTAGCAACCCTTTGCTACAACTTTTACGACAACTTGGGACCTGACTCTGATAGTTGTGGGGATCCTGCAGACCCTTGGGCTCTCCGCCTGTGTTTTTTTACAGCTAGCCAATGAAAGATCTGGAACAGGCATTGATTCAAATCTGATTAATCAGAGGAATTCACAGGCCTGCCTGGTCATAAATTTGCAGAATACAGAAGAGAGTCATAGGCTGGTAATTAATCCAGACCAATCTAGATTTCTGAAAGCACTGAGCCAACATGGTGTCACCCCTTTCATAGCTGACAGGCCACATGAAAAGGGGTTTGTGCTCAGCATGATGAGTCAAAGTCTAAAGGGAATTTAGATGATTGACTAGAAGTCTGGGCCGCCTGGTAATGTGATCTCCTGACATGAAGTGACCCCAAAGTTACCCCAGAAGATGCACAGTTTATGGGGCAAAGGTTGACCCAACTTATAGTTTCTGAAGGTCTCTTGATCCAGGATGACAGGAGCGCCAGTAGCAATGATGAAGCCATGAAGATGTTATCTTTGGACTGTCAGATGGAGGCCATTTCAACAGATGAAATGATGGGCCTGAAGGTTCAGAATGGGCCCGGAACTCTCAGGCCAGAAGAAACTGAGCAAATCAGCTATCAGGTGATGAGTTAATCTGAACTTAGCATTTTAAATGATATTTAAACCCTGTTAAGTCGTGTTAAAATGGTGTTGCCATTTTGAAATAAATAAGATTATGGGACCTTGGTTCTACCATTTTATTCATTATTTAATCATGGTTGTTTTCCACTTTACTGCTGTTCCAACATAAAATCCTGGCCTGACAACCTACGTTCCTGAGGAAGTTCCCAAAACTGTCACAGTAAATTCAATAATGCTGGGGATTATTTGGCCAAGTTAGAAGGTTTGTTAAGCCAGAAACCCTTTAACAAAATTGACTGATTTAACAAATTTAAATCAAACAGTTGATTGAAAATGGGTTACAGGTGCTCCAGTTTGCTAGTTGAATCTGATTCCCCCCTGTAAGCTGACGTTGATAAATTGGCGTAATTTGAGGGTCACCTGATATGATCTTATTTATCAGCATGGTCATCAGAAGTTGGTCACTCAAGGGTTCTTTTCAAACTGGACTAGATACTCACTTGACAATGTGGAAGGAATAGGAGCCTAGGATCCAGGCGGTATTGCTTAGTCAAGTTTTAATATATATTGAATAATTTGCACTGTTTCAACTCTTAAGAGTTGAGTCCTCCCAAAAGTTTTACTCAATAAAACCAACTACCCCTTAGTATAACTTTTTTCAATTGCATCCTGTAGTTGGCCTGCTGTGCTACATTCCCTACAATCTAATTCTTAGCCAGATCATTACGGAAAGATGGGTCCCTGCTGTCAGCACTTTGTTGTTGCCTCCACCCAATGTTAATTCAATGTCTGCCAATCTCAGAGCTGTTCCTCCTACTGTCAAAGCTGAAAATATGGTGCTATCTCAATGTCCTGAATTTTATGCTGAAGACACTCTGATTCTCTCACAGGCCATTTATCTCAGGCTCTTTTGGTTAGGGTTAATTATTTTACTTAACCCTAGTATCTCATTTGGAAATTTCACAGAACAGTATTTGAAGCTGCGTTGGTGGTTAATCATTAAATTCAAGTGGATTTGGGTGGTTATTCCCCACCACTTGGAGACAGCTTCTTACTATCCGGCAATTTCTGTCACAAAAACCCAGGCTGTGTTTTATTGTCCGCCTGTTGCACCCTTTGGCCCACTGCATTTCTCTGACTAACCACTTAAGCCAGAATACAAGGAGTTTAGCCTGGAGAATATCCTCCAATTTGACCACCTGGCCCAACAGAGAACTCTACAAACAGTCTTTCACAAAGATTCCTGGTACAAGCACCCGGCTGTCATATTATGTGAGAATTACAACTATTTGCCTGCCTATCAGACAGATATGAAAGCACCCCCAACACCCAAACCTGACCACCTACCCCAGCCCAGATCTGTCTCCTCTCACAGACAGTAAATATACAGGCATAGTCTAAATTACCTTGGCTGGGTTATTTGACACCATGGTACCCTTCACCAGACCTTTGGCCTTGGTAGGTCAATCTGTATTTTATCTCATCAAGTTAGCACCCCTCATATGGTGGGTTGTTCCCTCCTCCCAATAGAGCAAGTTAGAAAGAGACCAAAAGAACCCCCACCAGGATGTAGTATCCTGACAAGTTTGTTGATATTTGTGCCAAGACTTCTGTTTGATTGATTGTTTGTTTTTTTCCTTTACTATCTTTGGTTGCTTATATTTTTCAATACTGAACTATTTTAGCCCAAACTTATGTCAGCCAAAAGTCCTCAATTCCAGCTTTTATAAACCTACTCCTGAAAATATATTTCTGATTCAAAATTATGAGTTAATCTCACTTAAACATTATTCCCTTATCATCTCATTTTCATTGAATTGGGTATGAAACCCCTCACAGTTAATTTTTGAAGTATTTCAATCTCCTTTTGCTTAGGCTCATAAAAAAACTATAATCTCAATCCTAGCTGTATCTTTTGTATCCTTGGGAAATATTAACTTATTGGTGATGGCTAGCACAGGCTTTAATACAACTGCAGCTGTTGGTGAAAAAGTCTGAAGTCTTACAGATAAATGCTAAGCTAAGGCTGTCAGGATTGCCCTTTAATTTTCAACACTGGTTTTGGGCCTTGGGATTCTTATATTTTTTCTACAACTTTCTCTTCACACTTATGGTCTTCTCTGCTTCTCATGAGTCTTTTTCAACTTACAATATGTCATTTTGATTTAATATAAAAAATTACCTTACCTTGAGTGTTTTCACTTCAAATTTGCTTCCCACACTTCCTGGGGTTTTCCCTAATATTTTAAATTTGTTTAAAAATCATAAAAGCTTAACTTAAATTTTTCTCTTTGTTCTTACTTTTTGATTTTTTAAAAAAGCTTTGGAATTATTTTCTAGATCATTAAACTATTTTTGCTGACTCTGGTTTTCTTGAACTTATTGAAACTTCTAATCACTTTAGGTTAATATCTTTTTGTTTTAAACACCTTAGATTCTTACTTTCCATGCTTGGGATGTCATTTAGCCAATATTGACAAAACTTTGCTATAAAAATTTCAGATGTCTTACTAAACTTTCATGGTATCATCTGTTTAATTCAGCTCTTTAGAGGCAAAAATTGAGCAAGCCAGTGGTTTGAGCCCACCAGAGGGTAGTTACTAACTTTAATAAATAAGAGAGGAAGCACCCTACCCATAACCAGGGGCCAGTTGAAGCAATCATAGTATCTAATACCCCTGAGAGTTCAATGTACATAGTAATGGCTTCAATCATGATAACATTATTTCCAACAATATCACTTATGAAAAATGGCATCATGTCTTAAATTTTGAATCTGTAATTAATAAATAAACTTAAAATGATGACAATTTTTGTAAATATGATGTCAGTAATTTGGTTGTTGAAATTGAAATTGGTACCATCTACATGATGCCAAACAGTTTAGGCAAGCTTTCAACTGGTAGATTATGGGTGGAAAGATAGCTGGGATTTGAGGTTGGTGGAGGATCCATGGAGATCCCATTTGCTAGGAGAAAATTATCCTTATCTCTAAAAAATATGGGCTCAATATTGTACCAGATGCCTTCACAGTTGATTTTTTGGGCTTCCTAGTACAGGTCAGGGGATCAGATAGCAGGATATTGCTAATGTGATTTCCTCATATATAGTTTATTGGGGTACTCTTTGAAATGTACTGGTCAAAATGGAGAACCAGGGGATCTGTAAACTTCAGACAGGGTGGTTGTCAGACAGAAGGTAGGATGGTTGGCCAGGCTGGTAGGTGCATTAGTAAAGTGAAATGATATAAGAAAAAGATATCATTAAATCTGGGAGAGCCTATGGCTTATAATAATTTTATTTCAGAATGGGATAAAGCCTGGAGTGAGTCCACAGTCTCATATTTCCCCCCACCACCAGTCTTCATCTTCTAAAATTAGAAATTATAGGAGAAATTATCTGGGGATCAGGTAGAAATTTATCTTGATTCTGGAGCAGTAAAATGACACTGGTGCAGGGAAGCCACTCATTGACATGATTGAGAAACTGAGCAGTAAAAGTATTCTGTTCTTGAGCCCTACTATTGGTGGAAGGTTAATTTCTGGTATTCCTTTTTCTAGTGGGTGAATGATGGTACTTTACAATGTTTTCATTAGACACCCCTTCTGAGGTTGTTGCAGAGGAGCCAATAATTGTCAATTCTGCTTAAGTGTAGAAGTAATGGTCACTTGATATTATAGTTTCATGCTCTGTTAGGCTGATAGAGGAACTCTCATCTTAATTATAAATGATGGGGGGAATTGCAAGGGAAATAAATCCACAAAAACAACAGGCAGCCAGGAAGATTTTTTCTGGGTAGATGGCCTGCAGACTGGGCTAAACAAGGTTTGATCCTTGTCCAGCATTTTAGTCCATAAGAGGGGGGAATATGTCATTAGCAACATGAACAAAGCTATGAATTCATTTTTCAAAGAGGCTGAATATCCTCCTCCTTTTTTCAAACCTCATTCTCAACATGGATAAATTCATTTGAGTCATCATTCTCAAAATCAAGTCAAGATTATTTGACTTGCACCTCCAAAAGCTACTTGTTAGGTTTTTTGGCCTGCTGTTTTTCTTAACTGTATTTTTATCAATTTAAAATAGTAAATTAAATTATTATTATGATTATATTTGACTTTTATTACTTACTTAAGAAAGTTATACAATATCACTCATGCCATGGTTCTTGATAGATCAACCTTGTGGTCAACTCCAACAATTATCCAGACCTTAAAATCAGCTTCTTAGATCAATCCAATATCCTTATGGTTATATTCTTATTTTATTTTATGCTATTAAGTTTTATAAACTATTCAAGTCCCCATTTTACTTTTAAAAGGTGTCAAGGGTATTAATCCAGTTGATCTTTACAACTTTGCCTAAATTTGTTTTAATTAACCAACACAAATATATTAGACCTCAATGTATTGGTTTATAATAATTTTCCTAGGAGCAACAGCCTTAAAAAGATACTGTGGTAAAAAAGTTTGGCAGGGCTTTCAAGAATGAGCTATTGGTGGCCAAAAAACATTTGTTTCCAAATCAAAGTTGATTAGTTATCTTATGGCTTTGCTCTGCTACAAATAGTTGGTGATATTACCTTCTGGCATTTTGGGTGCTTATAGAAGGAAGTCAATTAGTAGTGTGCAAGGGAATTTTTTATTTGATATATATGTCATGATATATTGAAATCATGAGATCAAATAGGGCAAAAAATACAATTGGGTAAATAACTATAATGATTGGAGTTTCCCCCTCCATCTTGTTACATTAACTTATAGAAGAGAAATATATGAGCACTATACAAGAACTGTAAGCCTAAGGCCATCACTGGGTGGCTATTTGAAACTATAGCTACTTAACCCAATGATCCAGGGTGCTTAAAAAGTGGGGTTAGTTATTCTGCAATTAAATACCAAGCTAAATAAAAGGATTAATGAGTAAATAGATGCAAAATTGATTAGCTCATATAAGGAAAAGGTTAGAGTAAAACCACTATTTTCTTCTGTAGTGAATGAAAAGCAAATGCTAGGCTGTCACTAAAAATCTTTTGAAATCTTGGAAAAATATTGAGAGACAACATTAAGCATTTCTCCAGGTAGTTTGATACAATGGTAAAAGAGGAAAAATCCTTGTGGAAATATTCCCAGGTGCTTTGATACAGTAGATAAATGCTGAAAGATCATGGGGAAATTCTTCTCAAATCATTTTGATATGATGGCAAAGTGTTGATTAACTTTGGGGAAACATTGACTTCCTGGGGAAACATTAACAACTTCAAATAAGAAATATTAGCTCCTTGCTTGTAAAATGTTGAAATTCCTATTTGTAGCTTGGAAAAATCTTTAAAATGATGATAAAATGTTTCAAGATGGTTAGTGATAAATCACTGGGTATGATTGAGGCTTGTTGTACTAATACTGGTAATTGGTTCAAAAGATCAAAGCTTAAGAAATAATATAAAAACATTAAGAGAAATAGTTTAGACTTTAAATAAGGTATTGCTGAAAGCTAGCTCTATGATAGAAAAGAGTCTGTGTAAAATAGCTTAAGTTTTACAAGTAAACTGTTAAAAAGGGAAACACTTGGAACAAGGGGTTATATATAATGATTAAATGAATGATCTTAGGAGAGATCATCATATGAGAGTCTAAGTGGAAATCTCCCCCTCTGTTGCAAAAATTGAGGAATTATCCTAGCTATATTTTAATGATATATTGTGTGTCAATTTAAAGAATAAGTATAGAACCACATCTTTGCGAGACTATAGTATGACAGTGTAACAGTGCAATAGCACTTTTGGCTAATATTAGAAGGCTTATTAGGAAACTTTATTTGGGGATTAAAAAGGATGTTATTTTCCACCCAAAGCTTTGAAAGCGTTAGTATAATGAAAATCCTTCTCTAGTATATACTTCCTAGTGTTGGGAAAGAGAAGATGAGAAGAAAAAGTTGCAAGAAGTTTTTGTGTAGTCAAAATTATAGTGAATAATAGACAATAACAACAGAATATTTGAAGCTTTTACCAAAGGGGCAAGAATTTCTCCAAAGTGAATTTGAAGAACTTTTAAAGGAATCTTAAACTCCCAAAAAAGGGAAGACACAATAAGAAGTGATGATACATGATGAAGATTCTATAATGCTAGTGGGCAAGGTGTTAGAAGGGCTTGCATGCCTGAAAGACAATCATAATTTTCTTACTCTGTAACTAGTCCAACTGAAGAATGTTGCACAACCCAGTTAGTGCCTGGCTTTCACCTAGAACACACCTTAATGGCACCAGGAGATCAGGTGTACCACAGAGCCTGAGTGTACAATTTTTAATCTGCTTAGATATCTTCTGCCTCTTACTGTCATGATACCAAATGTTGGTGAGAGCAATTTTTGATGCTGACAGAGGAACCACCAGGCCAGAAGATAATGCCCACCATAGATGGGAGCCAACTTGATAAAATAGGATAAGAAGCAACCAAGCAAGGATCAAGGCTAGAATTTGGCACCATGGAATCCACCAAGCCTGTTAAGGCAATATAGAGTACCCCAAATATTCTTTTGGAAGTGGCATCAGCAGTGGTAGTGATTTATTGTGGGCAGTTGGGCCGCAGGGTTGGAGGTGAGGTCATTGGTACCAGGTATGCAGGCAGATAATTGTACTAATCACAGAAAAGTCTGGGCAGAACTGTGTACCAATTTCCTTCACATCAAATTGTTTCTGTGACTCTAGTTCTTGCCAAGGGGTCAGCAATGATTATATTTTCCAGGGTGAGCTTGAAATATACTTGGTTTGGAGGGTACTTGGTCAAATCTAAAGATCCAAAGGGTGCTCCAGATGGACATAATAACACAGATGAGGGGTCTGCAAGCCTGTTGGCAGGAGTGGTGGGGGCCTTTGAGCCTGTGGGACTGGAGTGAAGATGATAAAATACTAAAACTAGATAAGGTAGAATTTGTGTGAACAAAAGTTTCATTTAAACTTTATTATCAGAATGATGATACTGCCATTCTCAACATAGCAGAGTTTTTATACTATTAAAATTGGCATCTCCAAAACAACAGGCTTTAGGTCCGCAAGCGTTCTTCCAACAAGGCTTTGGCACTTTGGGGAGGCTTCATAGGCAGCTAATTATGGGTTGTTTGGTGTGACGGTCCACATGTTTGGTGATTTGCAGGCAGGGCTAATTACTGGTCTGAGCTGTTGGAGACTGAAATGAGCGGCCAAAGGGTAGGACACGTCATTTCAAAAACGGCATCTCAAAAAACGGTATCTCAAATTTAATTTGAGATGGTGTTTTTTGCGTTAGTGATTTTGAATCACAAAAAAATAAAAAAAACAATAAAATAGTTAAAATTTACATATACCTTTATAATGCGGCATCTCAAATTTACGCCATCTCAATTCTTTCACTTCAAGTCAGATTAATTAAATCTTATTTTGTTAACTTTATTTATATATGAAATTGCTTAGTGTGGGGCGTGTTTACGCCATATTGAATTTACATCATTTCAAATTAGGCCATTTATCTTAAACTAAAAAAAGCTTATACCTGAACTAAAATAAAGCCTGTTGTATAGTGCCAGAAGATGTTCCTATAGTATTAAGCTAAGACACTTATAATAATAACAACCTAAAAAGACACCGCTATGATAGTCCTACCAGTGATTGTCATTTCTGGGTAAACAAAAACAGTTTTTATATAAGTAATTTATAAATTTATTATACATGGATACATTGATAAGGGTTCTCTTAATAAAAATATTTTAATAGCAATTTTAATATGGAAGGGGGTGATTAAGCCATTTTGATTTACATCACTTCAAATTCCACTGAGTTTCATATAACCCAATTGATTCAATGCGCACAATGGATAGGGGAAAATAAGGGGAAATCATATATGACGCCATGCTACACTATATCAATTTCCCAGTTGCGATTCTTGCTTTTCACTTTTAAAAAGTACATTTTCACGTTAAAAACCATAGTACTAAAAAATGTAAGAAATTCACTGAAACTTTGCAAATATATATTTTTCTGCCTTCTCTAAACAACTGGGTACTTTTTACCCCCAGTTGTATAAGCTAGTTTTTGAGAAATTCAAGTTTTACTATTTGGCCCGGTTGAGGTAGCTCCATTGTAAATTTGTTAATTTAATATAAAAATGCTCAAAAACACTATGTTTTTGGGCTACAGCACCTCAATTACATCACTTCAAAAACGCCATTTCAAAAGCAAGTTTTCAGTCAAAACTCAAAGTTTTGCCTACTTGCATTAACAATAAAAAAATTATTTTTACAAAATAAAAAACATTGAAATTTTGATAGTATATATTTTTTGATCTCCTCTACGGTTCTATGTAAAAAATTGATACTTTTATATTAAAAACATTCTCATTTTTCTCTTTAAAAACAACCCCCAAATTTCTCATATTTTGATACTAATTCACTTTTAGATGCCTCTCAAGTCAACTGCCAAAGCTGCGCTGTGACAGTCCACATGTTTGGTGGTTTGCAGACAGGACTAATGTTGACCAAGCAAAAGTTTGGTTGTTTGTTGCAGGAAGAGGACTAGTAGGTAATATAGGACTACTAGGGGTAAGTAAGGTAAGCCTAGTAGGTAACATAGGACTACTAGGGTAAGTGAGGCCTGGCTGGTAGGTAACAAAGGACTACCAGAGGCAGATGTTGCCTCCACCCAGCAGAAGATATCAGCTGTTTTGGGCTATAGTTCTTCACCTAGCGGGGAACTGTGGCTTCAGAAGGGTGAATACTGAGATAAAAAGCAGGGAACTTTGTCTGTCTGGGGGGAAAAGGTTTTGGACCCCTGGCAGGTAACACAGGCTGCCAGAGAGGGGAAGAGCTCTGAGGGCTCTACGTACCCTGATACGCTTACAGGAGATCTGTGAGCAAGCATCCTAACTAAAAGACTGGTAGGGTGTCCTCATTTATGCCCCTATGGGAGCTTTGGGGGAGAACCCAAAGTGAGCATTAGAGGGTATGGATTTGCTTAGAGGTGTCACCAAGGCAGTTTGCTCAGGGAAGCAGCTGCAGAACTTGGGGTGATCAGGCCTCTGGGAAGTAGAGCTGATTACTCCGCGTCTGAAAGCTCAGACTTAATCACCTGGGTGAGTAAAGACAACACATAGACATTGATCTATGACTGAATGGCCTAAGTGGAGTGCCACTTGCAAGAGCCCAGTCAAACGCCAGTTCAATGTAGACTCATGCCTGGGTCTACAAGTTCTGGTAACAGGGACTGAGATAAAGAACCAAGGTGGTTCACGGAATTAAAAGAGAATACTAGTGAGAGGGACTGTTTGATCACAGTAAAGGCTATTTGACAAACTTTTGATTCATATTGAATTGTGGGAACCAAGATGGCTCATTGTGCAGAGGGAACTAAGGAGGTTCCTAGTGAGGATTTGTTAAGGAACTGGTTGAGAATAAGCTGAAGGACCAGAAGATTATGATGAAGAACTAGCTGATCATGATGCAGGTTGGCCAAAGAACCAGAAGATTATGTTGTAGGAGTAGCCAGAGGACTGATGAAGTTAATGGACTGATTGCTGGTTAAGCTGAAGAGCTGGAATATGAGCTGGCTGAAAGATCCAAAGATGATGGTGAAGAACTGGTGGTCCGGAGAAATGAGCCAAGATTTTGCCAAATTGATTTGCCGAAGTGGGAAGATGTGGAATATTTTGACTTGGTTTAGTATTAAAATCAAGAAGGAATTTGGATAGAAGTGTGGATAAGATATTTATTAAGTTCCTAGGATAGATGAAGGTATGTTGCTATGAGAGCGGGGTACAAAGTTGTTTTGGTGGGACATTTTCCTTGGATTTTACTATATTTGTAAATATATTAGGAAAACGTTAAAGAGGTCCAGAAAGAACAATTTAAATAGTATTCTACTATTTAAATGGGTTTAGGTTGAATGTAGGGAGAAATGGTGTTGTAATAATGGACCAGTTAAGGCTTTGGTGCGCAAAGAGTTGTTGCTTTGAGTGGTTTAAGCTGTGGAAATGATTTTCCTAGTTGGATCCCAGTGGAACTTCAGAAATAGTCTATTTCTGCGCTCTGCATTCATTGGTTAAGTTCTGGCAGGTTTCCTGATAAAAATGATTTGTTGGAAGCCAAAAGCTTAAAGTATAAGCAAGGAAATAGTGAATTAATAAATTAAGCTTTTGAGAAAGTAAGTATGTAAGCTTAAGTTATTATAAGAAAAAGTGAGCGGCAATGGTTTAAGCTTCTGAAAAAAGCTATTTTGAAGGCGGAACCGCTGGGAAAAAGACACTATAAAAAGGTGGCTGGCTGGAAAGTTACAGGGTCTTTTTGGAGGTTTTCCCGGGTCTTTTTTGAGGTCTTTCCCAGGCCTTTTGAGTTTCTGTCAAGAGGTTTTTGGAAGCCTTTTGATTGCTAACAGGAGCTTGGTTGTACTTATACAAGTGGAATAACAAGGCCACTGGAGCTATAAAGAGAGCTGAAGCCCACAATAACAGAGCATGAGCCCAAGAATAAGAAACTGGATCCTAAGCGTGGCGCCGGAGTTCAATTCTAAGGAGCAGAAGTCCAAGAATAAGGTGCAGGAGTCCAAGATCAAGTACAAGGAGTCCAAGATATTGTTGGAGGACCCCAAGTATTGGCAAATCTATATTGTTTCCTTGACCCCCTGGGCCATATACCAGAAGGTTTCTAAGGGGATCTTCCTTCTGAGAGTGAATAAAAGCTCATTTTGACCCCTATACATATTTCTGAGATACATTTTCCCTTACTAGAGAATGACAATCCCTTTCAGCGGTCCCTGGCTACAATCCAGGACACACTTTGGGGACTGGTGGACAGGAACCCCAACCTGGTGTTTGATAATAGAAGTGGTGATGCTCTATTTATCTACCTCTATTCCCTGTATCATGTGCCCTGGCCAAATACATTTTCAATTTGGTGCTGGGAACTGGTGTTGACAGGCACTTATTTGAGGGTTTATTTTTAAGTTCATTATTAACCTCCTTTAGGCAAGCCTCTCCCTATGCATAGGTCTGGACCTTCAGTGGCACACATTTTACTGGGCTCAATGCTTCTTTTGGAAAATATCCTTGTGTTTGTGGGTGGGTTATCAAACAGTCTTCAGATTCAAGCCCAAAAAATGCAAGCGGCTGCCCCCTGGTCCTCTCAGCTTGCAGGCTGCATTTCTTGGGGTCCAGGTTTCAATTCTTAGTTTTGACTAGTATTTAATACTAGAATCCTAATTTCATTCAGGACACTTACATTGTATATATTTTTTGGATCTTCCTTCTCTTCATTATCTCCCTTGCTTATGTAAAGCTTGTAGCTAGTGTCAAGGGCACCTTCATTCTTCTTATAAATGATTTTATTGGTTTTATCTTTGCAGTGTTCAAGCATTTATATCAGATAAATAAAATTAGCTGTTTGATTCTAATAGTTCTGGATATTATTATCTTTTGAGCTTTTATTTGTTAGGGTTTGGACTTTAGGGTTGATGCTCTGGCTCCCCAGTATAAACAGCCTGGCTCTGAGATTGTGGTTCATTATGCTTTTCACTAAATGTATTATTGACTTCTTTTTCATTCAAAAATATAGGGACTCTGTTGCTAGACTCTCTTGGGTGCCTGTGGCCTTAGTGTACTCTGATAGGTACACTTGCCTGTTGTTCAGGTTGTGTGGAGTTTTCTATTGAAGTAAATAGAAAATTACCCTACTATATCCTATACTGTATTTTTGACTTTATATACTATTATGGATATCAAATTACTCCTTTATATTGTTATGTTATATGTTTATGTGTATTATGTTACTTTACTTGATTTAATTAGCTCCATCCTTGTTTTTTTTATTAATTTTACAGAATTATTCTTTTTTCAAAATTTTACACCACTAAAAAGACATTAAAAATATTTTCATCCAATATTTGGTTCAGATTTAATGTATTTATTTGGACAGCTTAGAGCTGAGATAATGTTGAATAATATTTTTTGTTTTGGTTTTGTGCAATAGAATTTGATTTTATATTGTTCTTATTTTCATGTGTGAGATTTGCATTATAGTATGCAACTTTTGCAGGCCCAGCTAAAAAAGTAAAATTAATACAAAGTTGAATATATATGAGTTGATTTCTTGGCAACTCAAGAACTTGATCTTACTGTATGATTTTTGTGTGTTGTATGCTTGATATGTATGTTATATATTTGATTTTTTTTACTCACTAAAGCCTGAATTTATGTTAAGGTAAATCAAATTTTGTATTAGATGTTAAATATTTTCTATCCATTATTTTTGTTTTCTCTATTCTGACTTTGGTTTATAATATCAACAACTTTGAAAATTACAGCACTAAATTCAGCATGAAGAATATGATGGTTTATTTAATGAAGCTATCGCTCACTTTTAGTCCAACTTTTACTTTTAGTCTCTCGCAATTTAACCATCTTAAATATACTTCTCAGAAATATGTCTATGCATCAAAAATCGTTTTTATCGCTTTACAATAAATAATTGGTGATAGCTGCGAATCAACAGGTTAAAATGACTCGCAAAAAAGTATATTTTAAGTAGATTAATATATGCGCAGTATTTCCCTTGTTCAATAGAATTTTTACAGTGATAGTTATTTCAATATTAATTTTTTGGATTTGTAGATATTTTTAAATCATTTATAAAAAATCACTTAAAGACATCATGAAACTTTATTTTTCTATTCCAATAAATTGATGTGTGGTTAAAAAAGCTTAGCTTTAGTCGAAATTTCTCAATTAGCATATAAAAAATTGTTTGAATCACTTGATCAAAAAAGTGATTACAAGTTAGTACTTGAAACTACAAGTTTTAAGCAAAAGCTTCATTAATCAGATGATTATGCAAATTTTAAAATTGACAATTTTATATTCTAAAGATTAAAATAAAGTTGTGTGCATAGAACATTACATGGTGTCATCAAGGTAGAAAGTCAAAGCTCTGCATAATTTTAAGTAATAATGCGTAAATTTCTAGAATGTTTTAAACTGCATATAAAGCCATCACTTTTATTGAGGATGAGACCACTTTTAAATTAAGGTATATATATTTGATTAAATGATTCATTATTAAGTAAAACAATCAACTCTTTCTAGACAAAGCCATGATTGAAAATATATGGAGTTAAGGCATCAGCGGCTCATCACCAGCTAGTTTTTGATTTATGTGCTGTGCCAAAAATTATATTTTTAATGCTTAAATATGTACGCCAGTTTACGCATGCTAAACAAAATCAATAGTCTAGAAGTGGTTTGCCACAATCCTGCATGACAGATACATTTGGTGAGTCGTATTGGCTAGTTTTGCATTGTTGATGCTCTTCTTAAGTCTATATTATTGCTTAAACAAAATTCATGAGTTATACAAGCGAAATGGAATGTAAACTTGCCATGAGAATCATTGAGTTTCACCTCAAACTAAGCATGATTTTATGAGTTCTGCACCAAATCTAGGCTCTTATGCCATTGTGAGATTTGACTTTCCACATTTAAACAATAATACAGAGCTTAAGCCTTCACCGTGACACTATAAAAGAGCAGCCACATCAACTTAGGGCAGCAGATGAAATTCACTATTGCTTATATTGCTGTTTTCGCAATCAACCTTAGCCTTGTTGCTTCCCAATGGACTAGAACTACTGGCAATGATTACTGGACAGATTCAGACTACAGACCCACAGAATACACTGTGCGCCAGAGACCTACTTATGCTCCCAGATATCAACCTTCAAGATATTATTTAAGAGAAAACAGACCTAATACCAACATGAACATGTACAATATGCTCTCTGATGTTATGGGATTAAATACCCCTAGTTATACGTCAGTATACCAAGGAAGAAATACAGGTTTTTATACATCGTATCCAAGAGCCACAAACTGTCCTTATACCTCAAGCTGGTCTTATGCTGGATGTTCCATTCTAAGCTCAATCTTTTCATGAAAGCTTAAATTGCAACAAAAGAATAAAATTTTAAACCTGATATAATGGGTTTAAAAGTAACAAATTGTTAGATTTAAATAGGTCTAATTTTAACATTTGATTTAATTTTTTGCATGTAATACAACAAAAAATTAAATATTTTTTAATTTGATAAAATTAATATCAAAACTTAAAAGCTTAATTTGGAGCAGGTGTCCTAATATTTGAGACAGGAAGATGTTACATTAGTTATTGTTCTAAAATCACGTTTATGTTAAAATGACTTAAAATTAGTTGATGGAACCTACTATACATTTTGGGATTCAGTTTTTAGCTTAGTTATTCGTATGCCTAATCCAAGATGAAAACCTAGTTTTTAAATTTTTCAAGCCATTTAGTACCATCTGACTAGAAATAGGATTTTACTGCATTTTAGTTTAAGTAAATTAGAAAATTAAAATTGTTCGTGATTTAATACCAATGAGAAACAACCAATTTTTTGATAAACCTATCAATCAAGATGGCTTCAATTTCCACTAGTATGCAAAAGTAATTACACTGTTGCCTTTTTTAAAATGAATAAAGGAAATAGGACTTTGTTTCTTTTTAAAAAGCTTAAATTTTTTCTAATTTCAGTGTTTGGTTTTTTAAAGCTCTAATTAATGAAATATGCTGTGGATTTCAGTATAAAATTATATCATTTATTATGTTTTTGGAATCATTTATACTTATTTTTTCTTTTCTGGGGTAATTCTTTCTGTCAAACTTATGGCTTAGCAATATCAAGCCATTAATCATTAAACCCTTAGTTTTTGATTTATATTATATTAAAGATAATATATTCAAATAAAATATTTTTGGGAACTTTAGCCATTTATTTTAAAAGTTCAATAAGAATTAAAAGGCTTGATTAAATAGAAGATAAAATAGCCTAAGATTGAACAACGCTGAGTGGTTTGGTGCATTGGTGATTTGATGCATAACGAGTCAAATCACCAATCACCAGGCCAGCCAATCAGAGCGCGCCCGCTCAACCACCCAATTTCAGGTGGTTGACAGGGGCCTTAAAATTCAATTTTAATTAAAATAATGGGATGAAAGCAACTACTGTTTTCATTATAACAAGATTTACAAAGGCTCAGGTTTAAACCTGAGCCTTTTTTATCAAGTTTTTTAATCTACCAATTAAAAACATTATAAAAGTATAGCACCCTATAGGTAACCTTTAATTTCAAATTCAATGAAGGTAATTTCAGAAAACAATTACTAATGAAATATTTAGATATTAAGATGTATAACTTCAAAAAAACATAATAAAAATCTTTTAGTAATCCTATTTAACTTAACTTGCATTTGTATTAATATAGTTAATAAAGATACTCACTACTTATTAAAATAAAATATAAGAAATTGTCTAATTTAATAAGTAACAACAAGACTGGTATTATATACTAAGTATATTAGTGGCATTTGGTATATTCTTAGGTGTTAACCTTTTATAGTTATAGTATAATATTATAAATATTGGACTCACATAACTTTAGGTAGGACACGCCATTTTGAAAACGGCATCTCAAAATACGGCATCTCAAATTTTTGCTATCTCAATTTACTAGTAAAAATGCCATTTTGATTTACGGCATTTCAACTAATGTCAGGGATCCAACCTGAGGGGGGTTCCTGAGGACTCACGGGCCCAGCAGGGAGAGCCCACCACAGGATTGGGGCTAACTTTACAATATAAGATAACAATTTTCCAAGTATTGCCCAAGGTCTGCTTGTAGGCACCATGGAATCAATCAACCCAGTGAGGGTGATATACATCACCCCAAATATTTGGGTGGAGGTGGATTCATCAGTGGCAACAGAATCTTGCGAGCGGTTGGGCCGCGGGGTGTGGGGTGGCATCATTGGAACTAAATATGCGGGCAGGAAATTATACTTGTCTCAGAATAGCAGAGGAGGTATGGTGATTTTGATGCCTTCTCTGTACACGGTTTCAGTCTCTCTAGTTCTAGCTTCAGGGTCGTGGATAGGGATCTCCTCCAGAGTAAATTCCAAATACACCGGGTTGGGTGGGTACTCAGATAAATGTACTGGGCCAAAGGGAGCTCCTGGTGGACGGTAAAGTTTGGGCAGCTGGTCTGCAGTTTCTCGGGGTATGTGAGCACAGGGAACAGGGCCGCAAGGAGTAGACTGAAGATGAAATAAAACTAACAACAAGTATGGTATGATCTGGTTGAACCAAAGGTTCATGTCACTTTATTGCAAGGATGGCAATGGGCATCTTCCTGGCAGCCCAGGGTATAAGTATGCCCATCTGTCATGGCAAAACTTTAAAAGATTTTCATGGCCCAGGTTTCCCCATCTACTTGGTCCTCATAGCCCTTAGTGGCAACAATTGCAGGGGTTATTTCATTGGCTGACTTGCAACTAGAGCACTCCAATTCCTTAACCAGGTCACGGGACGGGTCATCTCTGGGTGGCCCGCTTTTCATGGAAGGTATCTTTGTTTCTTCTTCCAATGTGGCCTGGATTATTCTGGGGTCTGTGGCTAACCTGGCCCGTTGATTGGTTGGGTTAACAGGAACCCCTAGCGCAGGGGCATCATTGTAGGCAAACTTGGCTCATCAAACTTCAGGAGATTCTCCGAAGTTGAATCTGATCCTGATTTGAACCCCAAAAACTGCGGGCGGCCGGGCGGCTGGCCTTGTGGGCTGGCAGCTTGCAAGATGCCAGGGTTTGACTCCCATAGTTGAGGCCTTTTGATTATCATAGTTGACAGGAGTTTGTCACTTGTGACAACTAAGAAAAAACGGTTTTAAAATTTTAGATTTTGAACCCCCAAAAACCCTAAAAAATTCTCAAAAAATAAAATTCATAAAACATTTCTAGGCTTAAAAAAGCCTCAGAATTCTAAATCTGCAATAAAAAAATGGGGTCAATTAGTAGCAACAAGGTTGCGTAAAGTCCAAAAGTTAAAATATTTCAAAAATAACTATTTTCATTGATTTTAACTACAACCTATACTTTAAAATAAGCATATAATTGTACCAAATACTAAATAAAACTAAAATAATGATAAAAGTAAAGGGAAAAAGAGTGAAAATAGATTGGTGGTTATTGAGGAAGGATCATACATTGGTTGAAAGAGCAACTGAGATAGCTTGGAGATGCTCAAGCTTGCTATCCTTGGGATAGTAGGCAAGGACCACCTTGCTAATCTCTGTATACTTTTTCACCACTTTGGTTTGCTTGGGGGGATCACCCTTAGTCTTCATGCCTGTTTTAAAGAGGCGGGCAGAGATGGCCTGCTGAGTCTTGAGATGGACCATGATTTTGTTGAACTTGGGCTTCTGAACCCGGACCCTTGTGGCAAATTGACTATGCCACCTTTCAAGAGAAGAGGTGGTCTTGATTAGGCCATTCTTTACCTGCTTAAAGCAGTTCCATGTGATTGAGTCACTGCCTTTTCTGATGCGATGTGCTCCTTGAAACACTCCAACCCATTGAGTTTCAAAATACTCTATGAATGGAGCAAAGGCTGCCTGGTTGGCAATAATGTAGGGATGGCAGAGGAGAGTGTTGTAGAAGGCATTGATTTCCTCCTTCCACACAAGGGCAAGGGCAGCAAAGCAGTTGAACACGTCCTTTGCTTCCTTTGTGCCTTCAGTGTAGACCAGCTCATGGAGGTCAGAGCACTTTTGAAGGCGGCAGCAGAGTGCCTGCCAAAAGTGAAAGTAGCATCCCTGAGGGGAGCTCTTGAAGACTCTAATAAAAGCATTGGCCTGAGCCTGCTCAAAATCTACTACCAGGTATTCATGGTATGGAAGGCTTTCAGGCTTTTTCTTGATAGGGGTGGCTTCCTCTGCCTGGGCCTTTTTCTTGCACCCTCTAGTCTCCTTTGGCTCCTCTTCAATAGTTGAGAGGATCTCATCCAACTTGGCCTTTAATATTGTTAGAGCCCGGACATAGGTTTCCTGCTTCTTATTTAGGAGGAAATTGAAGACCAGGGGAAGAACAAGATTGCCAACCTGCCCATGGATATTCCAAAGCTGGCTAAAGAGCTTTGGGCAGGTTGAGAATGTTCCATCTGAAAGCCAGGTCTTGCATTTTAAAAGGTTGCAAAGATCCTGGGAGGTAGTAAAGCAGATGATCCGCTCTGGGGCATGTTGCCCATCATTGTGAAGGAGAAATCTCTCTTTGTGCTGTGAAAGGTTTTTCTCTTCAGTTAAAATCAACTGGTCAATTGATGTAGCACTGACGCCTTCAGTGCTCAGAGCATATCTCTGGTCAGTGAGATATCTCTGAAGTTTTGAGGTGCCACCAACAGTTGCCAGTTGGGTATCATTTAGATTAATAAGTGCATCATTTACGACCTCAGTTGCAGTTTGGTCTTTGGTGGTTGAAATAACCTGGCAAAGAAACCAGCGGATCAGTTGATACAGTAGATCAAAGGGCTTGGCACAGTCATGCCCAATAGTCAGGGCTTTAAAACAAGTGAACCCATAGGTGGTGAGTCTAGCTGGATAGCCAACATTATCACATTTGAAGTGATGCTGACAGATGGGCTTCTTCTTGTTGTTGCAGCTGAAGCTGTAGCCCTTGTGGACAAAGCCAGCACCCCCTTTCTTGGTCATAATTGGATAGCTGATAGGGTAAGTTGGGGGCATAGCAAAGAAGACATTTCTGTTGCATACATTATGGATGGTATTTCATCCCAGAGCTCAATTGGCTCATCTGCAGGAGCACCAGGCTCAGACTCCTGCTCTTCTTCATCCTCAGGCTCTGAAGTGGGGTCAGAGTGGCGGTTAAAGTTGAATAACTTCTCTTAAGGGTCTGACAGGGAGTAAACAAAAGGAGAATGGGGAGGGATTGGGCTTGTTTCCTCAGGCTCTGGTGAGGGCGTAGGGGTCTTGGGGGGAGCTTTACCCTTAGCAGGCTGCTTTTTAGGGGTAGTTTTGGCCTTTTTGGCATTTGAAGGAGTGGTCTTGGACTTTGAGGCCTTGGACGCAGCTTTGGTAGTAGGCTTGGGAGGCATCTAAAAGTGAATTAGTATCAAAATATGGGCAATTTGGGGGTTGTTTTTAAAGAGAAAAACAAAAATGTTTTTAATATAAAAGTATCAATTTTTTTACATAGAATTGTAGAGGAGATCAAATAATATATACTATCAAAATTCAATGTTTTCTTTTTTGAAAAAATAATTTTTTTATTAGTAACACAAGTAGGCAAAACTTTGAATTTTGACTGAAAACTTGCTCTCAAGATGGTGTTTTCAAAGTGACGTAATCGAGATGCCGTAGCTCAAAAACATAGTGTTTTTGACCATTTTTTAAATTAAATTAAGAAATCTACGGTGGAGCTACCTCAACCGGGCCAAAGAGTAAAACTTGAATTTCTCAAAAACTAGCTTATACAACTGGGGCTAAAAAGTACACAGTTGTTTAGAGGAGGCCAAAAAATATATATTTGCAAATTTCATATGTTTTCTTACATTTTTTGCTTAAGTGATTTTAGACGTGAAACTATACTTTTGAAAAGTGAAAAGCAAGAATTGCGGTGGGGGAATTGATATAGCATAGCCTGGCGTCATATGTAATTTCCCCTTATTTTCTCCTATCTATTGTGCGCCTTGAATCAATTGGGTGATGTGAAACTCGGTGGAATTTGAGGTGACGTAAATCAAAATGGCGTAATCACCCTCTTCTATATTAAAATCACTATTAAAATATTTTATTGATGAAACCCTTATCAATGTATACATGTATAATAAAGTTATAAATTACATATGACAAAACTGGTTTTTTTACCCAGCAATGACAATCACTAGAAGGACTATCATAGTGGCGTCTTTTTAGGTTGTTCCTTTTATAAGTGTCTTAGATTAATACTATAGGAACATCTTATGGCACTATACCACAGGCTTTATTTTAGTTCAGGTATAAACTTATTTTATTTTAAGATAGATGGCGTAATTTGAAATGACGTAAAGTCAAGATGGCGTAAACACGCCCCGCACTAAGTGATTTCATATGTAAATAAAGTTAGCAAAATAAGATTTAATTAATCTGACTCAAAGTGACGGAATCGAGATGGCATAAATTTGAGATGCCGCATTATAAAAGTATATGTAAATTTTAACTATTTTATTGTTTTTTTTATTTTTTTTGTGATTCAAAATCACTAACGCAAAAAACACCATATCAAATTAAATTTGAGATGCCATTTTTTGAGATGCCGTTTTTGAAATGGCGTGTCCTACCAACTTTACACTATTTTTTTGTATAAAGCTTCAACTGATAGTGCAAAATATACCTTAAGACTTTACAATAAGATTCAAGATTTTTATATTGTATTTAATAGTTAAGTAGTGTTTTATTATAGAGCAAAAACAGGATAATGTTATACTTTATGTGTAACATTTTTAAGACCTTTATTTATTATTCTCAAATATATTTATGTAGCACATTTTTAAATAAATATAGCTTTTATATTACCAGGTACCTATATTTTATAATTCACATAATTTTGCCATCAACTTTGTCTATCTTAATATGAGTCATTTTTTTGAATTGAAGCACTATTTACTTTAATTAAAATTAACGCACACTGGTGTTTTGTATAATCTTTTGTGAAGGATTTAAGCCAAAAAAGATGAAGATTTGATAAGTGATATCTTTATCAAAATAAAAAGATATCATTAGTAAAGTTAAAAGAATACTCACTCAAAATCTGGCAACATTTTTTCTAATAACCAGAATATTATATAATACCATTATTTATAGTATTTTATTAAGAAAAGTTATTATAAAGAATTCAACAATGATTTTTATTATGTTTTTTGAAGTTATAAATCTTAATATCTAAATATTTCATTAGTAATTGTTTTCTGAAATTACCTTCATTAAATTTGAAATTAAAGGTTACATATAGGATGCTATACTTTTATAATGTTTTTAATTAGTAGATTAAAAAACTTGATAAAAAAGGCTCAGGTTTAAACCCGAGCCTTTGTAAATCTCGTTATAATGAAAACAGTAGTTGCTTTCATCCCATTATTTTAATTAAAATTGAATTTTAAGGCCCCTGTCAACCACCCAAAATTGGGTGGTTGAGCGGATATGCTCTGATTGGCTGGCCTGGTGATTGGTGATTTGACTTGTTATGAGTTGAATCACCAATGCACCAAACCACTCAGCGCTAATTGAACCACCGCTCCAAAAATACTAAAAATGGTTCCAACTAAAATATAATAAGAACTTCTTATAGTATCAATTTGAAAAAAGAAGTCAAAAAACTCTTTAAACCTCAATTTTTTTGGTTTAAAACCAACAAAATCTTTAGTATTAAGTATGGAAAATAAAACAAAAAAGAAATACAAGAAACAACATACTTAAAAACTGATAAAAATCCCACAGCATTGAATCATGATATCTTATTTGCTTTATCAATATACAATATTTTTCAAAGCTATAGCACTAAGAAAAATCAACTCAGATTCAAGAAAAAGTAAAGGTCAATTTTTTATTAATCAATAATATATTTGGGTTCACTTCTATTTCATTTACATCCAAGTTGATTTTAATTAGCACTAAAACTATAAAACAAATTTATTATTTTTGACAGTAAATTGGCTGAAAGAACAGTAACTTTCTTATTTCCAATAACAGTTTTATTAAGAACCAAACTATGAAATTATGACAACATTTCTGGCATACCCTATAAAAAATATTAAAATTCTTGAATAGTGTCATAATGCCAGATTCTAATTCCTCAGAAACCATTATCAGAAATAAGGTGGGTAATGTCAAGCATATACTTCTGATAAGTATATAAAACAAAATAAAGTGGGAAATTAAGAAGAGTTTGATACTTTATTGATATGAATTTGAAGTATTTTATAGTATCATTAGAAACCACATACTTTCCATGTACGTCATGGTAGTCATGGGGCTTATCAAAGTGATTGTCCCTCTTAGGGTTCAAAAAAGGTTATCCCCATATTAGATGGGGATTCAATAAGAGTGCCACCAACTTAGTGATTAGTTGGGGAGCACTCATAGAATTACTTCTCTGAGAGAGAGTGATTTAAGATGTTGCAACAGTATTAAAAAAATATTATCTGCCAAGTCATCTTCCTTATCAATATTACACTTGTTAAAAGTTGATTGAAAAGTAAAAATTGAGTTATATACTCTGTGCATATCAAAATTCAGTTGTGATATTAAAATTAAGTTGATAAACACCTTGTTTATATTGGATTGCTTATAAATTTAAGGATACACATGAAGAAATAGTAAAACATCAAAGCAAAGGAGAAAAATACAACCATGAAGGCTAAAGAAACATAAAATAGTAGTGATGTTCTGAGGTGCTTACAAACTGCTATAGTGGTAATTATATTATTAAATAAGAATCAACTAGAGAAGAAAGTTAAATGTCTTATTTTTAGGGATTAAAAAGGGTTAAAGTTAATGTATAAGAATAAATTTATTAATAAAATTATCATATCAGAAATAAATAGATATAGTATTTTAGGTATAAAAAATAGAACTCAGAAAATATAGTCAATAACTGAGAATTAGAGGGAAAGAGTGAAATGAGAGGAAATTAATCATATTGGTGGCTGATAATTTTGCAAAAGAATCAGCAAAGTGAAAATATTAAAAATAAAGAAAATGCATTTTTAAGATTGTAAAGTAAAAAATCCAAAAGGGGCTTATTGATCCAAAAGCACCTTAGTGTGCCATGGTAGACCCTGAAAGTTTCAATAATTTAAGGGGAAATAAGTACATTTATCTCCTGATTTCATACTATTGAATAAAATTGCAAGTATATTTATGACAAAAAAGTCATTTAATATTTTCTGATAGTGAGTTTATAGTGATATTTTTTAGATTAGTTAAAATGCATCAATAAAAATTCTACTAATGTATATTTGACCTTTGGTTTTTAGGGAGATAAAGTCAAAGGTATTTTTTTAGAAAATAAAGCATTTGTCAGCTTTATTGATTTGCTAAGATGATCATTGTTTAACTTTATATTATTTTTCTTTTTAAAAACTGCATGAGTGATTAAAGATTTGAATGCCTAGCCAGGATTTATTGACTAACATCTGTGAATCATATTATTAGTTGCATAAGACTAAATTCAGATAAGCTTGATATTTGAAATAGTGGGTTTAAGCCAATTTATTAATTAGATGATTATTTAAATTTTGATTTGATAAGTTTTATTTTTAAAAAGATTAATACAATTGCGTGTGCATAAAACAATGCATGGTGTCCTCAAGGATAGAAAGTCAAATCTGCATTATTTTAAGTAATATTGCGTAAGTTTCTAGAATGGTTTAATTTGCATATAAAACCATCATTTTTATTGAGGATGAGACCACTTTTATGTTAAGGTATATCTATTTGATTAGTGACTCATTTATTAAGTAAAGCGATCAAATTTTGCCAGACAAAGCCTTGATTGAAAAGTGCATGGAGTTAAGGCATCAGTGGCTCATCACCAGCTAGTTTTTGATTTATATGCTGTGCCAAAAATTATATTTTTAATGCATAAATATGTACACTAGTTTACGCATGCTAAACACAATCAATAGTCCAGAAGTGGTTTGCCACAATCCTGCATGACAGATACATTTGGTGAGTTGTATTGGCTAGTTTCTCATTGTTGATGCTCTTCTTAAGTCTATATTACTGCTTAAACAAAATTCATGAGTTATCCAAGCAAAATGGAATGTAAACCTGTGATGAGAATCATTGAGTTTCACCTCAAATTAAGCATGATTTTATGAGTTCTGCACCAAATCTAGGCTCTTATGCCATTGTGAGATTTGACTTTCCACATTAAAACAATAATACAGAGCTTAAGCCTTCACTATGACACTATAAAAGAACAGCCACATCAATTTAGGGCTGCAGATAAAATTCACTATTGCTTCTATTGCTGTTTTTGCATTCAATCTTAGCCTTGTAGCTTCCCAATGGACTAGAACTACTGGCAATGATTACTGGACAGATTCAGACTACAGACCCACAGAATACACTGTGTGCCAGAGACCTACTTATGCTCCCAGATATCAACCTTTAAGATATTATATAAGAGAAAACAGACCTAATACCAACATGAACATGTTCAATATGCTCTCTGATGTTATGGGATTAAATACTCCTAGTTATACGCCAGTATACCAAGGAAGAAATACAGATTACTATACATTGTATCCAAAAGCCACAAACTGTCCTTATACCTCAATCTGGTCACATGCTGGATGTTCTATTTTAAGCTCAATCTTTTCATGAGAGCTTAAATTGCTAACAAAATAATAAAATTTAAACCTGATATAAATGAAATTTATAAGTAATAAAGCCATAGATGATGATATTTCAATTTTCCAATTAAATTTAATATTATTACTTGTCAGAACTTTCTGCTTTGCTCTCAGACCTGGTGGTCTGATTACAAGTTGCTTTATTAAGTATAGACAATATTTGAGACATTGGGTTTATTGAAGTGCTTGTATGAGGACAAGCATTCCTGCGACGTCTGGTATTTTCTTGGCAAGGCAACAGCTAGCAATGTCAAGGGAGATAACTAACAAGCGGCTTTCTACGCTGGTGGCTTGCTATGTTCTTTGAGTACTGACAATAGTCTTTGAACTCAGATTTATTCCTCTACTTCAAAAACGTTCTGCAGTAGGATCTTCAAAATTGTCTGCCTTCCATTAGTCCAATAGAAGGACTTTTATAGAGCTAGCGCTCTCTTGCCAGGACAAGATCATCTGGCGCATCTAACTCTTTCTTGGTAGTCTTTTCACCCCCAGACTGCCAGCATCAACCCCCAGAGTCAGGCATCCATGCAATGACATGGGATTCAATGTAATAGTCCCTTGTGCAGGATAATTGCTGTAATATAATTATTCATGATCTATAAGCGTGCTGGCAGCGGCAGAGCCAATACATAACTCTTTTTTAGCACATTGTTGCAACTGAATCAATGAGAGTTCAGTACTTGGAATTGGGGAAGACACCAGTCCAATAGAAAGGACAGAATAATAAGAATAAGGTATTGTTTATTATAGAATATTGGGATTAATTTACTATATGGGGAATGCCACAAGGGGGTGGCATAGTGGGAAGTTCCATGTAAGGTTTGATACGGAGGAATAACTTGTGCGGGAATATGCAAGTCAAATTGGCAGCACTCCTAATTAGGATGAAGTACCCGCCATTTGATGTTGCCATTGGATTAATCCATAACATTAGATATGTCAAGGGGCGGCTCAACAAGCGCCCCCTGTGTATTGTAAGATACGTTAGCAGGCAAGGCTGGAAACTCAGTTGCAACAACATAGTAGGTAATTCCTCAGTGGCCTTTATATCAGGAATTTGCAGTGGCACTGGCGGTTTTCTAGTGCAAATTGATCACTTTCTTTTAGATCCTTGGAGAAACTCATGTTCTTCAACCCGGCGGTTTGCTAGAGTATTCCAGATTAACTCTAGATAATTGGGAACCAGTCATAATTGAAGATTTTTTATATTCCTGGTTGTTCTGGTAATGGATGATCCAAATCTATTTCACTAAGGCTTCTCAGATCAATTAATCCTGCTAGTAATATATTGGAGGTTTCACAATTAGTAGCTTGGCAGACCACCAAGATTGACAGGTAGAACAAAGTCAGTATATATTCCTGACATTACTTATAATTTAATAGGAACTAAATATTTATTTAAAAAATCAATCAAAATAATTCAAAAATTAAATTTTCAATTGGGAGCAAGTGCCCTAAAGAATGGACAACAATATATTCAACCATTTATCATTCTGGCAGCTAACATTTTTTAATGACATAAAATTGGTTGATAAGCCCCATTTTTAAGTTTATTTCTGTTAAATTATTTTATTATATGCTTTATCTAAGCTAAAAAACTGTTTTTTTTAAATTTCACAAGCCATTTTACCACCTGACCAGAATATAATTTTTATTTTATTTAAGTATAAGAATACAAAACAACTAAGTTTATGTGATTTATTATCAACTAGAGGCATGCATTTTTTGTAAAGCCTAAAAATAAAGATATCATCAATTTCCAGTAATTTAAATTAATAAAAAGAGGATTTCCACTGTTAAATTATATCTAAAAAACAAACAAAGAAGAATAAATTAGAATATTGTTTTACATTTAAAAAGCCTAAAGTTAGCTCAAAAAGTGTTTGGTCATTTTTTAAGCTTTTTCTAATGAAATGTGGCATCAAATTTAATTTTAAAAACAATTATATTATTTCTTATGTTTTTTCACCCTTGTTTTGGATTTTATAGAATAGTTTTCTGCCAAACTAGAAGGATTAGCTACTCCAAGCCACAAAGAAAGTGCCCCTTACACTTTTTTATACTATATGCAAGATAATATTACAACAAATATATTTTTAAAAAATTATTTTTCAAACTCAGATAATATTTAAATATAATGATTAATTTTTTAATAAAATACCTAAAATTAAAACCCAAAAAAATGCTAAAAAATTTCATATTGAAAAATAATAAGAAAAACTCATTGTCTAATTAATGAATTTAACAAATGATTTTGGGGGCGCAGCTATGCAACTCAATTGTCAGGAAATCCTGATTTATCATGGCTGACTGATCCATCTCTTTATCACTAGGGCTGTGAACCAAAAATAGGAGGGTCATCACCAGATAAAAACATCTATTCTGGATGTGTGTGCAACTCTATCAGCTAATTATAGAATCCCTATTTGAAATATACCTGAGACATTCAGGATCAAAACCATTGGCTGGTCAAGAAGTTCATAGAATTAGATATGAATCATTAGGGATTGCTATAGCAAATGCACTACTTTCAGGTGAATTGAGACAGAAAAAATATAATAGTTTTCAAACCTGTTGAGATAAACATATATTATTCAGTTTAGAACACATGAACTTAGTCACAAAACATATTTCAACTGGAAGCAGTTGAAGGTTAATTTACTCAATAAAGCAACCATTTATCTAGGCTAGAAAACAAAAATTAGTCAATCACAAAACAAAAATAAAGTCAAATACTAAATTCCAAAAATGAGATAGAAAATACATGGAGCTCAAATTCACAATGCATATAATACAGTCTCTTGCTGAAGCATTCTGCATCAAATTTGATTATAAGTGTGTGGCAAATATGATACAAGCAGAGATCTTATGAGGTTCAGACACAAGAGTGATGAACTCAAACACAAAACAACTCATTTTTTTTAAAAAATATTGATTATTTTTGGGGCTCAAATTGGAAATAGTGTATTTCAGGAGTGAATCTACCAAAATATATTCAGGGAACTTGTGAGATTAGGCTGATTGACCACAAATGATCAGGTTAATCATTGTATGCAGATATTAATCAGTTACACGCCATATTATCACTGGTCATCATTATATTAATAGATATAGCATTTATACACTCTGTAATCACTAGTTTATTATAATAGATGTAACAATTATACACCGTATTATCATTTGGTTATCACTTAATCAAGTGTAGTTATTATACGCTGTGTAATTGTTAGTTTATTATAATAGATGTAACAATTATACACCGTATTATCACTGATTGTCCCAATGTGATGTGATTATACACCGTATATTGCTTGCTTTATTATAATTGATGTAACTATTATACACTGTATAAATGTTAGCCAATATAGTGAATATCACTGATTACACGGCGTGTAATCACTAAATAATCAATTGTATATCACCTATTCTACCCTACTGGATGTTGTATCAACTCAGCTGAACACAGCCTGATGGACTTATATGCTCATATCAAACAAGTGATATACAAATGGCTAAGAAATACTGAGTTCAGATAAGTATTACACAGCGTATAATTGGGTTCCTTATTGGTTTGGGTCAGTATTACACGGCAGATAATCCTTTGAGTCACTAATAGATTGAGTCTGCTATTATACGGCGTATAATCCCTAATTTGACTTGTTGCATTAATAAGCAGAAGGTTTGCCAACCAGAAAAGGATCACTGATTAAACCCTGCAAATGGAATACCAGAATTCAACCTTCCAATGTAGGAGGGCTGAACAGGGACAATTTTTAAGCATCAACTAAATACGGCGTAGTTTCCCAGCGCAATAATAGGCGTGTAAGATACAGCCAATTGATAAATAACAGTAGGCTAGCTCAAGGAGAGCGTAGGCTGTAGCTGAAGTGCCATGGACGCCTGCTAAGGCCAGTAGCATACCATGTGTCAAGGACAGCCAATCAGGATAGGCGTAGCTAGCAAAGATGGACCTATTGCAAAGGTAGCCACTGAGAACTTTCTGAAAGGACAAGAAGAAGGGTTGTTGCAGTATATATTGATATAGACACCTGAAAGGAAAAAAACAAGTTCATAGTTACACCTGGATAGATTGCAGCCGCTGGCTAGATTGTACTCCAGTATCAATAAACGTAATTGTATTCAAAGTTCTACTCTATTGCAGTCTGTAGTGCTCTTGCATAGGATTAAGTAGAGTACATTGGCAAGGCTAACATCTATCTGTAGCTTTGAACATACCTGCAATATCACAAGTTTCTCAACAGAACTAAAGCATTATTTTCAATGTACATGCTTCTAAATTTAGACATTTATGTCTGAGAGACTGTAACATATCCAACTGAAAAAGTTGGATTCCAAAAACCCTCTATTAGATAACAGATTTTCTATCAGGATTCCCTTTTCTGAAATTTACCTTCTAGCATTCTCACTATCACCCTTATCACCTTTTTTATTTTCAAGCCTTAACATTTTACATCGAATCTATTCACTTAGCAACTTTCCTTTCATCCCCTTGTCTACCGGTCAATTCTCTCTATTTTAAATGGTTGAAATTTGAGTCTGAAGTTACTTCTTTAACCCTGGACAATGCTAAAACCCAGGAACTAATGTTTAAGTTAATTTAAATTGGTCCAAACCCGCTTACCTTTTGCCTTTTGCTTTGGCTTACACCAGCAGCTTTGGATCTGGTTTTTCTGTCCTCTTGCTTGCTCTCTCGCCTAATCCTACAGTAGTTTTAAAAGCTATGGAGACAACCAAAAATACCTCAGATTTAAACAAAATGATTTCAGATTTAAACAAAATGCATCTCTCAGGTTAAAATATACACTCTGTTAACAAGGTTTATTGGTGTTAATGGGCAAAATGAGTCAACACAGCAACAAAGGGCTCACACACAAAGCAAAACCATTAAAAATATAATCCAAAATACATTGAGTCACAAACAAAATGGTGTGAGTTGAATTTAAGTGTACATATATTTACTATGTGAATTGGTGACAAAATACACCCAAGCAAGGTGTGTCAAAACACAAACAAAAAACAAAAAACAATAGCAACTCACTGTGTAAACAAAATCACCCACACAATGTGTGCAATGGATTGTAATCATTAATGATACCAAGGTATCTAAAATAAGACACAAGATCTGAAATATAAATTTTAAAAATATTGTGTTGGGTGTTTGAACTTGGCAGTAAAATCTAGGAAAATGGGTGGAAATTATTTCAGGTATTCTAAAATGGACGTTGTAAAACCAAAAACAACTAATTAAGAAATAAATAATCTATAATTGGGATACTGGGTGAGAAAAACTTTAATTAAATATCCATATTCAGATAAAAGCAAAAATTAAAATCAGGGAGTAACTTAATTGAAATTTATTTAATATTTTATTAAATTTTTAAATTGAACAAACACAATACCAGAGTACCAATACACCTGTTGTGCGCTGTGGTTGCAATTGCCCCCGCGGGTCAAAGAATAGAGTTAGTGCAACCCAAGTGCCTACTCAAGGAGGAGACAGGAGAGGAGAGTTCCATAGTGACGCTGCACTGACACAGCTGGTTCAAGGAGCACAAGCTGCTAGGGTGCAGAGCATAAACCCTTGGGTCCCAAAGCTGACCCGGAAGCCAACCAAGGTCACCACTACAAAGAAAGTTAGAAACAAGGAGGTAGAACTTACTTTGTATGTGTTTGACGTTGAGTACCAGCAAGAGTAAGTCCCATCAGCCATGCTGGAGAAGGTGAAGCCTGTACTTGATACTAGCTACAAGCCCTACATCAGTGATGGCAATAAGGAGGATGACAAGGAGCCCCAGTTCTATCAAACCAATGAGGAACAGCTGGTGGTAAAAAAGGTTGCAGCCTTCTATACCAAGGTAACTATGCCCTGTGTTGTGCCCAATGCCAATGAGTCAATCCCCACCACTAAAAAGCCCGCCCAAAAGCGCATCCCCAACATCAAACGCATCATCCTGCTTAAGCTATTGCAGGAATTGGGTGATTACAAGGTGGCTGTGGCCCTTGTTGGAGTGGATCCCAAGTACGCCAGCAAGACCTTCCAAAAATTCACCAATACTGGTCATGTCCTTGCCGCAGAGAAATCATTGTGTGTTTCTACCATTTTTTTAAATATCAAGTCTTTATTTCAAATTGATTGGGGTAAAATGGGGGACGCCTCATGGGCTCACCCAAATTGTGTGTTTCTACCATGCTCACTAAGGAGCACAAATGGGCAATCTGCCAGTGGATCACCCGGGACTGCCATATTGAACTGGCAAATATACAGGCCATGGTCAAATCTACTTTTGGGATCAAGGCCTCAATTTCCTTCTATTATCATTTGGTCAAGGGAATTGTAAGGGATTCTATCCCTTTCACAAAAAACAACCAATCCAGGATCCTTTAGTGCAGAGGGAAAATTGGAAACTGCATTTTTATATGCTAAAATTGATAATACTTTCAATAACAAATCAATTAGATTATTAAATCCGCATTTGAAAACCATTAACAAATGCACTTTCAAAAGCAAAAACAAAAACAAAAACAAAAGCAAGAGCAAGAGCAAGAGCAAAAGCCCTAACCAAACCAAATATATAAATTCTACTCTAAATTTCAATAATCAAGGTCCAGATGATAAGTCTGACAGTAACCACTGTATAGGTTTAAAATCAAGCTCCAAAACCTCTACATCATCCAATCAACTCAAATTTAAATGCGTAAACACCAATGGCCACTGTTCAGGGGAAACATCTAGCAAATCACAAGAAGCCAAGATATAAAGCCAGGGAAACATTCCTCATCCAAAGCCAAAATGTCATCCCCACCATGATGTAAAAGTACCCTGCAATGCAATAACCCAAATTACTTCTTCTTCTTGCATTGCAGTCCTACAAGGCAATACTTTTCAATGCATTATTGCAGGATCATCTGGTAACCACTATGTTTCCTTCATTACTCACAATTGGTATTTAAACTGGCAATTTTTTCTCTTCCAAATTGCTCCAACAATTTCTTTTATTCCTATTGACCAATAAATCTATATCCTCAAGTCTAAACACTTGATTAGTAGATTCTAAAGGTTCTACCCCCGACAACATGAAGTTCATCTTTCTTTTATGGACTTTTTGTGTGTTAATCAGTTATGGACAAGCAAATGTTAACTTTGAAAATCCCAAACCAACACCTACAGACAAATATGAAGACTCAATTTGGTATTGTTTTGGTCCACGTCAAAGACATGCCCCTTATGTTGAAACAGCTCTATTCCCACCTATCATTCACCCCAAGGCCCCCCGGTTGGTCTTGGGGTACACCAGTGTTTATTACCTCCTCAATCACTTCACTCCCTTCTTGGGAAGATTCTGCCTCTTTGGTCACCTTCTTCACATGTTAATGATAGTGATTCCAGTAGGTTCCACTCTTATCTAATTCAACTTGGGAGCTCTTCTCCATTCAATTGGAGAAAAACTTCCCAAGGAGTGGATCCATGACAGGAATACGCTTTTCCTGGAAAAAGCTTGGGGTATTCCCTACAACAGAAACAGCCTAGCCAATATTAATGTCCGGAAAAACTATGCAGAGGTGTACACTGCCCTCAAAGCCAAGGGGATGGTCAAATTTTACTATATTGACAAATCAGCATTTTCCTTGTCAATGCACAATGAGTATGGCTATGACCCAAAAGGCTCCAATGACGGGGTGGCTCAGTGTTGATGCAGTCTGCGCCACAGCCTACTCAATGGTGGCTCTCCTAGGTCCAAAGGGGCTTGAGCTTTATCAAATGATATTGGGTTCTCACAACAGCCGTACCTTATTGTCATTCCTCTGATTGGTCCAGGAGCACCTGAGGCGCACAAGCCCAGGCTTCACCAATGTGATTGTGTTGGACAATGTTGGTCTGCACAAGGTGGCTGACATTCTTGAGGAATTCTCAATGATTGACACAAGCATTGCAGTGGCCCCCCAGCAATTAGCTACAGTAAATTTACGCCTTCTCTTCCTCCCAGCCTATTTGCCCTTCCTAAATCCCATTGAGAAAGTCTTTGGGTGGCTCAAGCAAGTTGTCAAGCAAGGAACCCCAACTGGGACCAAGGACCTGTTTAATTTTCTGCAGGCCAGGATCCACACCCTCCCAGCTGAGACCGTGGCCAAATTCTATGGTCACACTGATTTGTTCATCCCCATGTGCCTAGCCAGACAGCCAATCAATTAAAGGCTTAGTGTGTCCAATTTTTTTATTTTCTCTTATTTACTATTCAAGATTTATTAATTATCATTTTATATTTAGATGTTTCCATGCCCGCAATCACATTCAGAAGATCCATCAATAGATGTAAGTAATTTATTTATTTTATTATATATTATTTTAATATGCCATCTGAGGTAATCCCAAATGCTCAATACTGGTTTACGCAAAAAATATTTAAATCACTTTGGTCAAATAAATATAAAAATAGTTTTAAAAAATTAAACGTAAAATGTACAAGGTAGAATTTATTTTATTAACGTACAATTTTATGCTTTTATGAAACCTGTTTTTGCAATATATTTTGCAAAACTAGTTTACTGAAATAAAAATTATAAAAATTTATTATAATTAGAATACTATAAATTGTAATAAAATTTATTGGAATCATATTTTTATTGTGTGCGCCTGTAGTGGGTTCTTTGGTATGTACCCACCCCGCAATGGAGGTGGCGCACAACCTCTGCCGCCACACTGTGAACTGTGGATACACCCTTATTAAAATACTCCCTCCTGCTGGTGAAAGGCAGTAGGGTCAGGTGGGAGTGAAGCAGCAGCTTTTCAGGCGGGGCTACAAACCCGTATATCCCAGCCAGGACCAGGGTGTCCTGGATCACATGATCAACCAAGTTGTATCCAGGGGGGCCTTCTTTCTGTTGAGTGCGAGCTGGGCCTTGTCAATTCCCAGAAGGACCCCTTCCAGGTCCTCTACAGATGCGTGCATCCCAAAGTAGAATAGGAACCCCAGGTAAACAACCAGATGAAGCCTTTGCTCTGCAAAGGCTTCTGTGAACTCACACAGTTTATTATAGACCACACTGATCTTCTTGTTGTGCCTGGTCTTTGCAAAGGTCAGCTCCATGGCTGCAGGGAGCCCCATCTCGTTGGCACTCCAGGCCAACCCAAAGTCCGCCAAGAGAATCTTGGTCTTCTTTACGGCTGTTGCTCTGCAACAGCCAATTTTCCCACCGCACACCCAAAGTTCTCCAATAGGTAAGATAGGGTGTGCTTCAATAGGATGCAGAAGCAAGCAGCCGCATGAGCCGGCCCATCTCCGGTGCATTCTTGAATGGGAGCATTGCCAGGACGTCTCAAACAAGCTCAATGGAGTTTACACAGTAAACTCCACTGAGGGATACCGGGTCCAGGCGGACCAGTTGGGCATCCTTGTAGGCAGTAACTGCCCACTTGGATGCCCCCTTGGCATGTGTAAGTTCTTTCAACGCCTCCCACAACATTGGAAAGGACCCATGTATATGGTCCTCCAGCTCCTGCACAACAGGGAGGGACAGATACAATTGCTTTGCCACATGAGTGGCATAATTTGCATAAAAGGTGGCTGGGACAAAGGGGACCAGCACTTGGCGGAGTTTGCTGTTTAAATTTTCTAAGAAAAAAGTAAGTTTTTTGAAAATTTATTAATTTTGTTTTTTAGGCTACCTTCTTGTGTTTTTTCCTTGCCCACAGCCTCAGCTGGCTTGGCCATTCTTGGCGCAATTGATTGCGCAGGCAATTTGGTATACTCTGCCCTGGCACACTTGGAAGGTTTGAGATGTTTATACATCTCTGGGTCATCAACCCAGACAGACAGCGCAGAAAGATTGTATGCCTTGAACTGAAGGCCCTCAACCACAGTTTTTTGAATATTTAGTAAGCGCTTGATTGTCTTCTCTGGAGTGTCTGACATTGTTGACATTAGTGCCTTTGTGAACACCTTGTCAATTTTGTCCCCAGTGATGTCAGGATTGACAATTCTTCCTCCCTAGAAACCCAGGAGCAGGGATCAAACCCTGAACCTGGATTCCTTTGGGCCGCCGAGCCTGTGGACTGCAGGACTGCCCGCCCACATTTTTCTGGGATTGAGCCTCCATAAGCTGATACCAAGTGTATTGACCCATGCGGTAAAAAGAGACAAACCAAAGAAATCATTGCACCAAATGGAGGATTAATCACTGGGACTAATTAAGGTACCAATCTGGCAACTATTAGCTTCATAAACTTGAAGTCTACGCCAGAAACCAATCAAGAGCAAACCCAGGAAAGAGGCATGGGCCTGCGGCCTGGTTTCATGACCTTGACACCAGAGCAAGACAATTAAGCAGCCAAATCAAGATTCTTGATCAATGGAAGAACTCCCAGGCCAGGTGCCATTTTGCTGCCTTTGGACCCAAGAACCCAGTCCCCCTGGCCCTGGCCTTCCCAATGCCTTGATGGACCCCCCATGGAAAATGTTAAGTTTGGAGAGGGGGTACTATATAGACCCAAGGACCCTGTGCTCCAAACTTATTGCCATTTTTGAATAAAGGTTATGTTAATTTGACTCATCCAGCTGTTGCTTTATTTTTATTTGCTGTCTACCAATTCAGTTCAAGATCTCCTGGGCCGCCTGCCCCTCTGCCCGCTGTTTTCTGTCCTCCTGGTGTACCCTTTGGACCCGTCCATTTTACCAACTACCCTCTGAAGTCTGAATACAAGGTATACACCCTGGAAAAGATACTTGAGCTCAATCCTCTGGCCCGCATACAATCTGCTATTAGATACAACCGACAAGGCCTGTGGATATTTTCAACACCCAAGTTGTTCAGAGGAAAATTCAATTATCTCCCTGCTTACGACCTGTCCATGGAGCCACCTGTGACACCAAAAACCATGCCTGCGTCTGCACCCAACCTCCCAACCAACCATACTGGCAAGCTGTTTGGGATTGTGTACATCACCCTCACAGGGGTGATTGACACTATAATCTTGGCTGCTGGCCCGTGGTCTTGGGTGGGGAAGTCTGCCTTGTACCTTTTAAAGTTAGCTCCCCTCTTGTGGTGGGCATTGCCCACAAAAAACCTGGCCCAAGTTACCCCTGAAAACAACAGGCCGGCTGCCCAAGACTGGATCCCTGACAAGTGAGGACAGCGGAATTCACTTTGGCTTTGAC
>QTSX02004427.1:0-191199 GCA_014839935.2 Entomophthora muscae
CTTTTAGCAAATATTTTACAGTGTAACATCAAATACAGGGATGAATCAGCCTCCAGAAGACAAGAAACTAACAAAGTGCTCCATTCAACTTCTTAACAATGTTGAATTACTTAAATTTTGTCCTTGACAAAAAACAGTTTAAAGCTGAGGTTGCACAAATAGCCCTTAAAAATCTGGATCTACCCTGCTTTACGCCAATAAATTAAAATAAGACTGTCACATGTTATTCAATCTTTAGTGTGATAGTGCTCAATCTGCTGACTGCCAAAAATTTACAGATAAAATGACATTGCATCAAACTTCAGGGCAGGGGCCAAAAACGCTGAAAATATTCCTGCCAAACAATCAGAAGCTTCCAAAATCCCTCCCCCTTTTCATAATCCCTTAAACCTTTTACCCACTCCCCTCTAGAACTTGTTTCTAGATATATTATTCTCCTTGAAATTAAATGATGTCTCTAAAAATTCTTTAATACTTAGGCCTAATAGCACCTGTGTTTGAAATATAGTAGTTGAAGCAGTGAAAGCTACTATCAACTCCATTGCAGTACCCTGACCTGATTCTCTACTTGACTTCCTCTTCCAGCTCCTACTCTGAGTTTTCTTCAAAAATAATTTTCTTATTTTCAATTTTGATCACAATATTTTGCTATACTATTCAAGGCTCTAGACTACTGAAAAACTCCTCCCAATTTAGCTTGTTGTTTTTTAGGAAGTAACAATTTTTTACACTCTCATTATTTCTCCCTAAAAAGTGATTCTGCCATCTGAACTTAACAATAACACTTTGTTGAGAGTCCTGATAACAAGAAAAATCAAATTTAGCACAGTTCTCTTCAAAATAATGATCTTTAGTTCCACCTTATGCTCTAAAATTAGGTCATCCATGATATAATATTTTGCATCTGCTTTCTCAATTTTAAGCACTATAAATAAAGATATCTCTGTATATGAGAATTTAAGCTACCACTGAAGTTTTATTCTGTTGATATTACTTCTATTTATCATAATAATTAGACCCTAAATTTCTTTAGTGTGGGTCTTAAATGATCCCAGAAGAGACCCCTACACTATTGCATACCAGCCTCATATGCATTACAGGAACTAAAATCTTATAGAAAACTAGACCACCCAGAATAATGCTTCTACAGCCTGTGATTATTAAAGTATTGTGATCCTTACTTATATACTAACTATTTTTATGATCATATATGTGACCAAGAGTCTAAAAGCAAAAGTAGTTGCCATAATTTGGAGCTGCAGTCTGACTAGGAGGTAATACATGCAACCAATGATGACCTCTCACAATCTGCTGTTATCACTGCAATTTATGACAATTAAAAAGTCACCTGCATTATTCCTGGTTGGACTATAAAAGTCAGGCACCCACCTGCTTGGAAGTAGTCTTCTAAGGTGGTGAATGATTGCAGATGGATTTAGACCAGTTACAAGAGAACCCACTGGCAAGGACACCATCCCAATGTGGAATAGTTCTCCAAAAAGGCAATACTGGCCTAAAAGCAGATTGAAATATCCTAGGAAGAAGCATGCCCCTAAATAGCATAAGAGGAAAGCTGATGCCAAAGGAAAGAAAAACTGAGGTTTGGCGGGCTTGTTGACAGACTGGTAGTTCTGAGGTTCTTTCTTTTGAGGTGGGTTATGGGACAAGGGAGTAGCAGTATACCAAAATACTGGTATTACCTGACAACAGGACTTATCCAAGAAATGAGCTTCAGGAGAGATACCAGAGTTGGCACGTGAACCTAGCAAAATGCTGGCCTGGATAGCCTGCAAAAAGATCATCCAGAATATTCATTTATACCCAAAATACTTCACAATTGAAGTCTTGGATAGTCTCATGGTTAATATTAAAATGGTTTAAATCAAGATAAAATAGACAATAATTCACTTGGGGTAAATGTAGACTTTATTGATTGAACAATTAATAAAATTTAACTTACCAGCTATATATAGCATGGTAGAAACAAAATAATTGAAAATGAGTAAGGATTTGAGGGAATATGGGAAAGTTGAAAAAAAGATTGTGAATAATTGTAACTTATAATATTGAGATTTGGTATTATATCCCACTGATATATGCTTGAGCCCATAAATTAATATAAGAATTTTGAGCAAGAACCCATACAGAACAGCAAAAGCCTGGATGTCATGAATGACATTTCAATACTTTTATTGAAAACCTGGGAATTTAAACTTGGGTCTCAGGAAAAGCCGTATGTTGACCAGAGTAGACAGGAGTCCGCCCAACTGCCAGTTGGGTCAAACCCTGGACTGCCAGAGATAGCTGACCCCAACCAGGAGGAACAAAAACTTGCCAACCTGTCAAGTGACTATACTGGAGGTTCAAAATCAGCATTGGAGACCCTGGGATCAAACCCTGAACCTCCAAAGTCTACTCAAGTCACACAAAGTGGACAGAAACCTGCCAACTTGTTAAATTGAAAATCCAAGTTGACAAGTTACTCCAAGACCTGCCAGTCTTCCAAGGACAATTCCCTGAATGGTCACCAGATTACTGCCACCCTTGCGCCACCAAAGATCCAGACCTATGCAGAGGTTGTAGCTTGCCTTAAGGAGGTTAAAACAAAACCTACTTCTAAATCTGCCAATGACCACCAGCAGCTGCCAGTCTTCTGTCCAGAATGGGTAGTACAATTGAACTGCTCAGGTGATGTGGTGAACAGTAGCGGTGGAACAAAGCATTACCACTTCTGTTCACCAGAGCAGTCAAAACCTGGATCTGCCGCCTTCAAGACTCTAAGCCAAGATCCATGCCCCGCCAGTGCCTTGTCTGCAAACCTGAACCCTTCAAAAATCAAAGAATCAAAAACTCATGGTATAAAAGCCCTGGCGGTATGGTGATGACCATATTGTCATTTTTGATAATAAAGTTTTATGAACCTTTGGTTCAAACAAATCTTACCTTATCTAGTCTTAGTGATCTTCCATCTTAACTCCAGCCAAGTAGATCATCAGGCAACCGCCCCCTCTAGAGTCCAGCCTGCTGACTCTCCCAAGGCACTATACCATCCCCCTGGAGCCTCCTTTGGACCTGTACATTTTACCAAATACCTGCCCAACCCCGCCTACTCAGAGTACGGCTTGGAGACCATCCTCATTTCTGATCTCTTGTCAAGGACTAGAGAAACTGAATACATAGGATGTGAAGGAAAGTGGTACAAGAGGCCGCCAAGATTGTTCAAAGACAAGTACAATTATCTGCCTGCCTACTTTGTTCCCATGACCCCGCCCTTAACCCCGCAACCCAACTGCCTAATGAAACCCTCCATTGCAGCCAAGACTACATCCAACCAACTGTTTGGAGTACTCTACATTACTTTGATAGGAATAGTAGACACTATGGTGCCTGAATCAGGTCCCTGGTCTTTGCTTGGGTGATCTGTATCCTATATTATCAAGTTAGCACCCATCCTATGGTGGGCATTACCCTCTGGGCTGGCCGTAATCCGTCCCAAGTCAACCAATGCCTCTACCTATGCCTGGCTTCCTGACACTGGAGACATCTCCTCTATTACCCACATAAGTATGGAGAAAGAGAGCAGGCACCAGCAACAGAAACAAAAGCCAACAGCAAAGCCAACACAGACCCAAAGCCCAAGAACTCATTGGTGTTGTCATCCTGGTATTTACTACACAATGGTTTGATTGTTGCATAGCCTGATTGGCTAGAATTGAAATCAAAAGGTAGCAATTCATGAAATACTAATTTAATTTACATTCTTCTAGGCAGCTATGATCTGAGCCTAAAGAAGACCCAGGCTTGAATCCTGTTGATGAAGAAAATGATTCCAAATCATCAATTGCTTCAAATGCTTCAGGTAAACACAAACAGTTACTACCCACTAACCCTTGTAAATTATGAGATATAGAAAATTTGAAGGGGAAAACAAAGTCTTCTTCAATAGTTATAACTGCATTAGTGACAGGAATACCATGGAATGATTTCCTAACAATAATAGCTGTATCTTGCTGTGAAATGATTAGTTCAGTATGGCTAAATTATTTGCCAAAAGCCCTTGATTTCAGCTTTTTAATTAGTGTTTCTAAAACTAAATTGATCCACTTTCTCTCAAGCTATGATATAATAACTAAACATTTCCTGAAGTCAGGTGATACCCTCTCAGACCAGCTATATAATGCTTCTCTCCCTCCCCTTCTCCCTCACCTGGGATTCTAATTTTTAAATAAACTCATATTTGGTTTATATTTGATTATATCTTTAAACACTTGAAGTTTAATTTAGCTTTCCAATAACTTTATATTTTAATCACTTGTTGCCCCTTGAATTAGATAAAGAGATGGATAGGTTGCCTCAACTGGCCCCCTCTAGATGAAACTTGCGTGGGACTTCTCTATATTGCCCTAAAAGCTGATTTAAGTTAGTTAGTCTAGTTTTTAGTGATAGAATATCCTTAAATAACCTGATTCCATCACTAAAAACTAGACTAACTAATTTAAATCAGCTTTTAGGGCAACATCAGAGAAGTACCACACAATTTTCATCTAGAGGGGGCCAGTTGAGGCAACCTATCCATCTCTCTATCTAATCCAAGGGGGCTCAAGTGATTAAAATATAACGTTATTGGAAAGCTAAATTAAACTTCAAGTGGTTAAAGATATAATCAAATATAAACCAAATATGAGTTTATTTAAACATTAGAATCCCAGGTGAGGAAGAAGGAAAGGGAGAGAAGCAGTATATATCTGCTCTGAGAGGGCATCATGCAACTTCAAGAATAAGGTAAGTTATTTTATCATAGCCCAAGTTCAAGTGGATCAATTTGATTGTGGAAACACTCATTTGAAAGCTGAAATCAAGGGATTTGGCACATATTTTAGCCTTCCCAAGCTGAACATTTCACAAATAATAAAGCTAGTATAGTTTAGCCAGGAAAAATGCAGGTGCCTTTTCAATTTTCACATCACCAAGAACTGACAAAAGTGTGTGCCTTGCCAATCCAGACCAGGAAGCCAAAAATAAAAGAAGCTACAAGAAACACTGGTGCCTCTAAAGATAAGACACAAAGTTAGGGACAAGGTTTGGATGATGGACTCAGACAAGAGTAAACTACAACCCAAGAAAGTGAGGCCCACCATCATACTAAATATAAATAACAATACACTGACCTAGTCAAAGGATTAGGTAAGAGAAAAAAGACAAGATCCTGCATCATGGCTGGCTTGGACTGTATAAAGTGCAAAAAAAACAGCACAAGGTCATGTTATCTGCAACAGAGCAACAGCTAGTGCAGTATGGAGCTTCCGGCTGTTGAGAAAATGGGGTTATTGCTGATATGTTTAAAGTTACATATAGATGTTAGCCTTGCCAATGTACTCTACTTAATCCTATGCAAGAGCACTACAGACTACAATAGAATATAACTTTGAAGATAATTATGTTTATTAAAACTGGAGTACAATCTAGCCAGCAGCTACAATCTATCCAGGTGCAACTAAGAGCTTCTTGTTATCCTTTCAGGTGTCTGTATCAATATATAATGTAACAACCCTTCTTCCTGTCCTTTCAGACAGTTCTCAGTGGCTACCTTTGCAATAGGACCATCTTTGCTGGCTGTGCCTATCCTGATTGGCTATCCTTGGCACATGTGCTGCTACTTGCCAGGGATCCAGCCTTGGGCGGCTGGCCCATCATTTTTGGGGGTAATTTGGGCCAGGTTTTTTGCAGTTAAAGCCCACCACAAGAGAGGAGCTAACTTTAAAAGGTAGGAGAAGGACTTCCCCACTCAGGAACACAGGCCGGCAGCCGGGATTATGGTGTCAATCACCCCTGTGAGGATGATGTACACAATCCCAAATAGCTTGCCAGTGTGGTCAGTTGGGAGATTGGGTGAGGAGGCGGGCATAGGCTTGGGGATCACAGGCAGTTCCATACAGAGCTTATAGGCAGGAAGGTAGTTTAACTTGGCTCTAAACAACTTGGGTGTTGATAATATCCAGGGGCCTTGACAGTTGTATCTAACTGCAGATTGTATCAGGCCAAAAGATCTAGTTCAAGTATTTTCTCCGGGGTATAGTTCTTATATTCAGGTTTCAGAGGGTACTCTGTGAAGTGGACAGAGCCAAAGGGAACACCTGGAGGACAGAAATCTGCGGGCAGAGGGGAACAAGGGCCAGGAGATCTTGTACTGATAGATGGCAAATACAAAGTAAGGCAGTAGCTGGGTAAGCCAAAATAACATAACTTTTATTCAAAAATGGCAATAAAGTTTGAGTGCGGAATCTATAGGCATATATAGCATCCCGCCACCAAACTTAGTATTATCCATAAGGGCTTCATCAAAATTTTGGGGGAAATACAGGCAGGCGGCCAGGGGGCCTGGGTACAGGAGCGTAAAAATGGCACCTTGGCTGGGTGTTCTCTCATTGGTTAGAATTTCCAAATTGGTCACTCGATTTTCTTTGATTTTGGGCTTTGGTCATGGGGTTAGGCCTAAAGCTTGTGTTTTTCTTTGGCAATTGAATCTGGTTAATCACCTGAGAGGACCTCAAGGCCATGAAGTTCACAGAGGAACTTTCTCTGCCTTCATTAGGCAATTTGAGAAACTCCTCCTTGGGCACCACCATAGTCAAACCTGCGCTAGTATTCTGACTTTGGGACTTAGCAGGGGCTTCAGCTTGCAGAGGCTCAGTCTCAGGAACACGCGGGCAGGTGGGCCCTTGGTCCATGGGATTGGGGGCTCTTGGAAATCCAGGGTCAGGGTTCAAATCCCACTCTTGGGCCCAGGTTTCCAGGGGAGAAGAATTGTCAATCCTGACACTACTGGCCTTTACCAGGTGTACATGGCACTTCAGCTACAGCCTATGCTCTTATTGATCTAGCCTACTGGCAATTATTGATTGGCTGTATCTTACACGCCTATTATGGCACTAGAAACTACACTATATTTAGTTGATGCTTAGAAATTATCCCTGTTCAGCCCTCTCATATTAGAAGGTGGAATTCCAGTATTTCATTTTCAGGGCTTAATCAGTGATCCTTTTCTGGCTGACAAGTCTTCTGCTTATTAATGCAACGGTTTGAATTAGGGATTATATGCTGTATAATAGCTGACTTGATTCAATATCAACCCAAAGATTATCTGCCATGTAATGCTGACCCAAACCAGTAAGGAACCTATTATACACCATGTAATGCTGATTCAAATTCAGTATTTCCTAGCCATTTGCACATCACTTGTTTGATATGATCATATACATCCTTCAGGCTGGATGGGACTGAGTTGATACAACGTCTATAGAATGGAATTAGAGATATACAATTGATGATCTAGTGATTATACGCCGTATAACTAATGATAATCACTATAACAGCTAACAATTATACAGTGTATAATAGCTATATCAATTATAATAAGCTATTGATTATACAGTGTATAAACACTACACATATAGAAATGATAATCAAAAGATAATACATTGTATAATTGTTGCATCTATTATAATAAACAAAAGTTTACACAAATTATAACTGGCATATCAATTTTAATATACTGGTGATTATACAGCGTATAATTACTACACTTAATAGAATATTAACCTAGTGATAATATGGCGTTTAACTGATGAATATCTGCATGCAATGATTAGCCTGATCATTTGTGGTCAATCAGCATAATTTCACAGCACCCCAGACAACTTCCATGCCAACCAATTAGCAGAGGAGGCTGCCTCTCAGCAGGGGGTATCAAAAACTGTGGGGTCAACTCCCAGCAAGATTCTGCATAAGAAGCACTGTATCACCCAATTTGACTATCTTGGCACTTGAAGCCAAATGCAGAAGTCAACTCAAATTGCCAAACCACAAACAATGAACCAAAACCAACATCACCACAGTGAAAACTCAATTCAGCACTTTAATCACTAGTAGGAGCAAGCCACCCCCATCATCATCCAAATATTGATCAGTGGAAACCTTTCTTCTCCTAAGCAATCACTACAACTATATAACCCCAATATCTCAATAAAGATAATTATCTAGCTTCTAAACTTTCCCCCCGTTATGACACTGTCAATACAGAACAGTTACAACAGTAGCCCTTTTAACTAGTTTAACTTTTAAACTTCTTCCTCAATAATTAATATGTTTGTTGCAACTGAACCAACAAGGATTCAGTATTTGGAATTGGGGAAGACAACAGTCCAATAGGAAAGGACAGAATAATAAGAATAAGGTATTGTTTATTGTAGAATATTGTGATTAATATACTATATGGGGAAAGCCACAAGGCCACAAGGGGGTGGCATAGTGGGGAGTTCCATGTAGGGTTTGGAGCCAAGGAATAACTTGTGCGGGGATCAGCAGGTCAAATTGGCAACCCTCCTAATTAGGATGAAGTTCCCACCATTTGACATTGCCACCAGATTCATTCATAGTGTTAGATACGTCAAGGGGCGACTCATCAAGCGCCCCCTGTGTATTGTAAGATACATTGGCAGGCAAGGTTCAAACCTTGGTTGCAACACCCCCCTGCTTGTTGTCAGACACCAGGACTGGAGTCTGCGGAAGGTCTGGGAAGGTCTGCACAAATAACCTTTGTGTGGGGATGGCACAACAGGGGCGCAAGCAATTGTGGTGAAGCTTCTTAGTGTTTCCCTGGGCATCCTCAAGTTGGTAGGTGTGGTTGTCATAGGTGGCAGATACCTTGAAGGGCCCTAGGTGGTTGGGTTCTAGTTTGGCAGAATTGGGATTGAGGGTGTAGACGGGGTCACCTACGGTGTATCTAGCTTCAAGGTGTTTTGTCCCCCCTGCAATCTGCTTGTGTTTAATCTCCTGGGCTTTGGCACGCCATTGGTCCAGGGAGGGAGTTGGTACTGAGGGGGGTTTGTCAGGAACCTTGGACCATAGTTTCCCCTGTTCAACCCCTGTCAGACCGTCAGGTGTTCCAAAGGCCAGGGTGTTAGGGCTGAACCCAGTGCCCCTGTTGATTCTTGCTTGCAGGATCAGTAGGGCGGTGGGAAGATGTTCAGTCCACGCAGTATTGGGGTGCTCCTGTGAGAGCTTGGTAATCAATTGGACCAGGGAGCCGTTTAACCGTTCCACACACCCGTTGGCTTGCAGATGGTAGGGGGTTGTTACAATATGCTGGAGCGCATTCTTGACGCAGTATGCCTTCACAACATGTCCAACAAGTTCAGGCCTACCATCTGTGATGAGACGCTTGGGTTGCCCAAAGCAAGCTACAATCTCCTTGCCAATAAAGCGGGTAACAGTGGTGGCGGTGTGATTGGTTGTGGCCCAGGCCACTGGCCAACGCGTGAAATAGTTGATAGCGGTGATAATATACCTTTTACCTAGTCTGTCTTTGGGAAGCGGCCCCACAATGTTGAGGGCCCACTGTTCAAAGGGTTCCATAGCCTTAATGGGTAGGACAGACTTAGGAGGTGCTGGTTTGGACGTATTCTTTTCACACAATACACATGTCTCAAGGAGGTCCAAGATGTCTTGGCGCATGCGCGGCCACCAAACCTTATGTTTCATAATTTTGAAGAGGTTGCGCCCTCTGATATGACCCAAGGTTTGGTGGTAGTGTATGATGGTGTCTCCTTGTTGTGTAGTGGGAATATACGGAGTCTTCTTGCCTGTCTCTGCTCAGCAACAGACATTTCCAGCATTAATAGTGAATTGACTTTTGTTATCCTTCAGTTTGGAGATGGTGACCAAGTTAAGGCCCTTGTAGCAGGTTGCCTCAGGGCGCAGATAGAGCATGGGCCAGTTGGGGTCCAGACCGTTGTCTCCAGTGATGGATGCTACGTAGAGTTGTGAAAGAGTGTCAGCTGTAACAAGCTCTTTCCCAGGCTTATATTTGATGCGTAATTGGTAGAGGGACAGGCGTTCAACCCATCCTGCTTGGCGGCGTGTCAAATGGGACTGTGTGTTGAAGTATTGGAGGGACTTATGGTCCGTCAGAACGCGGGGTGGGAAGGTCGCACCTTCCAAGTAACAGCGCCACTTCTCAACGCAGTGTACAATGGCTGCCAGTTCTTTATCATGGATGGGATAATGTTGTTCCGAGTCGGTGAGCTTCCTGGATTCATATGCTATGGGGAGGAAGACGCCATTGTCTGTTTCTACCCTTAGCATGCCCCCTATAGCCCTGTCAGAGGCGTCAGTCTCAAGTTTGTACTGTTGGTTTTGGTTGGGGAACTGCAGTACTGGTGCCATTGTGAGCCTTTGCTTCAACGTCTTGAAGGCTTGATCTCTGGCGGGGGTCCAATGGAAGCGTTGTCTGGTATTGAGGAGCTCAGTGAGAGGTGCAATTAGTTCCCCGCAATTGGGGATGAACTTGTGTACGTAGGCAACCATGCCCAAGAATGTTTGCACTTGGCCCACATCTGTGGGGGGCGGCATGCTAGTGATTGCCTTGATTTTGGCAGGATCGGGCTTTATCCCTTGGGCAGAGATGGTGTGCCCAAGGAATAATAACTCCAACTTGAGAAACTCACATTTGGAGGGTTTAGCTTTTAGCTGGTTTCCCCAAAGGGTGTTGAGGACAGCACGGAGGTGTTGGAGATGTGTGGTTTGATCTTGACTGAAGACAATAATGTTGTCAAGGTACACCACCACGCACTTCCCAATCAGTTCCTCAAAGGCTTTGTTCATCAACATGGCAAAGGTGGAGGGAGTGTTGGTCATTCCAAAGTTCATGACACAACACTCAAACAACCTGTAGCGTGTGCAGAAGGCAGTTTTTGCCTCATCCCCTGGTGCAATGCGGACCTGGTTGTACCCCGCGGTGAGATCAATCTTGCTAAAGACCTTTGCACCTGCAAGTGTATCAAACAGGTTGTCAATCAGCAGCAGGGGGTACTTATTTTTAACTGTCACCTCATTTAGGGCGCAGTAGTCTGTGACCAGGCAAAGAGACCCATCCTTCTTAGCTACAAAGAAGACCGCTGCCCCATATGGAGAGAGCAAGGGGCAAATGAATCCCTTATCAAGCGCGTCCACAAGGTGCTGGCGGAGGGTTTCATCTTCCTTTGGTGTGAGACGGTATAATGGTTGTGCTTTAGGTAACAATCCTTGAAGTTGTACAGTGTGCTGGATCTCCCGGGGTGGAGGTAGTTGTTCAAGTGTTTCACTGAATACGTCCTTGTACTCCTCAAGGAGTGCAGCTAGCGCTGGTGGTGGTGGTGTCGACAAGGGAGGGACTGCAGATGGTTCTGCATGGATAACTTTGACTGAACATTGGTTAAAGTCTAGTTTCCCCCCCTTGAAGTTGTATGAGCCTGTTTCTGTCATTCTGACAAACACAGTGTCATGTAGTAGTTTGTTCATTTCCATGGGGTAAATCTGAAAACCCACCCCATTTCTATTGAGGGTGATGACAGAGGTATCCCAGTCAATGTAAGGGCGGTTATGCCGGAGCCAGTCAAGGCCAGCAATTACGTTGTGGCTGAGGCCTGCCATGATTGGTCCAGAGAGTTTGACCTGGATGTTCCCCATTCTTACAGAGAAGGGTACCGTCTTGTGGGTGATGGCAATTCTGCGGGAATCAGCTACACGTACTGCTTTGAATCTGCTGGGTACCTGGTCTAATTGTTGGGAGTCAGCAAATGCCTGATCTACCATGGTGTGATCAGCCCCGGTGTCTACCAGTAGCTTGTGGGTGTTCCCACGGAAACAGAAGGGATAGGACAAGTGTGTTACTTTATTTGCAGAATGAGCGGCTTGCAACACAGGGTCGTTGCTATGGACCTGAAAGACGTCTAGGGTTTTGACCTCATGAAGATTGTAGTTGCAGGAGTTCTTTGCAAGCAAGGGCTGAGAGGGCGGGTCAGTTGGGGTTGTAGGGCCTCTTGTTGTTACAACCCCCAGGCTTTTCCCTGGTCCTTGATTAGCGCTAGCTGGAGCTCCCCCTTGCGGGGGCGTTTAGCTGCACCTTCTTGCTGTCAAGGTTGGCAACGTCCCACTTGACTTTGGCCATTGCTAGGTGCAGGGCGTGGTTGGGGTGGAGGATTTTTGGTGCGGCAGAAGCCCATTGAAGCCTGGTTACTGGCCTCTACAATGGCTTTATAACAGTTGTCAATAGAGGTGCAGCAGCCTACGGGAACCCACTTGCAAATATGGGGTTTTAACCCATTGACAATGAGAGTGAGCAACATGGTGTTCCCATCAGTCACTGCTTTGGGGGCGGCAGCAAGGGCTTGTTGCCACGCGGCAAGATACTCAAGGACGGAACCAGTCTGCTTGATGGCTAGGAGGGGAGTCCCCAAGATAATGGGGGAGAAGGTTTCGCTATACCAGGACTTGGCGGCGTCTTGAAATGTTGCCCAGGTGACGTCAAATTCCTGGCTGGCCCAGTTGGTGAACCACACAGCGGTGGGCCCCGTAAGGCGGCCAGATGCGGTGGCAACCCACATGGACTCAGGAACCTGACAGATACAAAGGCGCGTTTTGGTGGACTGGAGCCAACTGACAATGTCAGCTCCTTTGACACCACCAGTGAAGGACTCTAGTTGGAGGTTGAGCATACGTTGCAACAGATCTGACTGTGGCAGGGTGACGCTAGCGTCACGCTGCCCAAGGCGGAGCCAATTGTATACGCTGGTGAGAACTAGCTGATCTTGATAGATGACATACCCTTCAGGAATGTCCCCCTCGGGGATTGGAAGGAACGTCTCTTGTTGTGGAGTAGCCATGCGGCCCGTACTCTGTCCTTTCTTGGGGGAATTTTGTTTTTGAAATAGGTCGGAACCTACTTCTGCTACCACTGTTGCAACTGAACCAATGAGGATTCAGTATTTGGAATTGGGGAAGACAACAGTCCAATAGGAAAGGACAGAATAATAAGAATAAGGTATTGTTTATTGTAGAATATTGTGATTAATATACTATATGGGGAAAGCCACAAGGCCACAAGGGGGTGGCATAGTGGGGAGTTCCATGTAGGGTTTGGAGCCAAGGAATAACTTGTGCGGGGATCAGCAGGTCAAATTGGCAACACTCCTAATTAGGATGAAGTTCCCTCCATTTGACATTGCCACCAGATTCATTCATAACGTTAGATACGTCAAGGGGCAACTCATCAAGCGCCCCCTGTGTATTGTAAGATACATTGGCAGGCAAGGTTTGAACCTTGGTTGCAACATGTTCAAGAAATATTTTTAGTGAAATGATTTTCCCTTTTTTTAAATATTGATTGGTGGAAGTCTATATAGATGTATTGAAAGTTTTTTGGCATATTTCATCTGACATCTCCCAGGTATTGTTTTATAAAGATTGAATGACTTCATCATGTCTTTGTATAAGTAATCAATGAGTACATTGATCTTAGTAGCCTCTTAAAGATTAAGTAACAGAGAGAGCATATTACATAAGGAGAAACATTTGATGCTTTTTTTGATACAACAGGGTCAACCTCCTGGCAAGGTTCTGACTAAACAGCAACCTCCAGAATTAACTCATACAGAATGGAACATCCTCCATGTCAACAATTCTCAAAAATATTTTTCTTATTTTCAATATTAAAGATTATTTTTTCTTGATTAAATAATTGGCACTGATAATAGAAGCAATGTTTGATTTTTATTTTGAGCTTTTAATTGAAGTTATAAAAGATAAATCAAAAACAATTTTTCAAATTGTCAACATGGAGGATGTTCCATTCTGTATGAGTTGATTCTGGAGGTTTCCTGACTAAACAGGTTTGAGAACCGCAATATGACTTCCCAGTGACCTGTAGCCAAATGCAGAAGTCAACTCAAATTCCCAGAAACAGCAACATGAGCAAACAATGATCCCATATAGTGGATGTCTCAATTTAGCACTTGACTCTCTAAAAGGATCAAGTCACCCCCTTAACCATCTAATTGAGTGATACCATAATCATGATCCCAGTATCCAGATTCACAGCAACTATATAAGTTATCGCTCAATAAAGAATATTATCTAGTCTCCAATAATTTTCCCCTTGTAACTCTGCTAAAACAGCACAGTTACAATACTTTACCTGTTTGAGCAGAGTTGAAGCTTCTGGTTTAAACCTGGCTGAAGTTAGCTCCATATCTTTGGTTATCAACTGATATCAGCACTTGGTTTAATTATCAATTGTGGAGGACTTACATTCCTTTGTATAAACCATTTTAAATCCATAATGATTTTATCAGAAAAGATTAATAATATTTGATACAATGTTTTAGTACGGCATTGATTTCTACTTATAGGAGATATATAGTCCATTTTATTCAACCTAAAAGGCCAGATGGAAATCGTGATAACTTTGCTTTGAGAAAGATTTTTGGATTGGTGCCATGTTTGTTTAGTTCCTGTCTATGTGGCTAATTGATTAAAATAACCCTTTTTCTCAACATTTTATATGCTGGGCTCTTTATTTAGTGTTAACTCTTTTATAAGTTTTATTAATTAATTACATGTGAATCTAACATTACTTTGTCGATATACATAATTACCATTATACAATTACATACCAACCTTTCAATATGTAAGCTTAGTTCATTCTGTTTTCAATCTTTGAATCATTAATTTTAAGTAACTCTCTATTCTTCTTGATACGTTATTTTGGTTTGTATATTTTGTAAATCAATATATATTTAACCATTAATATCAAAGAAAAGCACGTCATGTATGCTTTTTCTAGTGGAATACTAATGATTTCTTGGACTGACTTTGATCCGTTTATATCAACAGGTATGAAAAGCACAGTAAATAAATTGAAAATACCTATAATCAATGCTTTAAATATCACTAAAAACGTAAAAAAGTGTACTCCTCAAGAAATCTTGATTCATTGGAAATATATAATATACACTTGCTCAGCAGTTCAGATGGCTTTCATTGGTAAAAAGGGGTTCTTCTGGTGGGGCGAAAACATCTCCAAGAATGCAAAAGAAGCTTTGTGTTTGTTGGCCTTGTCTTTGGTGAAGGAAATGGGGTGCAAGTTCACATCGTTCTGCAGCTGTTCGCGCTTCCGATTGAGGGTGTAGATGCCCATGACTCCAACTCCACTAACGACCCCAACCAAAGGGAAGATCTCGGGGTCCACTTTCCAGTGCAGGAGAGAGCGGGTGTGGCGGATAGAGACTGAAGCCAAGGACATTTTGATGAAGGATGATTCGGATGATTGTGGTTAAATACCCTCCAGAGTGATCGTTGTTTTACAGACATTTCTAAGTCAACTTTGATCGCCAATTGTGTCAATCGTGAGTAAAAACAACAACATTTCACTTGAGTAGCTAATATGAATTCTAAGTTAAAGTGAAACGTGATTCTTGATCAAACATTAGTTATTTGATTTGTAGCTTTGGTTATTTTAATATCTGCCGTTGCTGATAAGTTAAAGATCGGAAGATAAACCGGAGATATGGCACATTTTTATTTAATCGACTGGGTATAAACACCTTACATGTTTTGCTTGGAAGTGAGCTGTGTTCAAGCGAATTTCCTCATTTGGCCTAAGCTGACAATCTAAGCCATTTTAATTTCCGCCAATCCTTTTTAGTGGTCCGATTCCTCATTAGCAAAGGAAACCCTCCTATTCCCGTCGATTTATCAAATTAAAAGTAACCCCTTTCTAATCTTTCTTCATAGAAGAAATAAAATTTTCCTGACAAACTATAAGAAAATCAACACATAAAATAAATATAAAATCGGTTTTATCAATTTAATAAGTGTTGTAACTGAACTAATTGTAGCTCAGTATCTGGATTAGGGAAGACAACAGTTCAAGAGGAAAGGACAGAAAATAAAGATAAGACAATAACTTTATTATGAAGCAAGAGCCAATATAGTGTGAAAGGTAGCCACTAATCCACAAGGAGGTGACATTGTGATTGGATCCAAGTATGGTGTGAATAGTAAATAACTTATCTAAGGATTGTTATCTTAAATTGGCTTTGCTTCTACTTTGAGGATACTGCCTGTATTTTGACATTGGTGGCAGAATATCCCATGCAATTAGACACATCATAGGGCAACTCTGTGAGCGCTTTTGCGTGTTGTGAGATATATTTGCAGGCAAGGTGTTGATCTTGGTTGCAAGATAAGATAAAATAACCCCTAAAGATTGATAAATTAACATAAAATGCAACTTGAATAAAATCTAACCAAGACGTAAAAATCTAAATATAACCAGTCAGGGGTTAAATTACATGAAAATAGATAGCAATCATTTAGAATCAAAGTATACAAAGCTGAAGACTCTTAAAAATAATTTAAATTTAAATTTACTATAGATTCTTTAACCAATTTATACACAACATATTTTAAAGTTATTCTACCTTTATTTAAATTGTGAGAGACTAAGTATACAGAAGGATGACACATTAAAGTAAAAAGTGTGGTGTGGCATTAATAATAACCCACCTATCTGATATGAATAGTCTTATAAGTCCATTTTCAGTCAAATATTATCTTAACAGATTTTCACATTTACTGTAGGTGAATCCAATCAATAATTAATGTCACATATGTGATGTCAATAATATTTAACATGATAGTTTTTAAGTCTCATTATAAGCTATAAAGAAGAGCTAAAGTATTAGCTTAAAATTTATCCCAAAGTAAAGATTACTTTTAAAGTACTCTATGGACTGCCCTTTAGCCCAATTTTCCTATTTTTATTGACCCTAAAGTTTTGAAACCCAAATTTTTCATTCAATGATATTTTATAAGATGCCAAGAAACTTATAAACAAAGCATAATGCTAATATGGCTCAGTAAATAAACCATATTTAATTAGAAAGCTATACTATAAAAAGCAACTGTGGTAAGTTTGACTCCCTGGTGATTGACTCCCTTAAACTCAACTCCCTGGTAGTCAACACTATAGTAAAGTGAGAATTCAGCTTTTGCCCTGATTGACAACTGGAAATTGACACTTTTTTAATTAACGGATCTTGATGTACTGAAAACTTTTAATATAAAAAATAAGCCCTACAGCTATGGTATACTAAAATAACCCCAGAGAGCTCAAAAATGCAATAAAAACAGTATCTTAGTTAATAGAAATAAGGAGAAATAAGTCAATTATTTCTCATTTTACTATGTAATTTACACTCTTCACTATAAAAATATTTTTTATTACCATAAAAATTAAAATTCCAATGAGACAAAAATGAACACAAACACAAAAAATAAAGTTATGCAAAATATGAAGAAACATTAATGTTTATTTGATATAGTTCATATAAGCACAACTGTGAATATCATATGTTTTATTTGGAAATTAACAAAAATTAAGATATTTCACTTACTTTCAACTATAAATATTCATCTCAAACTTACCATGCATACATAGAACAATCACTGCTATCTAATTAAATTAAAAAACTTAAAAGTTCAAACTAAAAACTAAATGATCAAAGCTAATAAGTAAAAATTAAAGTTAAAAAGTTAAAAGTTAAAAGTAAAAATCATATAACTGAGCAAGCAAGCAAGTTTATTCCTCATCATTCTTTTCCCATTTCATTTTGGCCCCTTCCAGGAGGGCAGTGGCAATAAGCTCAAGCTGCTGCTTAAGCTCAGAGGCCTTGTATTTGTGCTTAGCCGCACCCTAGATGGCCTTGGTGAAGAGGGTACAGCGGGTGGTTGGCTTGGTGAGGGGGACACGGTTGGAGAGATCCCGGAGCTTGGAGATTGTTTTCTCTTGCTTGTGCTGCAGGAGGGAGAAAAACTTATTGAATTTTGGGTGGAGCCCAAAGTTGGCCTTGAGGTGTTTGTGATAAGCCTCTAGCGCTGAGGTGGTCTTGAGCTCACCATTCACTGCCGCCCAGTACACATTCCAGCTGGCCTTGGCACAGGCCTTGCCTTGCCTCTGTGTGACAACCTTCCCAATCCACTGGGGCTCAAAGTACTCAAGGAAAGGCTTGAACTCTGGGTGCTTCACTATGTAGGGATTCTTTGAGAGCACCTCAAACCCCTGCACAGTGTGCTCTGGCTTTAAAAAAGCCAAGGCACTAAATTGTGCCAGCACAAATCTGCAGGTGTCTGAAGTATCCCTCTGGCTCAACCTACTAAGCTTGGTGTGGGCCTGCACATTACAAGCAACTGCTTGGCAGAAGTGGAAGTGGCACCCCTGCACCTCCCTGCTGAACAGCTGCTCAAATGCATTGAACTGAGCAGGCTCAAAGTCCATAATGCACACGTGAGGCCCAAGAGCTCTTAGCCTTGCCTTTTCCTCCAAGTCCAGGGTGGCCTGGTCCTTGTCAGAGGCAGGTGGGTTGGCGCGGGTGTGGGGGGAGTCTTCTTGGATTTGTCATTGTTGGCAGGAGGAAGGAGGGCAATTGCTTGGCAGAGGATGGAGAACGTGCGGGTATAGATGGCCTTGGTGGCCCCAGGAAGAAGAAAGAACGCAAGTGGAATCACCTGGATGTCAATCTGGGCATGGACCATCCAGAGCTGCTTGAACATCCGGGGGCAAGTGGCAAAGGTACCATCAACTAGCCAGGTTGACGCCCTTTTCAACTCCATCAGGTTCTGCTGAGTTGAGTAGCAGATTATGTGGTCCTTGGCGGCAGGCCTGTTGTCATGGAGCAGAAAGCGCTCCCCACTTGGAAGCTGCTTAAGCTCATGAGTGAGTGTGAGCTCTGAGAGGACGTCTGAAGCCTTGGGGGGAGGGGGATTGGCGGTGATACGCTTATTGCTGATGAATTTGACCAACTGCTCCTGTGTTGGTACCAACTTAAGATTGTTGGGTTTGAGATGTTGCAAAGCCTTTATGGCCAGATCAGAAGCCCAGAGATGAGAGGATGTGGGTATTACTTGAACAAGGTACCATTTTAACATCCAAGTGATTAGATGATTGGGGGGCTTGCAAGTGTGCTCCCCCTTCTCTACTGTTACTTGCTCCCAGCCCTTGGTGTTTAGCCGGGCCCCGCAAGTCTTATCCTCACAGACAAAGTGCTTGCTCTTGGTCTGCTGCTTTTGGTTGTTGCAATTAAAGATGTAATTGTCAGCAACGTAACCAGGGCCACCCTTTACAGACATGATTGGGAAGTAACAGGGGAAGCGCTTGGGAACTTTAAACTCTCTGTCCACATTGCAGATGTTGTGGATGGCCAGTGGATCCCAAGCCACATGACCAGAAGCTTTAAACTTCTTGGAGTAATCCTCTGGCTCATCTTGGGGGTCAGATGAGGAAGGAGGGGAAGAGCCATTGGGAGGGGGAGGGGGAGGGGAAGGATTCTTTAAGGCCTGCTTGGATGCCTCCTTTTTCTTACCAGAAGAAGAGGTGGGCTCCTTGGCAGCCTTTACTTTCTTGGTATGCCGCTCCTTGGTGGGCTTGGAGTCAGCCTCTGAGTGGTAAAAGGAGTGGTTGGTAAGATCACCATCAGATTTATTGGGGGAGAAATTTTGGGGGGAAGGTGAAGGGGATGTGAAAGATGAGGGTGGAGGGGGGAGGAGTAGGAGGAGATGGGGTTGAAGACTTTGCCTTTGCAGGCTTCTTGGCACGCTTGGGAGTGGAGGCAGTTTCTTTGGAGCCCTTGGAGGCTTGGAGGCTTGGCGCTTGGGCTGTTGGCTGTTCTTGTTTGATTTTGTCTAAAGAAAAGTTTAGCATTGTAAATAATAGAAGTATGAAAGATATAAAACACAGAGGTAAAGCAAAGCAAAAGTTGAATGAAAAGTATGCAAATAAAGTTTTATTTATCAAGAAAAAAACATAAAAAAGTAAATATAAGCAAAATAGAAACTAGAAGTATAGATATAAAGGTTAAAGCATAGAAAATAAGTGAATTTATTATGAAGCATCAAAGATGTTAGGTTCAGCATAACATCTTAGTGTTAAACCAATGTAAAAGTTTAATTGAAAATCAAAAAATATATGAAAATTATATGGAGAGCAGCAGAAAAAGTAGTAGATTATAATAGCAAAAAAATAAAAAATAATTATGTGGAATTTTTTTATTGAGAGTTGAAAATTCAAAACATAGTAAAGTGTCAAGTTTGGCACTGTCAATCAGCCAGAAAAAGCTGAATTCTCACTGTTGAGTATGCCAGAGTCAAGCAGAAACATCAAATTTACTATGTTTTTTACATATAAAACTTGCTTAAACTTAAACCGGGTTCAAAAGTTAACCCAAAAGCAAGGCAGTTTTGTATGCTCAAAAATTAAAAAAATACAACATAAGTTAAAAAAGTAAATAAATGGGAATGTGTTTATTAGTGTTTAAGTTATGCTGAGAGGAGATGGGAGTGAATTATTTACCATAGTGTTGGTTAAAACGTTAAGAAGCTCTCTGTACTAATCCCCAAGTTAAAGTGTCGAGTGGGTGAGTGTTGAGTAGTGCTCATAGTGTGTCACATATTAATTTAGCCTTAATTCCAAGCCTTTGATTAGTTAAATCTGAAACTGATTGGGTGTCAAGTGGATAGAGTCAAACAAAGAAAGTGTCAAGATTCAGTTTTTTATAAATTACATATGAAATCTCTTAATAAATTAGGCTTAATTTATGTGGCACCACTTAATCCAAAAACCTGGGAATGACATGAAGTAAAACAAGTGGGGTATTTGATTAATGCCTATGCCACTAAATCCAGTATAGTGGTGCTTGGGAGCCTAATCAACAACTATGAACACTAATAATAAAAATATAATAGTAAATAATAAAATTTTATATAAGAGCATATGTATTTTATTAATAAAATTAAAATTTGGCTTAAAAAGTGTCAGACTGGTCATTTTTTGGGTCAGAGTGTTGAACACAGGGTTTTTCATTTCTATTAGTAAATTTACTTAAATCCCTAAATTGGTATTTTAGCTAACCAATTTATTAAACAGAGTCAAGTTTGAGTAAATTTAACCTTGGTTTTTGGTTTTGAACCCCTAAATTACTAGTAAAAATTATCTTAAAATTGGTTAAGCCAAAAATACCAATAGATTCACATATGCAGCACTCAACTCCCTGGTACTCGACAAAGTGTTGAGTACCAGGGAGTTGAACTTACCACAGTTGCCCTATAAAAAGATAAGGGCTAAAATTGGGAACTTCAGTGGTTAATAAGAACACATTTTTTATATAGGTATATTATGATTATAACCTTATTTCTAAATTTCTTAAACCATGGATTTTATAAGGATAATTAGAATGTTCAAGCATAGTTTACAAATTCAACATAAATCACAGATGGATCATATTGGAAAATCATATTCTGATTAAATCAATGTTTCCAAGTTAGTTCTAATTAACAGCTGATTATATGGAAATATTAATGAAATATAAAAAATTGACAAGGTGATGCTGTGAGGAAGCAAGGAATGGAGAAGAGAGGATAATTTTATTGATTTCGGAATATAGACTTATAAAGCAATTGTGAAACAGAAAACGGATCAATATATTTTCAGATGTGGGGGAAGGTTTCCTGAAGGCATTCTGGAAATGATGCAAGTTGGGAAGGATGCAATCACATGATAGTCATTTGGATTGTCAGATTTGCCGATCTTGACAAGTTAGCACTTATTAACAGTGTTAATTCAATGGTCATTGGTGGAGATCAAGCTTAAAATATTATTTGGGTTGTGATGGGATTATAACTGATCCTTTATTCTGTCAGTTTTGCAATATATTTGCCAATTAAGTAAAAAATAAGAAGTTCTGTTAAATACAAGTAAAAATGATAAATAATGATTCATTGACAATATAGAAAATACAATTTTCTCAAAAGTTCACATGTCGTCTGCGGGTAGAAAGGGATCATTCTAGTAGGGGGAGAACATCTTCAAGAAGGCAAAGGAAGCTTTGTGTTTGTTGACCTTGTCTTTGGTGAAGGAAATGGGGTGCAAGTTCACATCGTTCTGCAGCTGTTCGCGCTTCCGATTGAGGGTGTAGATGCCCATGACTCCAACTCCACTAACGACCCCAACCAAAGGGAAGATCTCGGGGTCCACTTTCCAGTGCAGGAGAGAGCGGGTGTGGCGGATAGAGACTGAAGCCAAGGACATTTTGATGAAGGATGATTCGGATGATTGTGGTTAAATACCCTCCAGAGTGATCGTTGTTTTACAGACAATTCTAAGTCAACTTTGATCGTCAACTGCGTCAGAAGTGATTAAGAACCGAGATTCTATTTAAAAATTGAATATAACTTTAAATTAAAATGAAACTGGGAATGGATCGAGCGTTTTATATTTAACTTATGGGACTGAATGCTTCGGCATGAGATTCTGCTCGTGGTTGGTAAATCAAATATCTGAAGATATCTCAGATAAATTCCGTATTTCTCCTTATCAACTCAGTCCAAGCTGCTCACATGTTTTACTTTGGGCTGAGCAACGCTCAAGTAAACTTCTTAATCTGATTTCAGTTTGCAATCTGTTCATTTTAAAATGAAAGCGAGTCATTAGATGGTTTATTAATAATAAACGACATTTTATTTTATTTTAATATTGAATGTAGTAATATATATAGTCGAGGGTGAGGTAATTAGATAAGCTCCTGAATTAATATACGCCTCTAGCCAAGTCAATAAAAACGAGAGATTCATGTGGCTAAGGCATTAAAATGATTATTAAAACAAAATTTACATCCTAGCAACTCATAAGTTGAAATTTAAACCAGACTCTGGAAAGAGATCCTCAATGGAGATTTAAGGAGGTTCGCCCAGTAATTCCAATACACCCAAGTATAAAATCTTAATATAATTTATATTGTCACTTGATAAACAATCAGTTGCTTCCAAGTTATTTCTGTTCAAACGACAATAAATTGAGAACTCGGATCAAATTAGGAAATTTACTTGAGCACAGCTCAATCCAATAAAACACGCGAGCAGCTTGGACTGAGTTGATTAGGAGAAATACGGAATTTATCTGAGATATCTCCAGATCTTTGATTTACCAACCACGAGCAGAATCTCATGCCAAAGCATTCAGTCCCATAAGTTAAATATAAAACGCTCGATCCATTCCCAGTTCCATTTTAATTTAAAGTTATATTCAATTTTTAAATGGAATCTCGGTTCTTAATCACTTCTGACGCAGTTGACGATCAAAGTTGACTTAGAATTGTCTGTAAAACAACGATCACTCTAGAGGGTATTTAAATCACAAAAATCCAAATCATCCTTCATCAAAATGTCATTGGCTTCAGTCTCTGTCCGCCACACCCGCTCTCTCCTGCACTGGAAAGTGGACCCCAAGATATTCATTCTGGTCGGGGCTGTTAGTGGAGCTGGAGTCATGGGCATCTACACCCTCAATCGGAAGCGCGAACAGCTGCAGAACGATGTGAACTTGCACCCCATTTCCTTCACCAAAGACAAGGTCAACAAACACAAAGCTTCATTTGCCTTTTTGGAGATGTTCTCATTCTACTAGAAGGGTCCCTTTCTAACCATAGACGACATGTGAACTTTTGAGCAAATGTATCTTCTATATTGTCAATGAATCATTATCTATCATCCTTTACTTGAATTTAATAGAACCTATTGTTTGTTTTGCTATCCTCAATTGAAAAATATATTGCAAACAAATCAAAATAAATAATCAGTCATAATTCCATGATCACCCCAAATAACAGTCTAAGCCAAAATTCTGCCAATGACAATCAACAAGCAAGATATAAGCACCTGAAAAATAAATCAAACTTGTATATTTTGTCAAGAAAAATCCTTAAAGGGGTTAAACCCTTCGTACTAAAATACTCGGAATCAAAACAAAAATAGCAGCCATAGGAAGATAACACAACAAAACTAACATCCACATATGAAATATTCCATATTGAACCTCAATCTTTGCCTTGAATTCAACCAAAAGTAGGTAGCTTTTTATAATAAAATTTTAAAGATTCATCAGAAACCACAAATAGCATAACATTTAGCTTGTAGAAATGTGGGCTGCCAAGCAGATACTAGCAATACTACCATTGATCATTTTTCTGCTATATCATAGGGAAAAATTTCAGTGCTTTAGTGTTTATCATTAGATAGCCACAGTATTACCAGGCTACTAAAGTAAAGGTTAGTACACCTTTTACACCCCTACCCCTCTTTACCAATCCTTGAATTTAGGGGTATCAAGAAGGTCAATTTGAAGAACTTAATGTTGTGACCAAGATTTTTCCTTGTGCACTAATGTATCTCACAATACACCGGGGCACTTGAAGAGTTGCCCCATGACGTGAGAAATGGTATAGAGCCGTCTGAGCACAATGGCAAATTGCAGACACTATCTTCTAATTAGGAGTGTTACCAATTTGACATGCTCATCTCTCTCTGAAGTTATTCCCAGCCAGAATGTTACATGGAACATATCACTATGCAACCCCCTGGCAATTTGTGGCTCCCTGTCAGGAAGGATCTTTCAATACTAGTATTGAAAACCCAGAAATTAACCCCTGGCCCTCAGGAGATACCTTTCACCAATCTGGAGGGACAGGGACCCACCAACCTGCCGGGTCACAGACTTGAGTTGGATAATTACTCCATAACCTGCCAGTCTAGTAAAGGAGATCCCCCAAATGACAACCAGATTGCCACCAATTGTGTGCCGCTGAGAACCCAGACCTACGCAAAGGTTGTGGCTTGCCAAAAAAAGGATAAGACAAAACCTGATATTGACCCCACCAATAAGCATCAGCTGCCACCAGTTCCCAGCCTAAAATTAACATTAAAATTGACCAACTCAGAGAACAGAAGCGTCAGAATGAAGCCTCACTACTTCTGTTTGTCAGAGCTAGCCAACCCAGAATTTGCCACCCTCAAAGCCTTGCCCCAATGCCCACACCCTGCTGGCAAATTGCCTGCAGACCTGGAGTGTGTAAAAATTGAAGTATCAATATCTGATGATATAAAACCCCTGGCAGTATGAGGATGGCAGTATTGTTATTTTTGGTAATAAAGATTTATGAATCTTTGGTTACAATAAATCCCACCCTATTTAGTTTTAGTAGTCTTTCATCTCCACTCTAGCCCAGTAGACACTAAGGCACCTGCTCTTCCTAGTGACCACCACGCCAACCCACTACCCATACTATACTGCTCCCTGGAGCACCCTTTGGTCCAGTGCATTTCACCAAATATCTTTCAAACCCCACCTACTCTGAGCTCAACTTGGAAAACATACTCATTGCCAACCCCTTGACAAGAACTAGAGTAACTAAAACTATAGGTTTCAAAAGAAAGTGGTACATGAGACTGCTAAGATTGTTCTGTGACAAGTACAATTACCTGCCTGTTTATCTTGTTCCTATGACTCCTCCTCTGACCCCATAACCTGACTGCCCAATAGAACCTGTTGCCGCTGAGACTATGTCCACCCAGTTGTTTAGAGTGCTCTACATTACTCTGATAGCTTGGTGGACTCCATGATGCCCAACTCTGGCCCCTGGTCTTTACTCAGCTGGTCCATATATTATGTTATCAAGCTGGCACCCTCCTTATGATGGACATTGCCCTCTGGGCCAGTGGTTCCTCCACCCAAGTCACCCAATGCCTCTACCTATGCCTGGCTTCCTGACATTATGACAATCTTTTACAATAACAGTAACCTGGGCCCCAAGATGTTGTTAGCTCTTGGGGCTTCTTGTATGCTTTTTTTTGTGATAGTCACTTATTACACCCATAAGGCAATTACCTCCCTGATACTTTCATGGATGAAAAACTGAACTGCCAAGGAACTGAAAGACACACTGCCTGGCAAGGAGAAGACCAAGACCCCAAACTTGCAGGTGCAGAACTTCATAGTAAACCAGACCACGACCCGGGTGAATATGCCCCAGATGGGGAAGCTCACCCTAGAAGAAGCCAGAAGAGCAATGCCAGTCCTCTGTCTCCACTTCCAAGTCAACACCAACGCCTACCCCATTAACACTGAGAAGGTCCTGGGTGTGTCTGCCATGCTGTCAGGAGACGCACTGGATTGGTTCAGAAAGGCCACCGCTGAAGATGTCAAATTTTGCCTTGATTACTCCCAATTTGAAAGTTAATTGATGGCCACTGGAGACAACCAAGACACTAGATACTATGCTCTGAACTCTCTTTTGGAGATCCAACAAGGGAACCTCCCCATCCAAGCCTATGCGGATGAGTTCCTTAAACTCAAGACTTGCACCCAACTTGAGGATGAGCTATCAGCCATCCTGTACCGCCGAGGAGCCTGCCCTGCCCTGAAGGAGCTCCTCAAGCACCACCACCCTACGCTTGGCCTAGATAGACTACTCCTCTTGTGCAGAGGGTTGAGCCTCAACCAAGAAGGCACCCTGTCTTCCACCCAGCGCACAAGCCAAGCCCCAACGCCCGGCAGACCAGGAATGTCCCCCAATGAACTACAGAACCACTACTGTGAAGGCTTGTGTTTCTACTGCCACAAACCTGGGCACCTCACCAAGGCCTACCCCAAGAAGAATACCTCCTCTGTATCCTTGACACAAATAAATACTTCTGGCAATCTTACACATTCATCCAAGTGACCATAGACATACTGGGAAACAAACACCATATAAAGGCCTTTATTGATACAGATCCTAACAAAAGCTTTATCAACTCTAACCTGGCAAAAGAACTAGGCTTGACAGCTTCCAAGCACAGCCTACAATTAATCATAGAAAATAGCTCTTGGGATACTGGCTATGAATGCAAGCAATAACTTCCCTTGAAAGTTGGACAGAAGATGTACCTGTTGTTGTTGATTCTCCTGCCAGGGCTACCTTACCCTCTGATACTGGGCAGCTCCTGATCTTATAGACATGGTCTAATCCTGAACTATTGCAAGCAAACCGCCACAATGGGACAACCCAAATCTTATGACACTGTTGCTTTCTGCATAAGCCACAATCAAAACCTGACCAACAGACTCTTAATCATAAGAATGGAGCCTAGTGTGAAGATACTACATACACCATTACAGAAATGAGACTATGTGTTCAGCAAAGAAGAAGCCATCAAACTACCCAACCATTTGATATATGGTCACATAATAGACCTGTTACCAGGGACCCAATCATATCACAGACCTATCTATAGCTGCAACCACTGCAAACAAGTGGCCTTGAAAGCATACCTAGAAGATATGACAAAAAAAGGGATTTATTTGAGTTTCCAAGGCCCCCTGTTTGTTTTCTATGTTGTTTCTAGGAAAGAAAGATGGCAGAATGCACCCATGTGTAAACTACCAGAAACTAGACGGCATTACAGTGAAGGACTGGTACCCCATCTTCAACGCTGAAACCTATGTGCCATCCTGACTGGAGCTTAGGTGTACTCAAAAATTGACCTTAGATATGCTTTTAACCAGATCTACATCAAGGAAGGCAAAAAATATAAGACAGCCTTCAAAACCAGATATGATTGTACAAATACCTGGTGATGCCATTTGGCCTGTGCAAAGCCCCCACCACTTTCCAAAGGGCTGTATTTGGCTCTTGGGGACAACATCCAAGAGGACACAGCAGTAAACCTTTATCACAAAAGGTTTGAGGTTTGAAGCTAGCCTTGGGTTAGCTCTTCAGGACAAAATTAAGGACATGTACCTTAATTTCCTGGAATACAAGATGAGGAATTCTTTTTAGCAAAAAGAAAGGGAAAAAGCTTGAAGATTATTAAAGCCAACACAAATGTGGATAAACTTGTCTTTATTAGGAGAAATGATTCTACTTAAATAATAGACTGGGTAAGCTGATCATTCACTAGGTAGACATTGTGACTGATGAGATCATTCTGAGCTAAACTCATACCAGGATCTGTCAGGTGCAGTTAGGGTAATCTGTAATGAGTGTAAATTGATGTTGACCCATTTGAGGAAGGTGAACAAACTCCAAAGTCAAAAGCAAATCCAACCAAGTCTTTGCAGGTATCAATATTTGAAGGACATATCAAAATAGCATAAGTGGCATGGTTTCTGACACAAAGGATGATCAATACTGTCCTAGATAAATACCTCAACCAATTTTGTGTTGCATATTTGGACAACATCCTCATCTACAAAAATTCACACAAAGAGCACCTCAAACACCTGGACCTTATACTGGAAAAACTCTCTAAGGCTAATTTACACACCAAGCTTAAGAATGTGAATTCTTCCAGCCTGAAGTCAAATTACTGGGTTATGTGGTCAAAACCAGCAGATTTTACATGGCACAAGATAAGGTAGACACAATGACAACCTGGCCCACACACAAGTGCAGAAAAGAGGTCAAAAATATTTTGGGTTTAGAAAATTACTGTTGTGATTTCATCCAAATTTTCTCTGATTGCTCTGCCCTTGACCTGCCTTTTCTCTGAAAAGGTCCAGTTTTCCTGGACCCCAGAATGTATCATGTCCTTTGAAGCTTTCTTTCACCTCTACCCCCAGCCTGGCCATACCTACCCTTCTAAGCCTTTTGTCTTGGAGAACAACGTTTCTGACCTTGCGGTGGGTGGAGTCCTTCTTCAGAAAGGAGGGGATGGTATGCTACATCCTGTAGTATATTATTTCAATAAGATGTTGCCCACAGAAGGAGATTGCCCCATCTATAACAAGGAGATGCTTGTCATAATGAAGACCCTGAAACATTGGTGCAGGTATCTATGTGGTGCCAAAGTTCTAGTAAAGTTTCTTACCAACCACAAGAACTTGGTTTACTTCTTTAAACCTAGACAGTTGATGAGGAGCAACTTTAGGGGAAGCTTTTAATATGTAATTAAGAAGAAGAGAAGTATATTTTATTGGGTAATACTTTAGACTTATATAGCTTGTGCTGTGGCAAGGATATAGTCAGATCAAAGATAGGGAAGGTCATGTGAAGGATGGTTTCAAGTCACTGGATACTTGGAAAAGTCATGTGATATCAGTTTCTTGCCTTTCTTGGTATGTAGAAGGGTATATTGGATTGGCACCAAACCAGGCAATGACTGTATGCTAAGTGTGTTGGTGGTGGCCAGAATACCAGTACATCCATCTCCTTGACACAGTTAAACCAAAGTCAAGCCAGGTGGGCCTTAGAACTGGTCAACTACACCCTGAAAATTGATAATAAACCCAGGAAAGTCAACATAGTACCTGACGCACTAAGCAGAAGAGCCAATATGATTCCCTCTACGTCTGAGACTAAGGACCACAACACTCATGTACTCCCCAATCCTTCTGGTCTAGGCATCCAACTGATGTACATGAAGATCATGGCCCGCAAACCTGACATAATTGAGGCACAGAAACTAGAGAAGTACTCAATGGAACTTATTTTCAACTTGACCTCAGATCCAGAGAGCCCTCATGTCAGGGATCTAGTCTTGGGCAGCCGGCCTGTTGGTTTCAGGGATCACTTGGGCTGGGTTTTTTGTTGGTAAAGCCCACCACAAGAGAGGAGCTAACTTAAAAAGGTAGGAGAAGTACTTCCTCAACCAGGACCATGGGCTGGCAGCCGGGATTATAGTGTCTATCACCCCTGTGAGGATGATGTACACAATCCCAAACAGCTTGCTAGTATGATTGGTTGGAAGTTCGGGTGAGGAGGCAGGCATTGGCTTGGGGGTTACAGTTGGCTCCATGCGGAGCTTGTAGCCAGGCAGGTAGTTGAATTTGCCTCTAAACAACTTGGGTGTTGATAATATCCAGGGGCCTTGACGGTTGTATCTAACTATGGATTTTATTAAGGCCAAAGGATCTAGTTCAAGAATCTTTTCTGGGGTGCAAACCTTATATTCAGGTTTCAGAGGGTACTCTGTGAAGTGGACAGGGCCAAAGGAAACACCTGTAGGACAGTAATCTGCGGGCAGAGGGGCAGGAGGGTAAGATGATCTTGTACTAATTTGATAGATGGAAAAGGCAAAATAAGGCAGTGGCTGTGTAAGCCAAAATAACATAACCTTTATTCAAAAATGGCAATAAGTTTGGGGCGCGGGGTCCTTTGGTCTATATAGCACCCCACTTCCAAACTTAATATTTTACATGGGGGGTTCATCAAGGCATTGGGAAAAGCGGACCTGGGGGTTCTGGGTGCTCTGGTTCAAGGGCGGCAAAATGGCACCCAGGCCGGGAGTTCTTTCATTGATTGGAGATCTCAAATTGTCTACTTGATTATCTTGCTCTAGAGTTGTGGTCATGGGGTTGGGCTGCAGGCCTGTGCCTCTTTCTGGGGATGGCTCTTGATTAGTCACCAGTGTAGACTTCAAGCTCATGAAGCTAATTTTTTGCAGCCCATACCAGAGTCCGTCTGGACTCCCACAGAAGAGGCAGGCCGGGCCTGGAAGGCCATGTACTCAATAAGTGCTATACAAAACAGGTAGTTTAGAGCAGTGGCTAGGGGGCGCCAACTCCCAGTATGGGGCATGACCTGGTTGGCCAGCCCCAATACTGTGATATAGACAAGCCCCAGCTTTCTAAAGTCCTGGGTGGGAGGCGTGTTGGGGAGAGGAGGGGCAGTAGGAATCTCCTTCATAGCTGGTGGCAGATCCAGATGATGGGGATGGAAATACTCCAAATCTAGGGCGCAGGGTGGTTTGGCAAGGGCAGCAGGAGTATAGCTGGGAGGATATGGATATACAAGTTTGTATTGTGTAGTAGATTCATGAATAGATGCAAACAGAATAATTATATTGGTGCAAAAATAGATAATTCCTGCAATAAAATAATAATTTCTAGGCATAAACTTGCTTTATTAAGATGTCAACAGTGAGGAGGGCTTCTCCCCCTCACTACTTATACTTACTGAAGATTATATGGCCTTTTGTGCCACCAGAGAACTGATGGCATCATATTGAGTTGTATTTACAATTTTAACTGGAATTTGCGTGCTTGGGCAAGAGGGTGAGATCTCATTGGCTGCTATAACATGAACCTTTTGAAATTTGCAGCATGCCAAGACGCCACAGTTATTTATAGCTCCCGCAATGAATTGATTGTCTGATTGTGCAATCAAAAAATTGCGCTCCCAATGTGCCATTTACTAATAGGTGAGTGGCCCAAATTTGATAACAGGCTCAAAGCCAGGGATTTGAGGCTTTTGTGCCTCTCAAATCCTGAGCCATTTGCTAGTCAAAAGGGGGGGTATTTTTCCCTGAAAGGTGCTTTGTGTGGGTTTCCATACTGCATGTTTAATCAACTCTAAGGAGGCCAGCTGACTGTCCAGGGCAATCTGGGCCCTGACATCATCCCCTACCATAGTCAAGCTTGCAGAGCACAACTCTTTACTCTGAGACTTATATTCCTTTAGTAGGATGGCAGCATTCTCCAGGTTGGATTCAGGTTCCCAAGTATTCTCTTCATGGGGGTATCCTTTCCATTTGACCAGAAAGTGAGGGTTTTGGTATTGGAATTTGTGTCCCAGGATGGCTTTGACCTCGTGTTCTGTGAAGCTTCCCATTTTGATAAGTGGGGGAGCTGTTCTCACTATCTGGTGCAGGAGAGAAGGTCCTTTCTTTTTTGATAACAGGGAGCTGTGGAATACGTTGTGAATCTTCTATCTGGGGGGCAGTTCTAGTCAGTAGGCTACAGTACCAATGTGTTGTAAGACTTTGTAAGGACCTGTTTGTTGGGGGCTCAAGCTAGTGCAAGGAACAGTGGTCTTGATGTTCTTAGCGCTGAGATACACGAGGTCTCCTACTTCAATTGGGGGGCCAGGGCTTTGTTTCTTTTTGGAAAAATTCTTGTATACTTGCTCTGCTCTTCTCATGTTCTTGGTGCATTCTTCTTGGCATGTGTGAATGTTTCTGACTCAGTCTTGTCCTTTGGGGTTGTTGGCTTCCTCTGTGGGGGGGCATCCCATGTGGGGTTGAATCTGTAGTTGGATTTGAAGGGGGACATACCAGTGGAGCTGTAGTCTTGGTTGTTGTATGCAAACTGAGCCATTGGTAGGTGGGTTACCCAATTGTTCTGTTCCAAGTTAATGTAGCATTTTAAGTACTGTTCAAGGACCTGGTTTACTCTCTTGGTCTGTCTGTTGCTCTGGGGGTGATATGCAGTAGACAACAATCTTTTTATTCCCAAGTCCTTTAGGATTTGGGCCCAAAACTTAGAGGTTAATTTTGGGCCTCTGTCTGAGATCACTTCTTGTGGTAGTATGTGGTTCATGAATACTTGGTTCTATAATAGGGTGGCAGTTTTCTTTGCTGTTACTTTGGTTGTTGTTAGAATGAAGTGAGCCATCTTGGTGAAGCAATTGACAATTACAAGGATGGTGTTGAATCCTTTTGAATTGGGTAGTTCCACAATGTAGTCCCTGGAAACTGACTTCCAAGGGCCTTCTGCAATCTGAAGGTGTTGTAGTAATCCTTCTGGCTTTCCTCGCTTAGGCTTGGTATGTCTACATGTCTTGCAACTACTGAGGCATCCTTCAATTTCTGTCTTCATCCTGGGCCAAACGTAGGTTCTCTGGATTCTTTTAAGAGTCTTTTTGCTCCCATGGTGTCCTGACATGGGGGAGTTGTGGTATTCCTTCAGTATCTCTAAGCGCAGTGGTCCTTCTGGTACTTAGGTGTGTCTGTGTAGCTGCAGGGTGTTTCCATGTGGGGAGTAACCATTTTGGTAGTATCAACTGTTGATATCTTTCTTTAAGTCTTCAATGATGGAGATTCAGTGCTAGTCTATGGTCTGAGCTAGTTGGATTTCTTCTCTTCTACTGGCTATCCCCAGGAATAGGAGCATTGGCTCAATCATGTTTGGGGACAGCAAGGATTTAGTGTTGAATTCTTCAATCTCTTTGGCACTAGGAAAAAGGTTGACTCTTTGGCTTAAGTCATCTGGTACAATGTTGATCTTTCCAGGCTTGTAGCTGATTGATAAGTTGTAATCTGCTAGGAATAGGGTCCATATAGCTTGTTGCTGATTCAGTTGTCATGTTTTGAAGAAGTATGTCAGGTTCTTGTGATCAGTCATGATTCTCACTGAGTGGTTGGTGTCACACAAGTATCTTCTCCAATGTTTCAAGGACTGGATGATAGCAAGCATCTCTTTATTGTAGATGGGGTAGTTCAACTCAGGCGGAGTGAACTTCCTTGAGTAGTAAGCTATAGGATGCAGCTTACTATCATGCCCCTCCTGAAGCAACACCCCCCCCCAATGCAAAGTCAGAGGCGTCTGTTTCCACAATGAAGGGCTTATTGTAAACCAGCATTTCTAAGACGGGGGCAGAAACAAAGGCGTTCTTTAGTAACTAAAAGGCTGACTTGATGGTATCATCCCACAAAAAAGGGTGTTTCTCAGAGGTGAGGCAGGTCAAGGGCAAGCAGATCAAAGAAAAAATTTGGACAAATTCCCGGCAGAAGTTTGCCAGGCCCAGGAAACTTCTGACCTCCTTGCAGTTCTTAGTTTCAGGCCATGATGTCACAGCCTCTATTTATCAGGTGACATTGCAAAACCTCCTTTCAGTACATTTTATCCCAGTAACTCTACTTCTTCTTGGAAAAACTCACATTCTGGAGTTTAACAAAGAGTCTGTGTTCCTTGAAGTGTTGTAGGACAGCTTGAAGGTGTTCAACATGTTCCTCAGGTGTGTGGCTGTAAATGAGGATGTCATCTAAGTAGGCTACACAACACTAGTCCTTGAGTCCTCCCAAGACCACGTCCATCATATTTTGAAAGGTACTGGGTGTGTTGCACAACCCAAACAGCATAACCAAGTATTCAAAAAGACCTTGCCTAGTCTTGAAGGCAGTTTTCTATTTGTTGCCAGGCCTGATCCAAATCTGGTTAAAGGCATCCCTCAAATCAACCTTTAAGAAAATGTTGGCTCCTGAAAGCTGGTCTGAGAGGTCTTCAGCATTGGGTACTGGGTATCTGTTTTTCCCTGTGATGCTTTTTAGGTCCTGGTAATTGGCATAAGGACGTAAGTTGCCGCCCTTCTTTTTAACAAACAATAAAGGGGACCAACAAGGAGATTTGGAGACGTGTATATATCCCTTCTTCAAGATCTTGTCCAATTACTCTCTTAAGGCGGCTTGTTTCTTCATGTTACAACTATAGACAGGTCCATGATTAGGTTGGGTTCCAGGGAGGATGTCAATGGTGTGATCAAACTGGCTGTGTTTTGGCAAGGCGGTGGCTTCTTTTTTGGAGAAGACGGACTCCCAAGGCTTCAAAAAATTTGGGATCTCGGCCTTGCAGGATTCCATGGTGATGTTGTTTAACTCAGGGGTCTGCTGTGGGTTCAGGCAGGGGACCTCTAAGGTTTGACTCTCATGAGTGACAGTTACTTGATAGTTCTTATAGTCCAAGTTCAATTGGTGGTCAACCCACCATTCAAACCCTATCACTACAGGTTTGGGAAGCTTCTCCATGATGTGGAATCTGGTGGGCAGCAGTCTCTTGTTTAACTTCAGGGAGACAAACTCTTCACATTTGTGGGACAGGTCTGTTTTCTTGTTACCCAAGGTTACCAGTCGGGAGTTTTCCTGGATTGGTACACCAAGTTTCTCAGCTAGGCTACGTTCCATGTAGTTGAGGGTTGCCCCACTGTCTAGGAGAGCTACAGTGTTCACCTCATGGTCATTATAACATAAGGTAGTGTCAATGATAGGATAAAATTGGGAAGCGTTATTTATTGCTGAGATGGTTGCTCCTTGGGTTCCATTGGAGCAGCTAGTGCAGTCCTTAGATAAATGGCCACCCTGGTGGCAATAGAAGCATAATCCACTTCTGATGTGGTGTTGGTACTCTTCAGGAGTCATGTTCAAGCGGGGCCTACTTGTACCAGTGGTTTGATTGTTCCAGGGTTGGCCAGCGTGGTATCCTTGTGGTTGGCTGAAGTCTATGCCTCTGGCAATAGCCAGGAGCTTGTCTTTAGGAAGGTCACATTGGTGGTGTCTCATTAGGCTGGCATGGTGTGGGTTCAGACTGTTTCTGAAATGCAAGCCTGATATGTTGTCAGGAATCTTGGCTACATCCTCCAGGAGTAGGAATTGTTGTATGTAGGTCTCCAGGTTGTCTCTTCCCTGGGTCAGGCGGATGAGCCCCATGTAGGCTTGGGTCTTGGCCCCAGCAGGGGTGGTTGCAGAGTTCATTCTCTCCAGGAATTGATTGTAGGAGATTATGAGGTCTGGGTCTTCCTCAAGGCTGGTCAAGAAGGTTTCTCTGGCATCATCCTTCAGTTGGACAGCCATCATCATAACCTTCTGGGTGTTGTCTCTGAAGCTCTTGGGGTGGGCGCAGAACAAGGCATTTATCATGATCATTCCTTTTATAAAACCAGCCAAGTCCAATTTTGGCAGGTCAGGAAAGGTTTTGGGGTTGGCAGTATTCTGGTTTGAGGTGGAGATGGTCACAGTCTGGACCTGGGATGGCTTGGCAACAATTTCTTCTTGGCATTTGTTTTTTTCTTGTTTCTTGGTCAAATAATGTCTTATGTAGTAAGCTGATATCATAAATAAAAGCATACAAGATGCCCCTATAATCAAAGAAGAATAGGGGCCCAGGGTTACTAGTTTAGATATGGTTGACATACTTTCACAGCCTATACTAGAGTCCGGCTGGACTCCCACAGGAGAGGCGGGCCGGGCCTAGAAGGCCATGTACACAATAGGCGCTATACAAACCAGGTAGTTTAGAGCAGTGGCTAGGGGGCGCCAACTCCCAGTATGGTGCACAACTTGGTTGGCCAGCCCCAATACTGTGATTTAGACAAACCCCATCTTGCTAAAGTCCTGGGTGGGAGGCGTGTTGGGGAGAGGAGGGGCAGTAGGAATCTCCTTCATAGCTGGTGGCAGATCCAGATGATGGGGATAGAAATACTCCAAATCTAGGGTGTGGGGTGGTTTGTCAAGGGCAGCAGGAGTATAGCTGGGAGGATATGGATATACAAGTTTGTATTGTGTAGTATATTCATGAATAGATGCAAACAGAATAATTATATTGGTGCAAAAATAGATAATTCCTACAAGAAAATAATAGGTCCTGGGCATAAAGTTGTTTATTTTATGATGTCAATAGTGAGGAGGGCTTTTCCTCCTCACTACTTATACTTACTGGTGAATGTGTAGCCTTTTGTGCCACCAGAGGTCTGGTGGCATCATTTTCAGTAATGCTTGTGATTTGGCCTGGAAATTGCGCAATTGAGCCTGGGGGTGGAAGGGCATTGGCTGGTATAACAGGAACCTTGGTTGGGCTGCAGCATGCCAAGGAGCCACATCTATTAATAGATCCTGCAAGCAATCAGTTGCTTGATTGCGCAATCAAACAATTGCCCTCCCAATGTACCATTTCCTGATAGTAAAAGAGCCTGAATTCATTATTAGATTTGATACCAGGGATTTGAGGCTTGTGGGCTTCTCAAATCCCAGGTCATTTGTTATTCAAAAGGGATTTTTTGCTCTGGAAGGCAGTTGATAATGTTTTACATGCTGTGGGTTGCTTTATCTCTAGGAAGGCTAGCTGATTGTCCAGGGTGTTCTGGGCCCTGACACTGGAAATCAGTCTCCATGGATTATATTGTAGAACTTCCCTTCTCTAATCTGTTCAATGTCATTCTACTTATGGTAGATAAATTCACCAAGATGTCCTACTTTGTCCCTGCCATCACTCTCTGTTCTGCCGCAGATACAGCTAGACAGTCCAAACCGCATCTTAACTCAACACGGCATCCCAGTATAAATAATCACCAAAAGAGGCCCCCAATTCACCTTCAAATACTGGACTCAAGTGATGAAGGACCTAGGAGTAAAGTGTTGTATTTCCCTATTGTATCACCTGCAGACTGACAGCAGACCAAAAAAGTGATCCAAATACTTGAACAATACCTACAATGATATGCCAATGCCAGCTAAGACAACTGGTCAAAGATTCTCCCTATAGTCCATTTTGCCTACAACAGCAAATATTACACCTCAAATAGTATGTCTCTTTTCAAAGTCCTTTATGGTTTTAACCCTTCCTGAGATCCCAAGATTGATGTGAATGAAACTTTCTCCTCTGGACGCACCTGGGTTGAACATATCCACAACTTATATATCACTTGCCTCAAAAACTGAACCAAGCATTACAGACCTATAAAGCATTTTCCAACAAGAAGTGAATCACTGGAAAGCCCCTGAAAGCTGGATACAAAGTCTACCTAGAATCTAAGAATGTACCCTTACATGTCTCTTTTGGAAAACTAGCACACATGAGAAGTGGCCCTCATAAGATCATCAAGCTAGTTGAAGAAGTTGCCTTCAAGTTGGAACTGCCTCACACTTGGATAATCTATGATGTGTTCTACTTCTCCCAATTTTTCAAGAAAGACAGTGCTTCATTTCCCCACCAAAGGCTCAAGACTGCACCACCTCCCATCCAAACAGGCTGCTCTAAAAAATCAAAGTAAAGTACTTATACAGTGACCAAACCCTCAAGTACTACATCAAGTGGAAAAGCTACTTAATCAAAGAAAGCACTGGAGAACCACTAAGCAACCTAAAAACACTAAACAAGACTTCCAATAGTATCTAGGAAAGAAGAAGATGGTGTCAGGTATGACATTTTTTACCTTGCAAAACTCAAGGTTAGGAAAAGAATTTAAACCCTGGCTAAATTGTTTGTGAGCAGCCAGCCTTGAGGACCAGTGGGCATCTGCCTGCATTTTTTTGGATCAAATCTCCAAGATTCAACTGCAGATGCCTTTGAAAGAAAAGAACTTAATGCAAAATTACCTATAGTGGTGCATACAGAGTATCATAATCATTTTCCAAATGGTGGAAAAGAGACCCCCATACTGAAAGGGCACAAAGGCTTCATCCTTAATTTTTGATACTATTATAAAAAGATGCCATCAATGTGAACACCCAAACTGATCAAAGACTGGACAAAGGAAGGTAAGGATGTATCTATCCCACTATGAGATCTCATTGAAATATGAAATCTAAGCTTTTAAGTGCCACACAACATGCAACAACTTGGAGAGTGATTAAAAGATCATATAAACAGATAAGCACTGTTATCATGTTTGGCTCCTGGGGACAGCATCCAGAAGGACACGGCAGGAAATCTTTATAACAAAAGATTTGAGGTTTAAAGCTAGCCTTGGGTTGACCTCAGGGCAAAATTAAGGACATTTACCTTAATTTCCTGGAGTACAAGATGAGGAATTCCTTTTGGCAAAAAATAAGGGGAAAAGCTTGAAGATTATTAAAGCCAGCACAAATGTGGATAAACTTGTCTTTATTAGGAGAATTGATTCTACTTAAATAGTAGACAAGGGTCAATGATCACTCATTAAGTAGACAGAGTGGCAGAGGGAGTTGTGTTTGGGTAAATCATACCAGGATTAGTTGCAGGCTGGTATGACAATCTGGAATGGGTAACATTGAAATAGACCCATTTACAGAAGGCAAGAAATTCCCAAACCTAAAGGCAAAACTTACCAAATCTTTGCATATATCACTATTTGAAGGCCATATCAAAATAGCATTAATGGCGCAATTTCCAACAACAGTGGTCCACAATAACCATACAGAGGATGCAAACTATGTGAGGCCAGTACAACTGAAGTCACCCACCACTATTTTACTTCCCAAAAGTCCAAAGTAAACTGAAAAGAGATATACTCTAACCTGGACATAAGAAGCCTCAAGTAGACCCATCCCAGCCAATATATATTTTTCTTCAAATCACTACATTGATCCCAAATTCATCTTAAAGCATTGATGTTTCACTCTGCCATCTGGCAGATACATCTAAAAAGTAAAGCAAAATTTACCCTAAACCAAACCAAAACACCCCAACTCTCCTGCCTAGGATTTAAAGAAAATGTCAATAAAATTCTTAAGAGGTTCTCCAAATATGACAAGAATATCCCAGGAGGGAAAAGTCAGTTAGAAAATCTTATCAAATAGTATGCTCTTTCACAACTACTCTACAGGTTTACTGACACTAGCTGGCCATTGACTCTTAACCCTATCAAGGATGAGCTGTTTTTTTCAACAGACACTCTCAGAGGATACTCTCATCCCCAATAAAGAAAAAGTTTTGTTTTAAAAAAGGCACACACTATTGCTTAAGTTTAGTTCAAGGATATTCTCAAATTTTTGAAAAAAGCCAGAGTATAATTTTTAGTCTACTAAAAAGAAAAGGTAAACTAAAATGCCCCAGAAGTTAAAAAATGCTCACTACAGGGGTCGAACCTGTGACTTTGGCGTTATTAGCACCACACTCTAACCAACTGAGTTAAGCGAGCTTTCTCCGTTTTTGCTAAATATACAAATGTATTTATAATTATTTCAAAGTTTGAGTCTATGTTATTTGAATTTAGTACCAAGAAAGAATCCCCATCAGCTTTAGTTACAAGCACAAACTATACATATAATAAAAAATGTTTTAATTTATTCACAGTTTTTCTCAGCATTTGATTATAGCCAATATTCTTGCTTGAAATATGCCTTTATTATGTTTGAAATGGCACTATCTTTATTTTAATATTGTATTTATCATATAACATAGTTTGATATATTTAAGCACTGGGTGTCATAATTGTCAAATATTTTCAACCTTAGAAGGTTTTTGGCTCTTAACAAGTTTTCTCATGAAAAACTATATAGTGTTAAAGTAATCACTGTCTTAAAACCTTTTATAAGCCTAAAAAGGTTTGATTGTTAGATACCTAAATGAGAATATGTACTAATCATTAAAATATAACTAGCTCAAGGTACATATATTAATTCTGGGATTTGATATGTAGTATTATCACACTTACTCTCATTTTTACCTGATAAGGTCTTGTGTATCTTATTGGGGGCTAATTTGTAAGCCATCTTGAGCAGATTAAGATGTCTTTCAAGTAGCTCTTTGCCAGCTTCAAAAATATACAGCTGTCAAGATAGCTGCTCTATTTCAAGTACAACTACCTACTATCTCTGAAGATAGTTGGCTTCATGAAGCCAATATTTCAGGAACTATTATTGAATTTAAGGCTTCTAAAATAGTGACACTGTGGGAAAGTAATAAATAGAGAAGAATGGGTAACTTTATTAGATATTTGAGGGTAGCTTATAAAGCAATTATAAAAATAAAAGGAATTAACATATTTCCAAATGCATGAGAGGGTTTCTATAATGAATTATAGAGTAGGTCAAGTTAAAAATATGATAATTACACAATAGCATATTTTAATTGTTGGATTTGCCAATATCAACGCTAATTATTGGCAACATGCATCCAGTGCCTTAGCTGCTACACCTTATGCTCTGTGTATTAATATCTTGACTGTCCAGTAAGATATATCAGGGGAAGGCCTGTTCTTACAGTCTTGTAAGTTCAAATACAGAGTTATTGATATTCCAGACGTTGATGAATTTGAAGAGAATAACAGAACCAAAAGTAAAGATTTACAATGAACTTCAAAGAAGCCAAAATAAAATACTGTGATAATACTTGTATTTGTTTATTTGAAATAATAAAGCGTTTATATACTCTTAAAATACATACAAATATAAAACAATATAGGGTTTAAGTGAGATGAATCCATATTGAGTGGATACTGCAAAAGATGAATTTTTAGACAAGAAGTTCAAACTGAAGTTCAGAAATCTACCAGTTATACCACACTAGATAACTACTTTTCAATCAAATATTAAAAATTTATGTAAAATTATCTCACAACCTGCTACCCATATTTTTCTACACAAGGATGCTGGTTGCTGCCTGGGCTAGATGATCAACCTTGTATTGCTTACACATCTTCTTTATATGACCTTGATACTATCACTAATGAAATTGCTGATTATCAAGACTCCACAGGAAATAATATATAGGAGACAAGTGAATTGGCTAGTTCTTTAGAAACTAAGCCTGTCCCTCTGATATACTAACTACTATATTTGAGAGACCAATTAGTTGATATAGATGTAGCAGTAGAGTTCAGCAATTACAGATATACACTTTATCTAATCTGTCAAATAGGGCCTATAATATTAGATTATTAAGAACATCTTCATTAAGCAGGCTTGAAGAAAGCCTCTGCTTTTTCTGGGCTAGGCAACATTTAACTAAATACAAGGCATAATTCACTACACTAATAAATTACATGAACAATTTAGAGGGTGTTTAATAAAATTCCTCTTCAATTGATTCTAACTATAAACTAACCTTCAAACAGATATTTGACCCCAAGATGTCCACTGTTGTTGCATTCTTAAACATCTTAAAGAAGTAATACATAATAATATTCTTGAATCCCACTTATTAAGAAGCAGTGGTACCTAAACTTCTTTTAATCATCACCTGGGCTGAAATAAAGCATAACCTAATTGACAATGTTTTTAGGTGATCTTAGTCTAGAATTTAAAAAGGATTTTTTTTATAAATATTGCCTTTAAGATAAAAAAATCTATCTGGATTTATAACAGATTATATATTGAGGGTCAACAGCTGATTGCCAGTCACCAGATGACTCATTAAAGGCTTATACTGCCTATTCTAATGCACTCAAGGCAAACCAGCTGCTTTACTTAAATTTTAAGGCTCATAAGACCTCCCTCACAACCGTAAATATCATCAAAACTCTTCTTCAAGATATGCACCTGACTCACTCAAGGACTTTAGTAAAAATTCCTGTATCAATCCTGATTAATCCACCTCCTGCACTCCTCATACTTTGGCTTTGGGTGCCAATGAGCAACCCAAGCAATAAGGATACCACAACTGTGAAAAAGTAGGCTAATATTCAAGATTCTGTATAAATATTAAATTTAAAGGTTCTGATTCTAAGAACAGACATAAAAAGAGAGATCAACTTAGAGGGGTAGATACTCTCTTTTGATGAATCTTCCCAGTCTCCTCCTTATCCTTGTACTGATAACACTTCCTCCTCCTAGCCTACACCTAATATCATGCAATTTTACCAAAACATCTCCATTGATTCAGCTATAGATGAATCCAACTTTGAAAATATAGATGGCTATGGCCATTTGGTATTAGCTGTAACTGAAAATATCTTGATTATCTAAAAAAATTTCTCTGGCAAAACCACAACCACTAATCTGCATTACTCTGAAGCATAAGATATTTTATCTTATCCCTAGCTAGTTCAGACTAATCACCCTTATTTGTTTGCTAATTTTCCTTATAAAGCCAAGAAATTAGCAGAAGATCTTTTACATAATTTTAAAATCTTAATGCTCTTGAAGAGTGTTGTTGTGAATCCCAATTTTCATGCATTATCAATTTTGCCTTTGATGGGATCACATTTTGAGTGCAAAATTCTTCAGTTCCCTTTCTCTTTGCAAAATGGGTTTCACTCTAAATCAGGTGAAGGCCTCATTTACATTCCAACTAGTAACATGTGTGATCCTTGACCCACTTATGGGTAGGACACATCATTTTGAAAACAGCATCTCAAAAAATGCCATCTCAAATTTAATTTGAGGTGGCATTTTTTGTGTTAGTGATTTTGAATCACAAAAATAAAATAAACAATAAAATAGTTAAAATTTAAATATACCTTTATAATGTGACATTTCAAATTTACGCCATCTTGATTCTGTCACTTTGAGTCAGATTAACTAAATCTTATTTTGCTAACTTTATTTACATATGAAATCACTTAGTGTGGGGTGTGTTTACGCCATCTTGACTTTACCTAATTTTGAATCACACTATTTATCTTAAACTAAAATAAGCTTACTGTAAATTCAGAACCTAAAGGTAAAAATGCAGGATTGTCAAATTCTTTTGCATGAACTCACCAACTTAATGGTGTAATTTTCATCACAAAACAACTTAATGCTTTATATAAAAGGATGAAAAATATTCCAGTAAGTTAGTGGGTTTACGCAAAAGAATTTGACAATCCCGCATTTTTACCTTTAGGTTCTGAATCTACAGTATACCCAAACTAAAACAAAGCCTGTTGTATAGTGCCAGAAGATGTTCCTATATTATTAATCTAAGACACTTATACTAAGAAAAACTTAAATAGACGCCACTATGATAGTCCTTCTAGTGATTGTCATTACTGGGTAAAAAAAACAGTTTTGTTATATGTATTTTATAGCTTTTATTATAAATGGATACATTGATAAGGGTTCTCTTAATAAAATATTTTAATAGTGATTTTAATATGGAAGGGGGTGATTACACCATTTTGATTTATGTCACTTCAAATTCCACTGAGTTTCGTATCACCCAATTGATTTGATGCCACAATGGATAGAGGAAAATAAGGGGAAATTACATATGACGCCAGGCTACGCTATATAAATTCCCCCACCACAATTCATGCTTTCCACTTTTCAAAAATACTAGTTCACGTCAAAATCAGTATTAATAAAAATGTAAGAAAGTGCCTGAAACTTTACAAATATATATTTTTGGCCTCCTCTAAACAACTGGGTACTTTTTAACCCCAGTTGTATAAGCTAGTTTTTGAGAAATTTAAGTTTTACTCTTTGGCCTGGTTGAGGTAGCTTCACTTTAAATTTGTTCATTTAATATAAAAAGTGGTCAAAAACACTATGTTTTTGAGCTACGGCACCTCAATTATGTCACTTCAAAAACGCCATTTCAACTGCAAGTTTTCAGTCAAAACTCAAAGTTTTGCATACTTGCGTTACTAATAAAAAATTATTTTTACAAAAAAATTAAAATTTTGATAGGATATATTTTTAGATCTCCTCCATAATTATATGTAAAAAATTAATACTTTTATATTAAAAACATTCACATTTTTTCTTTAAAAACAACCCCTAAAATTCCCATATTTTTATGCTAATTCACTTTTAGATGCCTCCCAAGTCAACTGCCAAAGCTGCGCCCAAGGCCTCCAAGGCCTCAAAGTCCAAAATAACTCTTCCCAAGGCCAAAAAGGCCAATACTACCCCAAAGAAGCAGCCTTCTGAGGCCAAAGCTCCCCCCAAGACCCCAATTTCATCACCTGAACAAGAGGGAATCAGTCCTACCCCTCCTCACTCTTCAATCATTTACTCCCCCTCTGATCCTCAAGAGAAGTTATTCAACTTCAATTGCCATTCTGACCCCACTTCAGAGTCTGAGGATGAAGAGGAGCAGGAGCCTGATACTGGTGCTCCTGCAGATGAGCCTATTGAGCTCTGGGATCTTAACTCCATCCACAATGTATGCAACCAAAATGGCACTTTTGCTGTGCCAACAACGTACCCTATCAGCTATCCAATTATGACTAAGAAAGGGGGTGCCAACTTTGTCCATATGTGCTACAGCTTTAGCTGTAAAAACAAGAAGAAACTCATCTGTCAACATCACTTCAAATGTGATAATGTTGGCTGTCCAGATAGACTCACTACTTATGGGTTCACTCAATTTAAAGCCCTAACTGTTAACCATGACTGCACCAAGCCTTTCAACCCTCTCTATCAACTTATCTGCTGGTTTCTTTTCCAGGTGATCCCAACCACAAAGGATCAGACTGCAACTGAGGTTGTCAACAATGCACCCCTTAATTTAAATGATACCCAACTAGCAACTGTTGGTGGTGCCTCAAAATTACAGAGATATCTCACTGATCAGAGATATGCTCTGAGCACTGAAGGCATCAGTGCAAGCTCCATTGACCAATTGATCATTACTGAGGAGCAAAAACTATCTCGCTATGAGGAGAGATTCCTTCTTCATGATGATGGTCAACATGCCCCAGAGCATATCATCTGCTTTGCAACAAGCCAGGATCTGTGCAACCTTTTAAAATGAAAGACCTGGCTTGCAGATGGAACTTTCTCAACCTGCCCAAAGCTCTTTTCAGCCAGCTTTTGAATATCCATGGGCAGATTGGTAATCTAGTTCTTCCCCTTGTCTTCTTTTTTCTTCCCAACAAGAAGCAGGAAATATATGTCTGGGTACTCACAATTTTAAAGGCCAAACTTGATTAAATCCTCCCAACTATTGAAGAGGAGCCCAAGGAGACTAGAGGGCATAAGAAGAAATCCATCTCCCAAGAAGAAGAGGCTCCCACCCTGTGGTGATCCACATGTGTGCTGTTTTGCAGGCAAGGGTTGATTTGGCTTCAAATAAAGACAATATGCTGAAGAGTGACAATGTGTGGTTAGCTGGTGACGCTATAAACTAGTAGGTAACATAAGGCTGCTAGGGGTAAGTAGGGTGAGCCTAGTAGGTACATGGTCTACTAGGGTAAGTAAAACCTGCCTGGTAGGTAACATAGGACTACCAGAGGCAGATGTTGCCTCCACCCAGCAGAAGGAATTGGCTGCTTGGGGCTATAGTGCTTCACCCCACAGGAAACCATGGCTGCGGAAGGGTGAAGACTAAAATAGTAAGCATGGAACTTTGTCTGTCTGGGGGGAGTAGGTTTTGGACCCCTGGCAGGTAACACAGGCTGCCAGGGAGGGGAAGAGCTTTGAGAGCTCTACATACGCTAATACGCTTACAGGAGGTCTGTGAGCAAGCACCCTACCTAACAGACTGGTAGGGTGTCCTTGTTTATACCCCTATGGAAGCTTTGGGGAAACCCAAAGTGAGCATTGGAGGGTATAGACTTGCTCAGAGGTGCCACCAAGGCGGCTTGCTTGGGGAAGCAAGCTGCAGAACTTGGTGTGATCAGGCCTCTGGGAAGTGGAGCTGATTAATCTGAAACTGAAAGCCCAGACTTAATCACCTGGGTGAGTAAAGGCAACATATAGACATTGATCTATGGTTGAATTGCCATAAGTGGATTGCCGCTTGCAAGGGCCCAGTCAAACACCAGTTCAATGTAGACTCATGCCTGCATCTATGAGTTCTGGTAATGGGGACTGAGATAAAGAAAAGAGGTGGTTCACGGAATTAACAGAGAAAAATAGCAAGAGGGACTGTTTGGTCACAGTGAAGGCTAGTTGACGGACTGTTAATTCATATTATATTGTGGGAACTAATATGGTTCAGTGTGTAGAAGGAACAAAGAAGGTTCCTAGTGAGGATTTGTTGAGGAACTGGTTGAGGATAATTTGAAGGACAAGAAGATTATGATTCAGGACTAGCTGATCATAGAACAGGATGACCAAAGAACCAGAAGTTGGTACTGAAGAACTGAAGAGCTGAGAGGATGAACTAGCCAGACTAGATGCAAAGTCTGGAAGAGCTGATTTTAGTGGTTTTTGAGATGAAAATAGATATAAAGAAGCAGTTAAATAATTAGATACTGCCTGATTATGATTAAAAAAGGATTAAAAATCATATAATAGAAAATAAAGAGGAGGAAAAATAACATATAATTTGTTAGAACTATAGGTTATTTTAAAAAGAAGGATTCAAGAGGAAATGAGCCAGAAAGAAGCTGGAAGAAGAACAGAGAAACTATGAAGGCAAAAGAGCAAATTTTGCCAAGAACAACTAGGAGAGGTGAAAGAACAATCAGCAAGCAGGTTCAAAGTTGCAAAACGTTGAGAGAAACACGGAGAAACAGGGAGAAACATTGAAAAATCAAAGGGTCAAAATTTGCCTAAGTAAAACATATGTGGAAGCGCTCAAGATTTGCCGGGGAAATGTGACAGGAATTATGGCAAAACTGTTCAAAACGCGGAGCAGTTGTTTACCCAGAGCAAGACAGCCTCAGGTTTAAACCAGGGTCAAGGATGAGTCATCTGGGGAAACTGTTTTGGCAAAACCATTGAATCAAGGCATGTGATTGGCTGCAAACTGGGGCCTATTTGATGAGTTTTTTAAGGTCTTTAACTTTAGAGTTAAAGCCTAAAAAATGAGGAGCAGAAGCAGAAAATTCAGGGCTTTCATTGACTGAAGTAAGTTTAAAGGCTTAATATATTATAGAAGAAGAAAAAAAGGATAGTTTAAGCTTTAAAGAACCAGAGTGCTAAGAGAGATTTTTGATCTGAAACAAAGGGCTATAAAAGGGAGAGCTATCTGAGACTCTTCAGGGACTAGATCAAGTGGATTACAAAGGCCACAGAAGCTACAGAAGGAGCCAAAGACCAAGAATAGGAAGCCAGAGCTGGGACAGACTGCAGGAGTCCAGTATTAGAGCACAGGAGCCCACAACTAAAGTGCAGGAGCTCAAGACCAAGGAGCAGGAGCCAAAGACCAAGTACAAGGAGTCCAAGAGATTGTTTAAGGACTCCAAGTATTGGTACAAACCCCTTATTATTACCTATCCCAAGGCTATATATCAGAAGGTTTCTAAGGGGATCTTCCTTCTGACTATGAATAAAGCGCCTATTATGACCCCTATCCAAATTTCCTGTGTAAAGAAAGAATATAAGTCCCATGAGTCAATTACCCCATATTTTCTATCCTAGCCCAGGGGACAAGGAATCCTATTGCTTAGGGTGCAGGAAGTTTGCCTCTAGTAAGTCTGTCCAGGAGGAGTGGAAGAAGGTGACAAGGCATTTGGAAATGACAAATAGAGGAAGAGAGTTTATTGGGGGAGAGTTTACAAGACTATTACAGGATTGATATTGATCCACAGACGGGCTAGCACCTGCTGAAGTACAAGTGTATGATGAAGACGCTTGCCTAGTGATTGGGAAGGTACCAGAGGAGTTTGCTCTTATACAGGCCAAGTATAAGCTCCTCACCAACCATTCACCACTGTTGGAGAATGACAACTTCTCCAAGACGATCCCTGGCTACGACCCAGGACACACTTTGGGGACTGGTGACCAGGAACCCCACACACCCCAACCAAGAAAAAGTCAGAAAGCCTTCCCTACCATAAATATCTGGTAGTGGTTTTGAACAGGCTCAGGAAAATGCCTTTATTTGAGTCTTCAAGAGCTCCCCCTCAGGGATGCTACTTTCACTTCCAGCAGGCACTCTGCCACTGCCTCCAAAAGTGCTCTGAACTTCATGGGCTGGTCCACACTGAAGGCACCAAAGAAGCAAAGGACGTTTTTAATTGCTTTGCTGCCCTTGTCCTTGTGCAAAAGGAGGAGACTGATGCCTTTTATGATGCCCTCCTCTGCCATCCTTATATCCAGCCCAACCAGGCAGCCTTTGCTCTGTTCATTGAGGATTTTGAGACTCAATGGGTTGGAGTGTTTCAGGGAGCACACCACATTAGAAAAGGTGGTGACTTAATCACCTAGAACTGTTTCAAGCAGGTCAAAGACGGCCTCATCAAGACCGCCTCTTTCCTTGAAGGGTGGCATAGCCAGTTTGCTACAAAAGTTAGGGTTCATAAGCCCAAATTCAATAAGATCATGGTCCATTTGAAAAACCAGCAGGCTATCTCTGCCCATCTCTTTAAGAATGGTATGAAGACCAAAGGCAACCCCCCAAGCAGACCAAAGCGGTGAAAAAGTACACTGAAATCAGCAAGGTGGTCCTTGCCTACTATCCCAAAGATAGCAAGCTTGAGCATCTTCAAGCCATCTCAGTTGCTCTTTCCACTAATGTTTGAGCCTATTTGCAATAAACTCTTCTTTATCTTATCTCTTATTTTCTTTGATTTTATTATTCTTTGACTTTTTTTGGTATTTGGTACAATTATATGCTTATTTTAAAGTATAGTTTATAGTTAAAATATATGAAAATAGTTGTTTTTGGGATTATTTTAACTTTTGGGCTTTAAACAACTATGTTGTTACTAATTGACTCCCATTTTTTATTGCAGATTTGAACTTCTGAGGCTTTTTTAAGCCTAAAAATATTTTTTTAATTTTATATTTTGAGAATTTTTTGGATTATTTTTGGAGTTCAAAAAATCAAAAATTTTAAAACTGTTTTTCTTAGTCAAAAAGCCATAAATCAAAATGGCGTTTTTACTATAAAATTGAAATAGCTAAAAATTGAGATGGCGTATTTCAAGATGGCGTTTTTTGAGATGCCATTTTTGAAATGGCTTGTCCTATCCACTTATGAGAGTATCCAGTGATCTATCTGTCCTTCTACTGTTTTGTGGTAAAAAATGCCATATAAGAATCATTTAGATTCATCCAATAAAATTAAGTTCTATTTACACTCTTTATTTGTGTTTATTTTTGTACCTTGGCGCCATCTCCCTAGTCTATTCTAGAGGAGATTTCTGATAATATCATTCCCATGGCCTTAAGGTAAATTCCTTATTTATCTCTGAAGACTAACCTACAGTTTAGTAAAAACCCAATCCTACCATTAGGATTTCTTGTTGTGTCCCTTGGCTGCCCCCAAGTACACAACAAGTGTCTTAAAAGAAATTCCTGTATTGAAATACACACCAATGTTGAGTATATAATTCTTTGAAGTATATAAAACAAGATAAATGAGAAAAGTTAGAAAATAATGATACTTCATTTGATATGAAATTATAATGCTATATAGTATATGGATCACCATATACATCCAATGTACATCATGAAAGCCATGGGGCTTGTCTAGGTAACATTCTGCTTAAGATTCAAAAATTTGATTCCTGTGCAACATGGGTGTATGATAAGAGTGACATCAATTATTCATTGATTGTGATGTTTCTCAAGGAATTGTTTTCCTAAGAGGGAGTGACTTTAGATATTACAACATATCTCCCTGGGGTGCTGGAAATACAAGATTTTGGGATTTTCTTGAGAATTCCTGGAATTTGTGCCTGATATTGATCCAGTTTGGTATTGGAGGCTAGTAGTCAGGAATTGTGACATGTGTTTCTTGCTTTTCAGGGACAGAGTTGATCACAATGCATGAGCTTTAATCCAGTTTAAGCTATGATTCTTTTAACAAGGTAGATATTTTTTGCTTGACTCCTATGACAACACTAAGCCCTTTTAGTCCTGACTCTAATTTGTATATATTGTGATTTACCTCCCAGATTTTATCTTCTACTTTGAATCTTTCTTCCTGGATTAATATTACCTCTCTTTTTACTCTTGTCCCCTTTGTCTTTCCTGGCTTTTTGTACTTCAGGGCTATCATTGCCAGGTACTGTTTTAGGTAGGAGTAGGTGTGGTCCCAGAATAATACTGACAATATTTGGCTGGTGTTCATAGAAAATCTCATATGTGCTTTTACCCATATTAAATTTTACGCAGATACAATATACCATTAGTGTTGTTGATAACATATCAGCCCAAAGGCAAGGGTTGTTGACAGACAGTTTTATCAATGCTTCTACCAGCAAACTATTTAGATTTTTAACTCTACTATTAGCTTGAAGATGATAAGGACTACTGAAAATGTACTTGATAGCATCTTTGGCAATATAAATGTTGGTGTCATCACTGATCAATTCAGATCCACTGTCTGTAATTGGAAGATAAGGTTTCTTAAACTTGAAAATTATCTCTTTGCCTATATACCATCTTACATTGTTTCCTTTGTGTTCTTTTGTAGCTTATGCTAATAACCACCTTGTTGTGTAATCAATAACTCTTGTGATGGTCCACACAAGAAGCTTTTTGCAGTTTTGGGATTAATATTGGTTAAATAACAATTGGATGCCTAAGAGAGGTAAATGTTGGGGTTTTTATTAATATTTCTAGCCTTGGTAGTGGAAAGTAGTGGTATATGCCTAGTGATATCATCAAGGTGGTCCCTTGTTTAGTACTTTGGAAGGATAGAAGTGGTGTCCTGGGATATCTATACTAAGAGATGTAGGTATCCTTAGACTAGCTAGGTGTCATGAATGACATTTAAATACTTGTATTAAAAACCCAAGAGTTAAACCCCAGTCCCCTGAAGGCGGATCAGCCCCCCCAGAACAGTCCAGGACCCGCCAACCTGTTAAGTCACAGACTTGAATTGTTAAGTTGCCCTGCAACCTGCCGGCTTAATAATGAAGATTCCCTGAATGATTGCCAGATTGCCACCAAATTGGTGCCACTGAAGACCCATACCTACACAGGAGATGTGGTCTGCCTAAAGGAGGTGGGGAAAAGACCTACTACTAGCCCTGCCAACAAACACCAGCTGTTACCAGTCTCCAGTCCAGAAAAAGCATTGTGAGTGGCCAGCTCAGGCAACATGGTGAACAACAGCGGCAAAACAAAGCATTGTCACTTCTGTTCTTCATAGCCAGTCCAGCCCAGAACTTCCAAACTGGTGCCACTGAGGGCCCAGACCTACACAGAAGCCGTGGCTTGGGCAAGACCCACTACTAGCCCTGCCAATAAGCACCAACTGCTGCCAGTCCCCAGTCCAGAAAGGGGAATACAATTAGCCCGCTCAGGTGACATGGTGAACCACAGCGGCAAAATTAAGCATTGCCACTTCTGTTTGCCAGAGTGTACCCAACCAGAACCTGATGCTCTTCAGACCCTAAGCCAAGATCCATGTCCTACCGGCAAACTGCCCATGGACCTGAACACCGCAAAAAGCAAAGAAGCAAAATCACATGGTATAAGAACACTGGCAGTGTGGTGATGACCACATTGTCATTTTTGATAATAAAGTTCTATGAACCTTTGGTTTGAAAAAATTCTACCTTATCTAGTCTTAGTGATCTTCCATATTAACTCCAGCCAAGTAGACAACCAGGAAACTGCCCCCTCCAGAGACCAACCTGCCAAACTTCCCCAGGAACTATACTGTCCCTATCAGGGATCCAGTCTTGGGCGGGCGGCCCATCATTTTCAGGGGTCACTTGGGCCAGATTTTTTATGGGCAATGCCCATCACAAGAGAGGAGCTAACTTAAAAAGGTAGGAGACAGACTTTCCCACCCAGGACCACGGGCCAGCAGCCAGGATTATAGTTTCAATCACCCCTGTGAGGGTGATGTACACAATCCCAAACAGCTTACCAGTATGATTGGTTGGAAGGTTGGGTGAGGAAGCAGGCATAGGTTTGGGGGTCACAGGCGGTTTCATGGGTAGGCTGTAAGCAGGAAGATAGTTGAATTTTCCTCTGAACAACATGGGTGTTGAAAATATCTACAGGCCTTGTCAGTTGTATCAAATGGCAGATTGTATACAGGCCAAAGGATCAAGTTCAAGTATATTTTCTGGGGTGTAGTCCTTGTATTTGGGTTTCAGAGGGTAGTCAGTGAAATGAACAGGTCCAAAGGGTACACCAGGAGGACAGAAAACTACGGGCAGTGGGGCAGGGGATCTTGAGCTGAATTGGTAGAAGGCAAATTCAAAATATGGTAGTAGCTGTATAAGCCAAAATAACATAATCTTTATTCAAAAATGACAATAAGGTTTGAGCGCAGAATCTATAGGCATATATAGCATCCTGCCTCCAAACTTAGTATTTTCCATAAGGGCTTCATCAAAATATTGGGAAAAATGTGGGCAGGTGGTCAGGAGGCCCGGGTGCAGGAGAAGCAAAATGGCACCTTGGCTGGGTGTTCTCTCATTGGTCAGAACTTCCAAATTGATCACTTGATTTTCTTGATTTTGGGCTGTGGTCACAAGGTTGGGCCCAAAACCTGGGTTTTCCTTTGGCAGTTGAATTTGATTGGTTACCCAAGAGGACTTCAAGTTCATGAAGTTCACAGAGGCACCTTCTCTGCCTCCATTAAGCAATTTGAGAAGCTCCTCATTGTGCATCACCATAGTTGAACCTGCGCTGATATTCTGGCTTCGGGACTTAGCAGGGGCCTCAGCTTGCGGGGGCTTGATCTCAGCAAAATGGGGGCAGACAGGCTCTTGGTCTATGGGGCCAGCAGCCAGCAGGAATTCAGGTTCAGGGCTCAAATCCTGCCCTTGGGCCCAGGTTTCCAGGAGTAATGAATTATCAATCCTGACAGTCCCCCTGGAGCTCCCTTTGGACCTGTGCATTTTACTGAATATCTGATCAACCTGGCCTACTTGGAGTATGACTTGGAAACCATACTCATTGCAGATTCCTTGGAAAGGACTAGAGAAACCAAATATATAGGACATGAAGGAAAGAGGATGAAATACCACCCTTATTATTCAAAGACAGGTACAATTACCTGCTAGCGTACTTTGTTCCCATGACTCTGCCTTTAACTCCTAGACCGGACCACCCAATGGAACCTACTGCTGCAGCAGAGACCACCTCTACCCAACTGTTTGGAGTGCTCTATATTAATTTGACAGGATTTGATGATTCCATGGTCCCTAACTCCAGACCCTGGCCCTTACTTGGACAATCTGTATCTTACATTATCAAGTTAGCACCCATTCTATTGTGGGCTTTTCCTGCCGGCTTGGCCACATCCCACCCTGGGCCACCCAATGCCTCTACCTATGCCTGGCTTCCTGATATTATGAAAATCTTTTATAAACATGGTAACCTGGGCCCCAAGATGTTGTTAACACTTGGGCGACTTGTATGCTTTTTTGTGATAATCAATTATTACACCCATAAGGCAATCACCTCCCTGATACTCTCATGGATGAAGAACTGACCCGTCAAAGAATTGAAAGACCCTGCACTTGGTGAAAAACCCCAGAACCCAGCCACGTCACAAGTACAAAACATGATAGTGAACCAGACCACAACCAAGATGAACATGCCCCAGATGAGCAAACTCACCTTAGAAGAAGCTTGCCAAGCCATGCCAGTCCTCCGCCTCCACTTCCAAACCAACACCAACGCCTACCCCAGTGACACTGAGAAGGTCTTGGGGGTGGCCAACATGCTATCAGGTGACACACTAGATTGATTTGGAAAAGCCACCACTGAAGATGTTGAATTTTGCCTTGACTACTCAAGATTTGAGGCCAAACTCATGAGCACTGGCAATGACCAAGACACCAGATACTATGTGCTGAACTCTCTGTTAGGGATCTGACAAGCAAACCACCATATGGGTCATTATTTGTTAGATTAATCTGTTTCCTATTAACTGTGCTACTTAACACTTTAAAATTTTGTTTTAATTTTCTTATCAATAAATTTAAATAATTATAACAATTTTATCAAAATAAATCTTATTTAATCCTTATAATATAAAAACCTATATTAAATTAATCATTTTCTACTTACAGCTAAATTAAACTGTATTAAAACTAGTAACAATCTTATTTCATATACCATTATTTCTTGAAAGCTGATTAGTACAAAATGATATCATTCTAAAAAGAGCAACATAAAAATACAATAAAACTGATATGATGCTTTTTGTTGGAAATTAAATTGTTGCCTAAAATCTTAGCTTTTTTTAAAAATATTTAATTTAAAATATAATAATTTTTGAATCCCTCTTTTTAAAAAGAGGGCAGACAGCTTTTTTGCATATTTAATAAATAAATATTAAATAATTTTGGATTTGTTTTATAAGAAATCTAGTAAAAAGTTAAAAAAACTAAAACTAAAATTCAAACTAAACTTTTATTGAAATTTCAGTGATCTCATTTAGCATAAGTAATTTATTCTTAAGTTAGATTTTATAGAAAATATATAATAAGAACTTATAAGAGAGTAAAAGTTTTTCTTTTCAAATTCTTAAGTATTTAATATTAAAAAAATGGCTTTATACAACTATTTAATAAAATTATATTTTTATACTGTATGCTAGAGATAATATGTATAAAAAATTCAAACATGAAAAATAATGTATCAAAATCTTGCTTTATTTAATTAAATTTTATAAAGGTTGAAATTTATTTAAACTAAATAAAAAATGATCTTAGTCATTGTATCTATAAAAATAAGATACAACTTTAATTATACAAGCAAATATTTATATGTGATTAAAAATAACATTTTTGTTTTGATAGATTTAAGATATATAAAGTTCATTTTTTATGAACTGTTAAAAGTTACAATAAACTTAAGTTTATTTAAACAAAATGTTTTTGAGTTGGTTACTAGAAGTAAGCTAAATAATAATTTATACTTTAAATTTAGTTTACTGATTAAAATATCATACTTTAAGAGTTAATTAGCATATTTTATTTCAAATAATAATTTTATAAGCTTACATTTAAAGCCGCTTCAAGATACTAAATTGGTATTGAAATATAACATTGCAGCTTAATTCTGAAAGCTGAGATTAAGGGCTTTCTAATGATACTAGTTTGAGCAAGATTGAAGTACTATTTGCTGAGATATCAACAGTTAACCAGAATATAAAAAGGGGTAAATAAACAATGATATCAGACTCCAGGGGTGATATTGATAAATTAAGGAGATAAGTTGGGGGTCAGTTGGGGATTTATGCCTGTAGTGCAAAAGCTCAGCTAACATGGTATTTAAACAGCTCAACTTTACAGAAATTTACTTTACAATCCACACCTTTACTCCTCTCTGATAACTGCACATCTATTTCCAAGCAAGAACTGCCTGAACCAAGCCAAGGAACCCAACCACTGTCATTATGGAACCCATCAAGTTTGCACCTCAGATGACACCCTTCTTCTCACTGGGGGCTTCTACTAAGAGAGAAAGAATCTCTATGCTTAAACAAGCATTCCTTTTTACTGCTGGCAGTGATCTTAACAGCTTTGTTGAGCATTTCTTATTAAAAACAGAGTTTGGAAAAAGTACCTTCTTACCTGTCATACAAAATTCTAAGACAGATGATTTCCTTAATAACCTAAAGGAATTGATGTCAGAGTCCCCTGCCAAGCACCTTCCTTCCCTAAGAGCATAGGTTACATCAAGCTACAGTCTGAAAGAGCTTTGGGATTATGGATTTAAAATGACAAAAAATGAGTATTCATATTCTAAAAAAATAAAAAATGCTAAAAAAGCATCATTAAATTCAAAAAATAAAAAGGGAAAAATGATTCAGTAAAGAAAGAAAACATAAAAAATATTTTAAAACACATATTAAAAAATTCATTCCCAACCAACCAATTCACTAAAAAATCCCCTGGATTGATTTATGAAGAATTACAAAAAGAATTGAGTGAATACTCAACTAATATAAAATACTCCTTATTGAAAACAAAAAAAGAAATTTATGAAGATATGAAAATAAAAAACAATATTTCTATTTCACTTTCCACTTTCTATAAGCTTATTCCTAATAATATAATTAAAAGCAAAAAGCAAACTGATATGTGTAACATTTGCAACTTAAAAAATCATCAGAAATGAAGAAAAAGGATTTGAGTATAAAGAAGTTGCCATTGCCTAAATCTATTAAAGAAAATTTGGAATCTATTGACCTACATGAAAAGTTTTATAAGCATCAAAATAAAGAATATATTAGTGATATAAATAATCTTGATAATAATTCATGTGTTATAGTAATAGACTATAAAGAAAACTTTAAAATAGACGGGGGTCCTATAGAGACAAATAATTGTTTTTATGAGAAAATACCTATTTCTTTATTAGGATTTGCAATTGCTTTTAAAGAAAATGAGAAAATTAAATATGAGTATCATGACTTTTTATCTGAAATTTTATCTCATGACTCTTTGTTTTCAGGTCAGTGTTTGATAAGTCTGCTTAAAAATAAAAAATTTAAGAATATTAAAAATATTAAAGTTTGGACTGATAATGGTAATCATTTTAGATCTTATGAATTCTTATATTATCTTTTTAAAGAGGTACCTAAAATTATAAAAGGAACAATTAAGTTTAATAGATTTGTTGAGTGTCATGGCAAAAGTATTGTTGATGGTCATTTTGATGTATTATCTAAAATATTTAAACAAAAGGAAAATGAGATGTATATAAAAAATATAAATGATCTCAAAATGGTTTTTGAGAGAGAGGAAGAAAGAAAGGGTTTATATGAGTCACTTGTAAATAATTCAGATGTTTCCCAAAAAACTTTTTTTTACATCTATGATAGAAAATCTAGGCCTAAAAAAAGCTGGCTTGAAGTCAAAGCATTTTATGTTAATCTTTCATATTTAATGAAAGATGGTGAGCTGTATGTTTCACCTTTGACATTTGAGGATGTTAAGGAGTACTCCAAAATAAATTATTGTACAAAGTTCTGCACAGATGACAGAGAAACAAAGAGAGCTGATACTACTAAAGGATTAGTAGGACATGTTCATGAAGTTGGACGCATAACAAAAACTTATATTTCACATAGGGTAAATAGTCTTTTAAATACAACAACTTTTTTTTCTAAAAATAACTAAGAAATTAATTATATGAGCCAAAGATAGGGTAATAGCAATTATGGCTTTGGGGCTGCTATTACTCTCCCATGCAACTCATATATTTGATTCTTGGCTTATTAAAATAGAAAAAAGGGTTTTTAGCAAAAATACAGTTAATAGAAATAAGATTTATTTTTATTATTTGTATATTTTACACCCTTAAACTTTTATTCAGTAAAATAAGCATTATATTAATGTTCAAAAAACATAAGTTTACGGCTTAAATGATACCAAAGAAGTTAAAAGTCTTTAAAATGCTTAAGCTGGCGCCTTGGCTTAATTGAACAAATAATGACCCATATTCAAGCCTACATCAATGAGTTTCTTAAACTTAAGGCTCACACCCAACTTAAAGATGAATTAGCCACCATTATCTTCCGAAAGGAGTTAATTTAGCCTTGAAAGACCTGTTGAAACACCACCTGCCTACACTGAGCCTGGAGGTACTACTACCCCTATGCAAAGGCCTGAGTTTAAACCAAGAGGGGCAGAACTTATATCCTTCCCAAGCCAGCAGAGCCACAACACCCAACCAACCAGGAATGTCCCCTGAAGAGTTACAACGCCACTATTGATATGGGTTGTGTTTCTACTGCCATGAGGCCAGTCATCTAACCAGAGCATGTCCTAAGAAGAATACACCTCCTGTATCATTGGCACAAATAAACACCTCTGCAAAATCTTACAAATTTATCCAAGTGACCATAGACCTTTTGGGCACACGCGCTAGATTGAAGCCTTTATTGATACAGGAGCTGATGAAAGCTTCATTGACGTCAGCCTGTCAAAGGAACAAGGATTAACGGCTTCAAAGCACAGCCTACAAGTAATCATGTGAAACAGCTCTCTGGACACTGGCTATGAATGTGAACAATAACTTCCCTTGACAATTGGACAGAATGTGTACCCAACCCCCTTGATCCTCTTGCCAGGATTACCACATCCCCTAAGATTGGGCAACTCATGGTCTTATAGACATGGTCTAATCCTGAACTATTGTGAAAAGACCGCCACTTTGGGATAACCTGAATCTTGTGACACTGTTCCATTCTGTATAAGCCATGGCAGAGCCCCAACCAACAGACTCTTAACCATAAAGATGGAACCCAGCGTTGGGACACTACCTATCCCCTGCAGAAACGGGATTATGTGTTTAGCAAAGAAGAAGCCACAAAAGGCCCAGCCACTCAATCTATGACCACACTATAGACCTGCTACCAGGCACCCAATCACACCATAGCCCTATTTATAGTTGCAACCACCATCAACAAGTGGCATTGAAAGCATACCTGGAGGATATGACAAAAAAGGTTTTCATCTGAGTGTCAAAAGCTCCCTGCTTGTCAACCATACTGTTTGTAGGGAAGAAGGATGGCGGAATGCATTCATGCATAAACTACCAGAAACTGAATGACATTACAGTGAAGAACTGTTACCCCATCCCTAACGCTGATGACCTCTGTGATGTACTGACTGGAGCCCAGGTGTACTCAAAAATTGACCTTCATGATGCTTTCAACCAGATCCAAATCAAAGACAGAGACAAATACAAGACAGCCTTCAAAACCAGATATGGGTTGTACAAATACCTAGTAATGCCATTTGGCCTCTTCAACACCCCCAGCACTTTCCAAAGGATGATAAACACTGTCCTAGGGGAATACCTTGACCGTTTTTGTGTTGAATATTTGGACAACATTCTCATCTACAGTAAGACTCACAAGGAACACCTGCGCCAGCTGGACCTTATACTAGAAAAACTCTCCCAAGCAAACTTACACGCTAAGCTTAAGAAATGTGAATTCTTTCAGTCTGAAGCTGAGTTCATGGGATACATAGTAAAGACCAGCAGGTTTGCCATGGCACAGGACAAAGTAGAAGCAATAACGTCTTGGCTGATGCCCAAATGCAGGAGAGATGTGAGAAGTTTTTTTTGCCTGGCAAATTATTGCAGGGATTTCATCCAAAAGTTTTCTCTGATTACCTTGCCCCTGACCCGCCTATTCTCTGACAAAGTCCAGTTTATCTGGACCCCTGAATGTACTTCTGCCTTTGAGGCCTGGAAGCTTGCTTTCACTTCTGCCCCTGTCCTGGCCATGCCCAACCCATCCAAGCCATTTTTACAGGAAACTAATGCATCCAAATTTGCGGTGGGCGGGGTCTGTTGAAAATCACGTCATTAATGCTATTTTGATATGGCCTTTAAATAATGATAAATGCAAATATTTGACTGGTTTTGCTTTTGATTTTGGGAATTCCTCACCTTCTGCAAATGAGGCTGGTTCAATATCCACTCATTATGGATTATCATACCTGCCCTTGACTGATCCTGGTATGACCTCATCCCAACGTGACCCCCTCAACCACTTTGTCTACCTAATGAGTGATCATTGACCTTGTCTATTATTTAAGTAGAATCATTTCTCCTAATAAAAGACAAGTTTATCCACATTTGCGTTGGCTTTAGTATTCTTCAAGATTTTTCTTTCCTTTTTGCCAAAAGGACTTTCACATCCTGTATTCCAGAAAATTAAGGTAAATGACCTTAGTTTTGCCCTGAAGGCTAACCCAAGGCTAGCTTCAAACCTCAAATCTTTTGTTATAAAGATTTCCTGCTGTGTCCTCCTGGATGTTGTCCCCAGGAGCAAAACACAACAAAATGGTGCTCACTACAGGGGCTGCCAGCCCCTTGGTTACCTTGTTCTCGTGTGCATTCTATGGTCCTTACCTTTTGTTTCTGAAGTGCCCAAGCAGCCTAAAGTTTCTAGTCCCCCTCTAGAAGAAGATATCACTGATGCCCCCTCAACTCCTATGGTAATGGTGCTGTCTCCTGGGCACTCTTGGGCCCCTTTCAGCTTTCTCACTCAACTACAAGCAAGCTTGTGCTGCTGCCTGCTCTCTCCTCCACACAGGCACTGTGACAATGCACTATCCCTGGTCTCCATCCTAGGTATGCTTCTGAAGGCCTATATTCCTTCCTCTTGAATTTTGGTCTCCCCCTGCACTGATAGAATCAATGGAGACTATTGGTGTGTTAGTTAACCAATTTATCCAAGCTGCGCTGGTCCATCATCAATTGGCGTTTGGATCTCAAACCTAACCCCTGACTGCCATGGCCACCACTGTTTTTAACAGCCACGCTCAGAATATGGCTTATCAAGAATAGTCCCATAGTCTATTTGCTTGCATTTCAGATAACCATGGCAACTTGCTAGCTTCACAAAAGTATCTGACCTTGTCTCTAAACTCCCTCTGCTCCTTGCTCCCTGGATATATTAAGGATCAACTTCGTGAACTGGATAATCACCAAGCAACTTGGCGCAGCCAGATAGAGTCAACCCTCCTGAAATGCTGTCAAGATTTAAAGACTCTAGTTGCTGAACTCAATCAGTTTTGAGAGCATGTTAATTCCCAGCTTGAGTTGGTTGGGACCCACGTTAATACTTGGGGTCAACATCTACATTTACAGTATGGCTTGGACAAGGCTTTTTGGGAAACACTCTGAGTCAGGTTCAGAACTATGTCAACAATAGGGTGGATTCCATTGAAGTGACTCTGCCAACTCCTTTGGTTGAGACCCCGTCTGCCTTTAAAGCTAGAGTATGGGAAGCTATAACCAAACTCAAAGCTACTACTTGATGTCAAGCCTCTGCCCCGCATCCCCCGCCTGTTGAACCTACACCTGATCCCCGCATTGCCATGCTAACCAACCAAGTGGCTACTTTGCGGGGCAAGGTTGAGTATTTGAGGCAACATCTCTCTGATCCTGATGACTTGTCCTCTGATTCTGATAGCAAAAGGGAGACTGAAGTCCCTGGTACTCCTACCCACCTTGACCATGGGTGTTTCCCGGGATTAGAAGGCCAACCCTGTGTCAACTGTGCTCTTGCCTTGGACCACTTAGCAACAGTAACTAATGATGTGGCAGATTGGCAAGACGCTCTAGAACGCAAGGTGCAAACCCTCTCCCAACTTACAGAGACAATAAATGGACAAGTTACCCCTCTGGTTGCTCAAAATTTTTTTCCTGACTACTTGTATCAATGGGGTTACTGGAACGTTGGCAGTACAACAGATCAAAATTGATGAATTTGGAGCTGCTGCTGCTACCGCCTGGGATATCAGTGGACAGAATAGCTCTACATTAAATACACTTGAGGAGAGTCTTTGACTTCTCTGGGTTAAACAACCCGCATCTGAATCTGAGTTTGAGGGCAACCCTCACATCAATGTTCTCAACCCTGGTGAAAACAGCCAGTCTACTTCCTTGTCCATTGACCTGAACTACAAGCCAACCTTCAAACATATATTTGACCCTAAAACCTCTATCATTGCTGCCTTTTTAACAATATACAAGACTGCAATGCGTAGGGCCACTGAAAAGCTCAAAAAGGAACATATTCTTACCTGTCTTCACCCCACATGCCAAGAAGTAGTGGTCCCCAAACTCCCCTCCATTGTTACTTGGGAGGACATGAAGCGCCTCCTTATTGAGGAGTTTGGAGGAGATCTCAGCTTGGAGGTCAAGAAAGATGCATTTACACGCATTGCCTTTAAGCCCGAGGAAACCCTGGTTGAGTTTGCAGATTGCTTCTATATTGAAGGTCAACAGTTAATCACCAGTTGACAGTTAACTCCCCGGGAAGCTTATATGGCATGTTTGAACACTTTGAAGGTGAACCAGCTTCTATGCCTACACTTTAAGGCACACAAGGCTTCAATCACTTCCATGAAGAGTATTAAGACGCTTTTACAAGACATGCATTTGACCCATGGAAGTACAATGGTGTGTGAAAATAAAACCAGAACCTCAGGATCATCTCTTGTACGCTGCACATTATGACTCTGGGCTCAGGTGGACAGACTAAGAAGCAAGGATGTCATAAATGGGATCAAATAGGGCACCACTCACGTACCTGCACTAATCCCCAGATAGAAGGTTGTGACCTCAAGGAAGAGGCAGGAAAAGAGAGGTCAGCTTAGAGGTGTAGACGCTCTCTGCTGACCAATCTCGCCCGTCTCCTCATGATACTCCTTCTGACAAGGAAGCTCTTTTCTCCTCTGGCCCAAATATTCTTCACTTATTCCACAATCTTTCCAGTGGATCAGAGCCTGAAGATTCTGCTAGTGAAGAATCTGATAGTTATGGCTACTCTGTTCTGGCTGTTCCGGAAACCATCTCTGTACCATACAAGCTTTGCTCTGGGAAGACCACCACCACTTCTCAAGCACCTTCAAGTGAAGCTAAAGCCATGGTGGATTGCCCTTACCTAGCTTAAGCCCATCAACCTCCCATCTTGGTTGACTCTTCTGAAGAAGCCACCAAGCTAGCCAAAGCTCTTTTTCAAAATGTGACTGTATCTCTCCCACTGCAGACTGTGTATAAGGAGATTCCTGCCTTAAGATGCATGTTAGCTAAATGGAAAAAAGAGCTAAGGGCTGCACAGGATGTGCTAGCTGTCTTGCCCCCCTTTGGGAAAGATACAACCCATGTGGAAGTATCAATCCAAAAGGTTAAAATCAAAGCCATCCTGGACACAGGTTCTACAGTTAACGTAGTATCTTCAAAACTAATGAAGAAGCTTAAACTGGCTCCTGACCTCAACTACACTCAGTTGTATGGCACAGCTGGCATAACACAAACTTGAGCCATTATTGCCTACTCTGCTCTACCCATGAGGTTTGGGAAACTCCTCATTGCTTCCCCCGCTGTTGTCCTTGAGAACAAAAGCTACAGCCTCTTGGTTGGTACACAATTCCTCTGTGAGTATAACAGGATTGTAAATCTGCAAGATGGATACCTTTTGCTCTTAGGATATGAGGTTCCTTTGATTTTTGAGAAACCTCCACGCCTCCCAGGAAAACGTCTTAAAACTTGTGTGCTTGAATACCCTAAAGGTATCTTCTCTCTCAAGTATAGGATTCACTCCTCCAACATGTGTACCCCTCCTCCTTCCTGCCCTACAGAAGAAGGGGTACCTCTACTAGCACCAGCAGCTATCACCATTCCCCAGGGCTCTCAAGTGGTGATTGATTCCCAGATTTCTTATGAGCTACCTGAAAAGTTGTTCTTGGAACTCTACTCACCTGAATCCCTAAGTTGTAGAGAGCCCTGCCTGTATCCTGAGATTCTGGATCAAACCCACAAAGAGCCCATACAATTACTACTTGCCAACCTGATAGCCCTGCCCATGCAGGTGACCCAAGGCCAGGTTGTAGGGCATGGTTGTATACTGGGAGCAGAACAAGTGGCCTCCCTCTACCCCTTTGGAACTTTTAGTGATTTCAATCTACCTGAAGACAATCCTCAAGTTCTCTCCTTATTCAACACTGCTGATTTCCCCCAATTGTCTCCTCTCCAACAAAAAGACGTGTTGGACCTGTTCACTCAGTTTAGCAACATCTTTGCCTCTGGACCTACAGACTATAGCCTAGCAAAAGGGGTCATCCATCAGATTGATACTAGTGATGCACCCTCTTTTTGTGCCAAACCATACTGCCATAGTATGGTAGAGGATGCTCAGGTATCTAAGGAGCTCAAGCAACTTCTAGATGCGGAACTCTTGGCTCCCTCTCAAATTCCTTGAGCCTCACTTTTACTGATCCTCAAGAAAAAGGACAAAGGACATCACATTGTAATGGACTACCACCGCCTAAATTTGCTCACTAAGAAAGACTTGTACCCCTTGCCCAGAATTGACAATGCTCTCAGACAGCTAGGTGGTTCCAAGTTTTTCTCAGCTATGGATCTAGCCTCTGGATACTGGCAAGTTGACTTATCACCAGACAACCGAGAAAAGGCTGCTCTCATTACCTCTGAGGGGGCTCTATGAACCTACTCAGATGCCCCAAGGACTCTGCAATGCCCCAACTACGTTTCAAAGGGCTGTAGATTCCATCCTACAAGACCTAAAGCTCTCTTGTGTCCTTGTATACCTTGATGACATCACCGTATTCAGCGCTACCTTTACCAACCACTTGGAACACCTCAAGGCTGTCTTCATCAAAATCTGCAAAGCTGGCTTGAAGCTCAAACCCTCCACGTGCTCCTTCTTTAACAAGCAACTTGAATTCTTAGGTCATGAGGTCACCCAAACTGGAATCCACCCCATGAATAATAAGGTGGAAGCCATTGACAAGATGCTACCTCCCAAAAATCTTTGAGAGGTCCAAGTATTCCTTGGTATGATGGGCTACTACTAACAGTTCATACCCAATTTTGCTAAATTGAGTGAACCCTTTGTCCAGCTCCTTTGCAACGTCCCCTTTGAGTGAACTTAAAGTCAGCAGCAATTGTTTGAAGTGCTGAAGGCCAAGCTCAAAGAAGCTCCTATCCTAGTCTACCCTGATTATGATAAAGAGTTTATCTTGTATAATGACGCAATCAGAGTAGCTGTGGGTGACATCTTAGCCCAGCTTGACAATGAAGGCGTAGATTGCCCAGTGGTCTATTCTTCACAGGTCCTCAATAAGCACAAGAAAAACTACAGCGTCATCAAGAAGGAATGTCTGGTAGTATTGCATGCGGTAAAGCAATTAAGGCACTACATCTACAGAACCCACTTCACTGTGGTCACAGATCACTCCTCCCTTAAATGGCTGCAACAACTAAAGGAGCCTGAAGGTCAATTAGCACATTAGGCTCTGCGCCTGCAAGGATACAATTTAACTGTGGTACATTGTCCTGGGGCCCAACATCAGAACACTGATGGTCTGTCAAGGATGCCCATACTAGCTATCCACCCTGCAGACACTGATTGCCGATACAAATTAATAGGATACCCTGACTCCTGGACCACTTATCCAGAAGACATCTGATTGGCTCTACAGACCCTATCCAAAGACACTGTGATTTGAGATAGACAACTCTTCAAGAAAGTCAACAATTCCTATCTATCCTACATTTGCTCTAGCATGAGAATAGCCATTAACCTCCAAGATCACATTGACACTGGAAATGGATGTATAGCCAAAACCCATGACTGGCTATGAAAGAACTTCTACTGGGAAAACATGAGCTTTCTAATACCTGATGTTCTTGCCTCCTGCCATTTGTGCCAGCTTTAACGCCCTTGCCTTTCCCAGCACCAATTCAAACTCATCCCCCCTAAACATACCTTCCACACTGTGAGCATTGATGCTGTTGGGCCTCTCCCTTGGTCTAGGTTGGGATGTCAGTTTATCTTAGTTACTGTAGACCATTTTAGCAAATGGGTCAAAGCCAGAGCTACAAAAGATATAACTACCAAGACCACAGCTACTTTCTTGCTGCAAGATATCTTCTACCAACATGGCTGCCCTCAAGTCCTGCTTTCTGACAATGGCACCAATTTTAATTTTTGCCTCATCACGTCTATTGTAGAAGCTATGGGTACCCATCATTCTTTCTCTGCGCCATATAACTCTTTGATTAATGGAACTTTTGAACAAGCCAATTCCTCCTTGGTGTCCATAATGAGGAAACTCACGCTCTCTGACGCTGCCAATTGGGTTATGTTCCTCCCTGCTGTCCTCTTTTCTTATTGACTCAGTAGGCACTGAGTGACTGGTCAATCCCCTTTTGCCATGCTGTATGGGTGTGAAGCCGCCACCCCCTCAATCTTGGGACCTCCTTTGATCAAAGTTGATGCGTCTGCCAATCCTGAGGCCCATGTCAAAGACTTAACTAATTGTATCATCAACATCCAAGAAACAGCATATTCCACTGCTTACAAGGTCAAGGCTTTAGAGCTCTCCCTGTTCAATGCTGCTAGAGCCTCCCTCCCTGAGTATCAAATAGGCGACCTGGTTCTCTACTATTAGAATTGTACAAGAGGTAGAGCCCATAAGCTAGACTCCCTCTGGATTGGGCCCTGTGAGGTCACCTTTAAGAAGGGCGTCGAGTATACCTTGAAGCTACTGTCCTCTGGATGTCCTTTTGCCCAAGTCCATTCCAAATTAATTTGCAGATATAAACTCCCTGTGTCTAATTTTGAGGGGGGAGATGTTGGAAATTTCATCATTAATGCTATTTCAATATGGTCTTTGAATAATAATAAATACAAAGATTTGACTGATTTTGCTTTCAAGTTTGGGAATTCCTTGCCTTCTGTAAATGGATCTGTATCAATATCCACCTATTCTGGAATACCATACCTTCCCTTATCTGATCCTGGTATGACCTCACCCCAACTTGACTCCCTTGGCCACTCTGTCTATCTAATGAGTGATCACCGTCTCTTGTCTACTATTTAAGTAGGATTATTTCTCCTAATAAAGACAAGTTTATCAACATTTGCGTTGGCTTTAATATTCTTCAAGCTTTTTCCTTTCCTTTTTGTCAAAAGGAAGTCCTAATATTGTATTTCAGGAAATTAAGGTACATGCCCTTAATTTTGCCCTGAAGGCTAACCCAAGGCTAGCTTTGAACCTCAAATCTTTTGTTATAAAGATTTCCCGCTGCGTCCTCCTGGATGTTGTCCCCAGGAGCCAAACACAGCAGGGTCCTTCTTCAGGAAGGAGGGGATAGTATGCTACATTCTGTAGTATATTACTCCAAGAAGATACTGCCTGCCAAAGGAAACTACCCAATTTATAACAAGGAGATGCTTACAATAATGAAGACCCTGAAACATTGGCGCTGGTATCTATGTGGTGCCAAATTTCCAGTAAAGGTCCTAACCAATCACAAGAACTTGGTTTACTTCTTTAAACCCAGACAGCTGAACCAGAGACAGGCAAGATGAGCCCTAGAACTGGCTGAATACACCTTGACCATTAACTACAAGCCTGGGAAGGTGAACATGGTACCTGACGCCCTGAGTAGAAGAGCTGACCTGATCCCTTCATTCACAGAAACCAAGGACCACAACACCCATGTACTCTTTGACCCTGCAAGCCTATGCATCCAACTGATGTAAATGAAGATCATGGCCTGCAAACCCAACATAATTGAGGCGCAGAAACTAGACAAGTACTTAGCGTAACTTTTTGCCAACTTGACCTCAGACCCAGAGAGCTGCCACCACAAGAAAAGATTCTCATTAAAGGGATCTACCCTGTTACCACACAACCAGATCTATGTACCAGAGGGCAAAAAAAGCATCAAAGTACTCATTGACTATCATGACTCAGAGATAGCCGGCCACCCTGGCAGACTCAAGACACTCCAAGAAATTAAGAAGAATTTTGCTTGGCCCCAACTGGACAAAGACATAGCCGCCTACATCAAAGGCGGTGAGACATGTGAAAGAACCAAAACCTGTAGATCCAAACCTGAAGGCCTGCTAGACCACTAGACATACTAGCGGGGCCCTGGCAGTCTGTTTTAATGAATTATATTAGAACTGCCCCCTACAATTTGTTCAATGCCATCCTGGTCATGGTAGATAGATTTACTAAGATGTCCTACTTTGTTTCTACCACCACCTACTGCACCGCCACAGAGACAGCTAGACATTTCCACAACCGCATCCTAACTCAACACAGCACTCCACCAGAAATCATCACTGATAAGGGCCCTCAATTCACCTCAAACTATTGGACTCAGGTGATGAAGGACTTAGGGGTAAAGCGCTGCATATCCACCTCATACCACCCATAGATCAACAGCCAGATCAAACAAGTAAACCAAATACTCAAACAATACCTACAATGCTACGCCAACGCTGACCAAGACAACTGGGCCAAGATGCTACCCATGGCACAGTATTCCTACAACAGTAAAGACCACACATCTACTGGAATGTCCCCCTTCAAAGCCAACTATGGTTTTGACCCATCTTGGGACCCCAGTATTGGTAGTAAGGAGATAAACCTGTCAGGACAAACCTGGATTGAACAGATACAAAACACCCAACAAACCTGTCTTAAGAACCTGACCCATGCTGTCCAGACTTATAAGGCTTTTACTGACAAAAAGAGGATCCCTGGGAAACCGTTGAAGTTAGGAGACAAAGTTTATTTGGACTCTCAAAACGTGCCTCTTACTGTCCCCTGTTGGAAGTTAGCCCACAGAAGAAGTGGCCCCTACAAGATCACCAAGCTAGTAGGTGAAGTAGCATTTGAACTAGAATTATCCCCTTGTGAAAAATACATAACATCTTCCATTGCACGCTTCTATTCAAGAAAGAAGGAAATCCCTCCTCCACCAGAAACTCAAGACTGACCCTCCTCCCATTCACGTAGGACGCTCTGAAGAATACAAAAGTAAATATGTTCATGGAGACTGTACCCACTACAAAACCCTCCAGTATTACGTCAAGTGGAGGGGGTACCTGCCCAAGGAAAGCACCTGGGAACCATTAAGCAACCTACCCAACGCCCAATTAACAATCCAACAATACCTTGAGAAGAAGGCCAGGAAGGAAGAGACCACTGGGAAGGAAGGGAATAATGTCATGAATGACATTTCAATATTTGTATTGAAAACCCAAGAGTTGAACCCCAGTCCTCTGAAGGCGGATTGGCCCCCCAGAACAGTCCAGGACCCATCAACCCGTTAAGTCACAGACTTGAATTGTTAAGTTGCCCTGCAACCTGCCAGCTTAATAATGAAGATTCTCTGAATGGTTGCCAGATTGCCACCAAATCTGTGCCACTGAAGACCCATACCTACGCAGGAGATGTGGTCTGCCTAAAGGAGGTGGGGAAAAGACCTACTACTAGCCCTGCCTCAAACACCAGCTGTTGCCAGTCTCCAGTCCAGAAAAAGCATTGTGATTGGCCAGCTCAGGTGACATGGTGAACAACAGCGGCAAAACAAAGCATTGCCACTTCTGTTCTCCAGAGCCAGTCCAGCACAGAACCGCTGAACCAGTGCTTCTGAGAACTAGACCTACACAGAAGCTGTGGCTTGGGCAAGACCCACTACTAGCCCTGCCAATAAGCACCAACTGCTGCCAGTCCCTAGTCCAGAAAGGGGAATGAAATTAGCCTGCTCAGGGTACATGGTGAACCACAGCGGCAAAAATAAGCATTGCCACTTCTGTTTGCCAGAGTGTACCCAACCAGAACCTGATGCTCTTCAGACCCTAAGCCAAGATCCATGTCCTACCGGCAAACCACCCATGGACCTGAAGCCCACAAAAAGCAAAGAAGCAAATCACATGGTTAAGAATGCTGGCAGTGTGGTGATGACCACATTGTTATTTTTGATAATAAAGTTCTATGAACCTTTGGTTTGAAAAAATCCTACCTTATCTAGTCTTAGTGATCTTCCATGTTAACTCCGGCCAAGTAGACAACCAGGCAACTGCCCCCTCCAGAGACCAACCTGCTGAACCGCCCCAGGCACTATACTGTACCCCTGGAGCTCCCTTTGGAACTGTGCATTTTACTGAATATCCACCCAACCCAGCCTACTTGGAGTACAACTTGGAAATTATCCTCATTGCAGATCTCTTGGAAAGGACTAGAGAAACCAAATACATAGGATGTGAAGGAAAAAAGATTGAAATACTTTCATGTTTGGCTTCTGGGGACAACATTAGGAGGACACAGCGGAAAATCTTTATAAAAAAGGTTTGAGGTTTGAAGCTAGCCTTGGGTTAGCTCTTCAGGGCAAAATTAAGGGTACATACCTTAATTTACTAGAAAACAAGATGTGAAAGTCCTTTTGGAAGGAAGGAAAGAAAAAAGCTTGAAGAATATTAAAGCCAACACAAATGTTGATAAACTTGTCTTTATTAGAAGAAATAATCCTACTTAAATAGTAGACAAGGAACAGTGATCACTCATTAGGAAGACAGAATGACTGAGGGGGTCATATTGGGATGAAGTAATACCAGGATCATTCATAGACAGGTACAATAATCTGGAATGGGTGGATATTAAACCAGACCCATTTACAGAAGGTAAGGAATATCCAAAATTGAAGGCAAACCCAGCCAAATCTTTGCAGCTATCAATATTTGAAGGCCATATCAAAATAGCATTAATTGCGCAATTCACAACATCTCCCCCCTCAAGATTGGACACAGGGAGTTGATATTTGCAGAGAAATTTGGAGTGAACACGGGCAAAAGGACGTCCAGAAGACATTAGTTTCACGGTATATTTGACACCCTTCTTAAAGGTGACCTCACAGGGCCCAACCCAGAGGGAATCCAGCTTATGAGGTCTACCACCTGTACAATTATGGTAGTAGAGAACTAGACCGCCTATTTGATACTCAGGGAGGCGGGCTCTAGCAGCATTGGATGGGGAGAGCTCCAGAGCCTTGACCTTGTAAGCAGTGGAATATGCTGCTTCTTGGATGTTGATGATACAATTAGTTAAGTCTTTGACATGGGCCTCAGGATTGGCAGACGCATCAACTTTGATCAAAGGAGGTCCCAAGATTGAGGGGGTGGCGGCTTCACACCCATACAGCATGGCAAAAGGGGATTGACTAGTCACTCAGTGCCTACTGAGTCAATAAGCAAAGAGGACAGCAAGGAGTAACATATCCCAATTGGCAGCGTCAGAGAGCGTGAGCTTCCTCATTATGGACACAAGGGTGGAGTTTGCCCGGTTGACAGTTCCATTGGTTGAGGGGTTATATGGCGCAGAGAACAATTGGTGGGTCCCCATAGCCTTGACAATAGAAGTGTCAAGGCGAGCATTAAAATTGGTGCCATTGTCAGAAAGCAGGACTTGAGGGCAGCCATGTTGGTAGAAGATATCTTGCAGCAAGAAAGTAGCTGTGGTCTTGGCAGTTATATCTTTTGTTGCTCTGGCTTGAACCCATTTGCTAAAATAATCTACAGCAACTAAGATAAACTGATATCTTAACCTAGACCAAGGGAGAGGCCCAACAGCGTCAATACTCACCGTGTGGAAGGCATGCTTTGGAGGGATAAGCTTGAACTGGTATTGGGACGGGCGAGAGTGTTGGAGCTGACAGGAGTGACAGGAGGCAAGGACATCAGGGATCAGAAGGCGCATGTTTTCCCAATAGAAGTTTTTGCACAACCAGTCATGAGTCTTGGCTATGCCTCCATGTCCAGTCTTAATCTGAGCTTGGAAGATAATGGCTATCCTCATGCCAGGGCAAACATAGGGTAGATAGGCATTGTTAACTTTTTTGAAGAGCTGTCTATCACAAATTACAGTATCCTTGGATAGGGTCTGTAGCACCAAGCAAATATCTTCTGACTCAGTGGTCCAAGAGTTGGGATACCCTATTAATTTGTATAGGCAATCAGCGTCAGCGGGGTAGATAGCTAGAATGTGCATCCTTGACAGCCATCAGTGTTCTGATGTTGGGCCCCAGGACGGTGTATCACAGTGAAATTGTTTCCTTGTAGACGCAGAGCCCAACACGCTAATAAACCTTCAGGCTCCTTTAGCTGCTGTAGCCTTTTGAGGGAGGAGTGATCTGTGACCACCGTGAAGTGGGTCTCATAAATGTAGTGCCAAAACTGTTTCACCGCGTGCAGCACCGCCAAGCACTCCTTCTCAGTGACGCTGTAGTTCTTTTTATGCTTATTGAGGATTTGCAAAGAGTAGGCTACAGGTTGATCCACGCCTTCATTGTCAAGCTGGGCTAGGATGGCACCCATAGCTACTCCACTAGCGTCAGTATACAAGATGAACTCTTTATCATAGTCAGGATAGACCAAGATAGGAGCCTCATTGAGCTTGGTCTTCAATGCTTTAGTATGCTTGTTGTTGGCTATCTGTCCATTCAAAGGGGACATTGTGAAGTAACTGGATGAGGGGTTCACTAAGTTCAGAAAAATCAGGTATAAACTGTTGGTAGTAGCCCATCATGTCAAGGAATACTTGAACCTCTCAAAGATTTGTGGGAGGTAACATCTTGTTGATGGCTTCCACCTTGTTATTCATAGGGTGGATTCCAGTTTAAGTGACTTCATGACCTAAGAATTCAAGACGTTCCTTAAAGAAGAAGCACTTGGAGAGCTTGAGTTTCAAGCCAGCTTTGCAAATCTTTATTAAGAAAGCCTTGAGGTGTTCCAAGTGGTTGGTAAAAATAGTGCTGAATACAGTGATGTCATCAAGGTACATGAGGACACAAGAGAGCTTTAGGTCTCGTAGGATTGAGTCCATAGCCCGTTGAAATATTGCAGGAGCATTACAGAGTCCCTGGGGCATACAAGTGGGTTCAAAAAGGCCTTCTGAGGTGATAAGCACAGCCTTTTCTCTATCTTCAGGGGATAAGTCAACTTGCCAGTAGCCAGAGGCTAGATCCATGGCAGAAAAAAACTTGGAACCACCCAGCTGTTGGAGAGCATTGTCAATCCTAGGCAAGGGGTACAAGTCTTTCTTAGTGAGGGAGTTCAGGTGGCAATAGTCTATTACAATGCAATGTCTGCCATATTTCTTCTTGAGAATCAGTAATAGGGAAGCCCAAGGACTTTGAGAAGGAGCCAGTAACCTAGCGTCCAGAAGTTGCTTGAGTTCTTTAGACACTTGATCATTCTCTGTCCTACTACAGCGGTATGGTTTGGCACAAAAAGGGGGTACATCTCCAGTATCAATCTGATGTATGACTCCCTTAGCCAGGCCATAATCTGTAGGTCCAGAGGCAAAGATGTCACTAAACTGATTGAGCAGGTCCAACACGTCTTTTTGTTGGAGAGGAGACAATTGGGGGAAATCAGCAGCAGTGAAAAAGGAGAGAACTTGAGGATTGTCTTCAGGTAGATTGAAATCACTAAAAGTTCCAAAGGGGTAGAGGGAGGCCACTTGCTCTGCTCTTAGTATACAACCATGCCCTACAACCTGGCCTTGGGTCACCTTAATGGGCAGAGCTGTCAGGTTGGCAAGCAGTAATTGTACGGGCTCTTTGTGGGTTTGATCTAGAATCCCAGGACACAGGCAGGGCTCTCTACAACTTAGGGATTCAGGTGAGTAGAGTTCCAAGAACAACTTTTCAGGTAGCTCATAAGAAATCTGGGAATCAATCACCACTTGAGAGCTCGGGGGAATGGTGATAGCTGCTAGTGCTAGTAGAGGTACCCCTTCTTCCGCAGGGCAGGAAGGAGGAGGGGTACACATGTTGGAGGAGTGAATCCTATACTTGAGAGAGAAGATACCTGTAGGGTATTCAAGCACACAAGTTTTAAGACGTTTTCCTGGGAGGCGCGGAGGTTTCTCAAAAATCAAAGGAACCTCATATCCTAAGAGCAAAAGGTATCCATCTCGTAGGTTTAAATCCCATTATATTCTCAGAGGAATTGAGTATAAACCAAGAGGTCATAGCTTTTGTTCTCAAGGACTACCGCGGGGGAAGCAATGAGAAGTTTCTCAAACCTCATGGGTAGAGCAGATTAGGCACCAATGGCCCATGTTTGTGTTATGCCAGCTGTGCCATACAACTGAGTGTAGTTAAAGTCAGGGGCCAACTTGAATTTCTTCATTAGTTTTGAAGATACTACATTGACTGGAGAACCTGTGTCCAAGATGGCTTTGGTTTTAAACTTTTGGATTGATACTTCCACGTGGGTTGTATCTTTCCCAAAGAAGGCAAGACTGCCAACACATCTTGCGCAGCCTCTAGCTCCCTTTCCATTTTGCTAGCATGCACTGTAATGCAGGAATCTCCTTATATACAGTCTGTAGCAGGAGAGATACAGTTATGTTTTGGAAGAGAGCTTTGGCTAGCTTGGCTGCTTCATCAGAAGAATCTACCAAGACAGGAGATTGATGGGCTTGAGCTAGGTAAGGGCAATCCACCATGGCTTTGGCTTCACTTGAAGGTGCTTGAGAAGTGGTGGTGGTCTTCCCAGAGCAAAGCTTTTATGGTACAGGGATGGTTTCCAGAACAGCCAGAACAGAGTAGTCATAACTATCAGATTCTTCATTAGCAGAATCTTCAGGTTCTGATCCACTGGAAAGATTGTGGAATAAGTGAAGAATATTTGGGCCAGAGGCAAAAAGAGCTTCCTCATCAGACAGAGGATCAGGAGGAGACGGGGGAGATTGGTCAGCAGAGAGTGTCTCTGTTTCTAAGCTGACCTCTCTTTTCCCGCCTGTTCCTTAGGATTGCAACCTTCCACTTGGGGATTAGTTCACGTGCGTGAGTGGATAATCTGGCCATAGTTATGGCAGCCTTGCCTCTTAGCCTGCCCACTAGTACCCAGAGTCATAACGCGTGGCGTATGAGAGGTAGTACCAGCATTATTGGCTTTATTCTCATGTACCACCATACCTCCAAGTGTCAAATGCATGTCTTGCAAGAGCGTCTTAATGCTCTTCATGGAAGTGAATGAAGCCTTGTGTGCCTTAAAGTGTAGGCATAGAAGCTGGTTCATATTTAAAGCATTTGAACAAGCCGTGTAGGCTTCCCAGGGAGTTAACTGTCAACTAGTGATTAGCTGCTGGCCTTCAATGTAGAAACAATCCGCAAACTCAGCCAGGGTTTCCTTGGGCTTAAAGGCAATGTGCATAAATGCATCCATCTTGACCTCCAAGCTAATATCTCATCTGAACTCCTCAATAAGGAGGCGCTTCATATATTCCCAAGTGACAATGGAGGGGAGCTTGGGGACTACTACTTCTTGACAAGTGGGATAGAGACAGGTGGGATATGTTTCTTTTTGAGTTTGTCAGTAGCCCTACACATTGCAGTTTTGTAAATGGTTAGAAAGGCAGCAATGGTAGAGGTTTTTGGATCAAATATCTTCTTGAAGGTTGGTTTGTAGTTTGGGTCAATGGACGAGGACAAGGACTAACTGTTCTCATCAGGGTTGAGGACGTTAATATGAGGGTTGCCTTCAAACTCTGATTCAGCAGCAGGTTGTCTAGCCCAGAGGAGTCAAATTCTTTCTTCTAGGGTGTCCAAGGTAGAGCTGTTCTGTCCACTAATATCCCTAGCAGTGGCAGCAGCAGTTCCAAACTTGTCAATCTTGATTTGTTGTACTGCCAAGGTGCCAGCAATCCCATTGAGGCAGGTGGTCAAGGAAGTGGTCTGAGCAACCAAGGGGACAACTTGTCCATTTAGGGTCTTGGTAAAGCAGGAGAGGATTTGTACCTAGGTTTCCAACGCGTCTTGCCTATCAGCTACATCATTTGTCACTTCTGCAAGCTGATCTAGTGCACGTGCGCAGTTGACCTGGGGTTGACCTTCCAAACCAGAGCAACAACCATGATTGCTAGGAGTGGGAGAATTAACGACTTCACCTTCCTCTTTCTCTTCAGATTCAGATAAAAAATCCTCAGAATTATAGAGGCACTGTCTTAAGTACTCAATTTTACCTTGCAAGGTAGCCACCTGATCAGTGAGGAAGACAATACAAGGGTCAGGCATTGGTTTGACTGGAGGGGGTTCTGAACAGAAGCTTGACGTTGTTTGGTAGCCTTGAGTTTGGCAATTGCCTCTCATACCTTGGTTTCAAAATCAGACGGGACCTCAACAGAAGGAGTGGGAGGAGTCACTTCAATGGCAGCTACTCTATCATCAACATAGTTCTGGACCTGATACATAGTGTCTCCTAATGCAGCCTTATACAGACCGTATTGATGCTGCAGATGGCAGCCCCAAGTATTGACATGAGCTCCTACCAATTTAAGTTGCAAGTTGACATGCTCCCTGAATTGATTAAGTTCACTAACCAGAGTCTCAAAATCCTGGCAATGGTTTAGCAGAAAGGCCTTGATTTGCTCACGCCACACTGCCTGATGTTCATCCAATTCACATAGTTGGTCCTTGATTTATCTAGGGAGCAAGGAACAAAGGGAGTTCAGGGAGGAGGTTAAGTACTTCTGCAATGCCAGTGAATTGAGCTGATTGTCAGAAATACACACAAAGAGACTGTGGTACCATTCTTTATAGGCCATATTTTGAGCATGGCTATTTGAGACGGCAGTAGCTACAGCATTTAACAGTTTTTTCTGGGATCCTAAGGCAAGTTGATGGTGAACTAGGGCGGGTTGAATGAACTGTTTGATCACCACGCCAATTGTATCCATGATTTCTATCAGCGCAGGGGGAGACCAAAGTCCAAAAGAAAGGAGTACAGGTCTTCAGAAGCGTACCTGGGACAGAGACCAGTGATGGTGTGCATTGCCACAGTGCCAGAGTGGAGAAGGGAGCAGGCGGCAGCACAAGTGTGCTTGTAATTGAGAGAGAAAGCTGGAAGGGGGCCCACACAGGCCCAGGAGACAGAACCAATACCATGGGAGTTGAGGGGGCATTGGTGATGTCTTCTTCTAGAGGGGGACTAGAAACTTTAGGTTGCTTGGGTACTTCAAAACAAAGGGAGAAGGACCAGAGAATGCACATGGGAACAGGGTAACTGAGGGGCTTGCAGGCCCTGTAGTGTGCACCATTTTGTTGTGTTTGGCTCCTGGGGACAACACCCAGGAGGACACATCAGGAAATCTTTATAACAAAAGATTTGAGGTTCAAAGCTAGCCTTGGGTTAGCCTTCAGGGCAAGATTAAGGATACATACCTTAATTTCCTGGAATACAAGATGTGGAATTCCTTTTAGCAAAAAGGAAAGGAAAAAGCTTGAAGAATATTAAAGCCAACACAAATGTGGATAAACTTGCCTTTATTAGGAGAAATGATTCTACTTAAATAGTAGACAAGGGTCAATGATCACTCATTAGGAAGACAGAGTGGCTGAGAGGGTCACATTGGGATGAAGTCATACCAGGATCATTCATAGACAGGTACAATAATCCAGAATGGGTGGATAATGAACCAGAACCATTTAAAGAAGGCAAGGAATATCAAAATTGAATGCAAACCCAGCCAAATCTTTGCAGCTATCAATATTTGAAGGCCATATCAAAATAGCATTAATTGCTTGATTTACGACAAATACCACCCTTATTGTTCAAAGACAAGTACAATTACCTGCCAGCGTACTTTGTTCCCATGACTCTGCCTTTAACCCCTAGACCAGACCACCCAATGGAACCTACCACTGGAGCAGAGACCACCTCTAACCAACTGCTTGGAGTGCTCTATATTACTTTGACAGGATTGATGGATTCCATGGTCCCTAACTCTAGACCCTGGTCCTTACTTGGACAATCTGTATCTTACATTATCAAGTTAGCACCCATTCTATGGTGGGCCTTACCCGCCGGCTCGGCTGCACCTCACCCTGAGCCGCCCAATGCCTCTACCTATGCCTGGCTTCCTGACACTAGGGTGAGAATTCAGCTATGAGTTTCCCCTAGGATGAAAGTTCTGATGTAGCATTAAAATCCTGATACCAAATGAGGCAATGATACAGTTGGGTTACTTTACCTGGAAAAAGAGAAACCTTTCTGTTTCTATGACTTTGGGGCAGCCTTAAGAAAGTTTTAAGGCTGCTGAAAAAGCATAGATTGTCCTGAATAATCATTAGAGTGGCTGTCCAGAGATAAAGCTGCATAATTTAACCATTTATAAGTATCTGGGAAGTGAATTTGGTTAATTTGTGCCTGAAATCTCAAGCTAACTGCTTGGGTGAGTAAAAACGGTAGTGATGTATGAGGTATACCTGCTTCTGATGACCTAAGTGAAAGCTATTAATGTGGGTCTAGTCTAGGTAAAACTAACTTGGGAGACTTATTGCATGAATCTTAGTGTTTTTACTGATGAGGACCCACAAAAAATAATCCAGGATGGAGGTCATCTGTCAGGGACCCACTTTGCAAGGATCATGTCTCTGCACTCCATCCAGTATTCCATATTAATTTCAGGCAAGGTAGCCCTTTTTATAAACCCAGAAGTAGCACACACATTCTGAATAGCAGGAATTTTAACCAAGAAGATCAAGTCAGTGTTGTAGAAAACTAAGCATATAGCTATACATAGTAACATAGCCAACACCCCTAAGCTACCACCAATATAAGTAGTAGGCATTATAAGCACTAGCAAGGTTTCCTATATCAACCTGTTGTAGCAAGCAGTAAATCTGGGAATTGGGAACAGGATAAAGATTTTTATTAATTGAACAAGAATCAAGGAACAGGATTATCCACTTATATAGCCATAGATGTCAACATTAGGAGATCTCAAACTTGTCTGTTGAATATCAAGGACCCAGAGTTGAGCAAATGTTAATCACAACCATGAAACATTTGAAAATGGAATCTGGTTTTAAACAATGTGGAGTTTCATAATACTCAAGAGGTAAAACAATCATCAGAGGAATTGGATGATTGGGGAATTTATTGATATGTCTTAGGAAGTCTAAGGAAATAATGATGATTAATTTAAATTCCTTAAAAATAATCAATGATGTTATGAAGTGGTTCCTGAAATCACCTGGAAGGGCTTTGTCACAACATTTTTTATTACTCCCTCTTTGTCAAGGATCCAGTCTCAGGCAGCAGGCCCATTGTTTTCAGGGGTAACTTGGGCCAGTGTTTTAGCAGGCAGGGCCCACCACAAGAGAGGAGCTAACTTAAAAAGGTAGGAAACAGACTTACCCACCCAGGACCACAGGCCAGTGACTGGTATGATAGTGTCAATCACCCCTGTGAGGGTGATGTACACAATTCCAAAGAACTTGCCATTATGGTCAGTTGGGAGGTCAGGCGAGGAAGCAGGCATAGGTTTGGGTGTCACGGGCAGTTCCATATGGATATTGTAAGCAAGAAGGCAGTTGGTTTTTGCTCTAAATAGTTTGGTTGTAGAGAATATCCACAGGCCTTGGCGTTGTATCTAATAGTGGATTAGATGCGGGCTAAAAGAATCTAGTTCAAGAATCTTTTCTGGGGTCTAAACCTTATATTCAGGTTTCAGAGGGTACTCTGTGAAGTGGACAGGGCCAAAGGGAACACCCGGAGGACAGAAAACTGCAGGCAGTGAGGCAGGAGGGCCAGGAGATCTTGTACTGATTTGGTAGAAGGCAAATGAAAAATATGGTAGTAGCTGTATAAGCCAAAATAACATAACCTTTATTCAAAAATGGCAATAAGTTTGGAGCGCGGGGTCCTTTGGTCTATATAGCACCCCACCTCCAAACTTAACATTTTCCATGGGGGGTTCATCAGGGTATTGGGAAAGGCAGGCCCAGGGGAGCTGGGTGCTTGGGTCCAAAGGCAGCAAAATGGCACTTGGCCCAGGAGTTCTTTCATTGGTCAACAATCTCAAATTGGCTACCTGATTATCTTGCTTTAGAGTTGTGGTCATGGGGTTGGGCCGCAGGCCCGTGCCTCTTTCTGGGGACAGATCTTGATTGGCCACTGGTTTAGACTTCAAATTCATGAAGTTAAGAGTTTCCGCTTCAGTACCTCTATTAGGTGCTGTAATTAGTCTTTCATTTGGTGTAATAACTTCCTTGGTTTTTCCTGTTTCACTGCATGGGCCAACATTCTTGGTATCAGATTGTGGGGCCCAATCTTAGAAAAACGTGGGTGGGCAGTCCTTTGGTCCACAGGCTTGGCGGCATAAGGGGGTCTAGAGGCAGGGTTCAATTCCCGCTCCTGGGCCTGGGTTTCCAGAGAGGAAGAATTGTCAATCCTGACACCATCCCCTTCTTCCCCTGAGAGCCCTCCCTTCTGATTCTTCTTGTTTAGGTAGAGTTAGACAGCTTCTTGAGCATTAGTCAGGTTGCTCAGTGGTTCCCAAGTAATTTCTTCTAGCGGGTATTCTTTTCAATTGACGTAATACTGGGGTTTTTAGTAGTGGGTTTGGTTGCCGTGTATGTATTCAACTTCATATTCCTCAGTGTGGCCTGTTTGGATGGGTGGGGGGCTGTCTTAATCTGTTGGTGGGGGAGCAACTTCCCATCTTTTTTGAACAACAGGAAGCGGTGGAACACATCATGAATCTTCCAGGAGGGGGTAGGTCTAGCTTGAAGGCAACCTCACCAACTAGTTTGGTGATCTTGTGGGGGCCGCTTCTTCTTTGAGCTAATTTCCTGCAGGGCACGTACAGGGGTACATTCCAAGAGTCCAGGTATACTTCATCCCCAACTTGCAAGGGTTGGCCTGGTGTTTGTTTGCAGTTGGCAAAGGATTTGTAGGTTTGCACTGCACAGTTCAGGTTGGTCAAGTATGTTTTTTGTGTGCTGTGGATCTGTTTAATCCAGGAACGTCCAGTGGTGTTAGTTTCCTTCTCGCCAATCTTGGGGTCCCATGTGGAATCAAACCCATAATTGGCTTTGAACGGGGAAATTCCAGTGAAGGCGTAGTCTTTACTGTTGTAGGAAAACTGGGCCATGGGAAGCATGTTGTCCCAATTGTCCTGGTTGGCATAGCATTGAAGGTATTGTTCAAGGATCTGGTTTACTCTTTTGGTTTAGCTGTCTGTCTGTGGGTGGTAGGAGGTATGAAGTATGCCATCTTGGTGAAGCAGTCTACCATGACCAGGATTGTGTTAAAGGAGAGGGATAAGGGCAGTTCCACAATATAGTCCATGAAAAAAGATCTCCAGGGTTCATGGGGTATATCCAGGGGTCTTAGGAGTCCTTCAGGTTTGTTTCTGCAAGTTTTGGTCCACCCACAGGTCTCACATCCCTTCATGTATGTGCTTACTTCTTGGTCCATTTTTGGCCAAACAAAGTTCCTTCTGATGCTCTGGAGGGTCTTGAGTCTCCCTGGGTGTCCAGCCATCTTGGAATTGTGATAGTCTCTCAAGATGTTGGTCCTGATGCTTCCTTCTGGTACAAAGATCCTGTTGTGGAGCATTAGTGTTGTTTTTTTCAATGAGGAGCCTTTTTGGTAGTGGGCACTATCCAGGGATTTTGAAAGGTCAGAGATCATAATTTTGGTGAATTTGTCAAGTGATTGGGCCTTCAGTACTTCTGGTTTGTTGGCTCTGATCTTCATCAATCCCAGGTAGATGCCTAGGCTTGCTGGGTCCAAGAGAACTTGGATGTTGTGTTGCAACCAAGTTTCCAGACTTGCAAGCTAACATATCTTACAATACACAGGGGGCACTTGATGAGTCACTCCTTGACGTATCTAACAACATGAATCAATCTGATGGCAATGTCAAATGGCGGGCACTTCCTCCTAATTAGGAGCGCTGTCAATTTGCCCTGTTGATCCCTGCACAAGTTATTCCTTGGCTTTGAACCTTACATGGAACACGCCACTATGCCATCCCCTTGTGGCCTTATGGCTTTCTCCATATGGTATATTAATTACAATAAACAACACCTTATTCTATTCATTCTTGTCCTTTCTATTGGACTGTTGCCTTCCCCAACTTAAATACTGAACCCTCATTAGTTCAGTTGCAACAGTGGTAGCAGCAGTAGGTTCACAACCTACCTAAAACAAAATTTTCCCTAAGAAAGGACAGAGTATGGGCCGTATGGCTACTCACCATCAAGAAACTTTCCTGACAATCCCCAAGGGGGACATCCCAACAGGTATGTTATTTACCAAGACCAGCTAGTCCTTACAAGTGTGTATAATTGGCTCCACCTTGGGCAGCATGACGCCAGTGTCACCCCTCCCCAGTCAGACCTTTCCCAAGGTATGCTCAATCTCCAGCTGGAATACTTCACGGGTGGAGTCAAAGGAGCCAACATTATCAGTTGGCTTCAATTCACCAAGACCTGCCTTTGTATCTGCTAGGTTCCTGAGCCCATGTGGGTTGCCACTGTGTCAGGGCGCCTCACAGGGCCCACCGCTGTATGATTTACCAACTGGGCCATTCAGGAAGTCAAAGTCACCTGGGCAGCATTCCGGGACGCTGCAAGATCCTGCTACAGCAAAACCTTCTTGCCTATTATGGTGGGAACTCCCCTTTTAGCAATTAAACAGACTGGATCCGTTCCTAGGTACCTTGCTGCCTGGCAGCAAGCTCTTGCCACTGCCCCTGAAGCTTTAACCTACAGAATGTCATGCTTCTGACCCTAATTGTCAATGGGCTCAAGCCCCATATCTGTAAGTGGGTCCCTGTGGGCTGTTGCACCTCCATCAATGACTTTTACAAGGCCATTGTGGAGGCCAACAATCAGGCTTTGATGGGCTTCTACCGTACTAATGACGCTCCACCGCAACCTCATACAACACCTGGCAGTGGCCACAACTAAGTAGGCTTCCGCCAGCCCCACCAGCAGGAGAATGGGATAAAACGCCCCCACAAGGGGGAACTACAACTAGCAAAAATTGAGGACCAGGGAAAAGCCTGGGGGTTGTAGATACAAGAGGTTCTACAACCTCACTTGACCTTCCCTCTCAATTCCTTCTTGCAAAGAGCCCCTGCAACTACAGTGTACACGAGGTCAAAACCTTTGACGCCTTCCAGGTCCATAGTGACAACCCTGTACTTCAAGTGAGCCACTCTTCAAATAAAGTCACCTGCTTAGCCTATCCCTTCCATTTTTGTGGGAATACCCACAAACTATTGGTAGATACCAGAGCCAACCACACTAGGGTGGACCAGGAATTTTCTGATTCCCAACAATTGGACCAAGTGCCTATCAGGTTCAAGGCAGTACAAATAGATGACTCCTGTAGAGTTGCAATTACCCATAAGACGGTACCCTTCTCTGTGAGAATGGGGAACATCCGGGTTAAGCTCTCTGGGCCAATCATGGCAGGGCTCAGCCACAGCGTAATTGCTGGCCTCAACTGGCTTTGGCACAACCGCCCCTACATCAACTGGGATACCTCTGTCATCACCCTCAATAGAAATGGGGTGGGCTTCCAGATCTATCCTGTTGAAATGAGCAAGCTACTCCACAATACTGTGTTTGTTAGAATAACAGAGACAGGCTTGTACAACTTCAGGGGGAAAACTAGACATCAACCAATGTTCAGATGAAGTTATCTGCGCGGAACCACTTGCGGCCCCTCCCTTGATCACTTCACCCCCACCAGCACTTGCTGCACTCCTTGAGGAGTACAAGGACGTCTTCAGAAAAACACTGGACCAACTACCTCCCCCTCAAGAGATCCAGCACACTGTACAACTCCAAGGGTCTCTAACTAAGGCATGCCCCTTGTATTGTCTTACGCCCAAAGAAGATGAGACCCTCCGCCAGCACCTTGTGGACGCGCTTGACAAGGGCTTCATTTTCCCCTCACTCTCTTCATATGGGGCTGGGGTCTTCTTTGTAGCAAAGAAGGACAGATCCCTTTGCCCGGCCACAGATTATTGCGCCTTAAATGAGGTGACCATTAAGAATAAATACCCTCTGCCATTGATTGACAACCTGTTTGACACACTTGCGGGTGCAAAGGTCTTTAGCAAGATTGATCTCACTGCAGGGTACAACCAGGTCCTCATTGCATCAGGGGATGAGGCAAAAACTGCCTTCTGCACATGCTCAGGTTGTTTGAGTGCCAGGTCATGAACTTTGGAATGACCAACACTCCTTCCACCTTTGCTATGTTGATGAGCAAAGAATTTGAGGAATTGATTGATAAATGTGTTGTTGTGTACCTTGACAGCTTTATTGTCTTCATTCAAGATCAAACCACACACCTCCAACACCTCCATGCTGTCCTTGACACCCTTTGGAAAAATCAGCTAAAAGCTAAACCCTCCAAATGCAAGTTCCTCAAGTCAGAGTTGGTGTTCCTTGGGAACACCATCTCTGCCCAAGGTATAAAGCCTAACCCTGCCAAAATCAAGGCAATCTCCATCATGCTGCCTCCCACTGATGTGGGCCAGGTGTGTCCCTTCTTAGGCATGGTTGCCTACGTGCGCAAGTTCATTCCCAATTGTGAGGAACTAATTGCGCCTCTCACTGAACTCCTAAACACTAAGCAGCGCTTCCACTGGACCCCTGCCAGAGATCAAGCCTTTGAGACTTTGAAGCAGAGACTTACTGTCAGGGACCCACTTTGCGGGGAATAAACTTCCCAGCTGATGGGCCAAGGCCCCTACATTTAAGCCTGCTATGACCAAGCCAATAGGAACCATGACCATTGCAAGATGTCCAAGTTGTCCTAGATAAGCAAACCTTCCAAACATAGAACTGAATTGCCCAAGTAGATAGTAGCCCACCAAATACGTCAAGAGGTAAAATGAGGCATAAGGTCTAACCAGAGTAGGTTCAGTGGGTGGGGAAGCAAACAAACGGCCATAGTGGAATTTACGTCCCCAATGTCCAGAAGGATATTTGAACCATCCATTGGCAAGGGATTCCTTCTGGTGGGAATCATCTGGGGAGGAATTATACCAGTCTGTTGTTGGAGTTGGGTTTTCCAAGGCAAACACCTTGGACAAGAAGTAGGCTAGAAACCAAGATAGGAAGAGAATTCCTCTCATGGCTTCAAAGAAGGAATGTTATCAAAATGGATGAGTAGCTAGAAGAGTAATAATCTTTATTGTTGGAACAATTTGAAATGAATAAGTTTGGGCCTTTAAATAGGCTTAAAACCATGGCTGAAGAATTATGGGAGGAGTTTCTTGGGATATGAGAGGATTTACATGAAGATTGTGGTTTGTGGCATACCTGACTTGATTTGAAGTACCTTAATCTTAAAGTTTATATGGTTTAAACAGGATCAGCCACAAATATAAAAGCAAGTTGTTGATAATTAAGCGGTGGAGTATCAGAAGATCTGTTAAATTCATATGCAGAGCCTTATCCTTTAACATTGAGAGCGGGTTGTGGATCAAGCAGGTGACAGGATCCAGCCAATCATATGCTGAGCAGTAAGTGACATCTACTAGTTGATTAACGTTTTCAAATTTGAAAGGCTTTTTGAAAGCAAAATTCAATTCAATAAACTGAATATAAAAAGGTAAAACAAAGCTTTGTGATGTCCTGGTCTTAATAAACTCTTCATTTCCAGCGTCCTGGGTTTGAATCCAGGTACCAAAAGTATCCAAAAAATTCCCTATTAAAGTTGACTCTGTTGTGTTGGATTTAAAATGGGTGTCTCCAATCTCTTTGTTCTGGTGTTGATTTCCTAATATTTCTTTCCCAAGGCTGTCAATGAAAGTCAGGTAGTCAGGGAAGGAATCCCTGACACTATCCTCCCCAGGATGGTCCCTATCCTCCAGAGTCCCCTTGTAGTGTGAGAGGACTTCCGGTGCATTCTCTAGATTCCCTTCTGGTTCCCAGGAGTTAGATTCTACTTTGTACCCTTTCCACTTGACCAAGTATTGACATTTGCCTTGCAAGGTGCGGTGATTGAGGATGTCTTCTACTTCCCATTTCAGGGTGTGGTTCAAGATGATAGGAGGAGGGTCCTTGTGATCCATGTCAGATGGTAACCCTTTGAACTTGGACAGAAGGCTAACATGGAAAACATCATGTGCAGAGGAGCCAGCAGGGAGTTGGAGTTGGAAGTTGACATCCGAGCGTTGTTCAATGACCAACAATGGGCCAATCTTCTTTGGCCCTAGTTTCAGACCTGGGATATCCAGTTTCAGATTCTTGGCGCTGAGGAACACGTAGTCTCCCACTTGGATGTCTTCTGGGGTTCTCCGGTGTTTATCCGCTTGGTTCTTATACTGTAGAACCGCCTTTCCCAGTTGTGTCTTAAGTTGTTGATGATTCTTGAGTAAGGGAGTTTGCCCATTGATGTGCCAACAGAATTGTGTCTTCAGTAGTTGGTTCAGGGAGGTCTTCTGGGTTGTATCCATAGTTGGTAAAGAAGGGGGATACTCCAATAGAGTCATGATGATTGGTGTTATAGCATAGTTGGGCCAGTGGGAGTAAGGCTACCCAGTCATCCTGTTGCAAATTCACATAGCTCCTGAGAAAACCTTCAAGTACTTTATTAACCCTTTCAGTCTGTCCGTCAGTCTGAGGGTGGAAGGATGTGGACATGAGAGTTTTCACCCGTAATGCCTTCATTAAGAACTGCCAGAACTTGGATGTGAATTGTGTACCTCAATCTGAGATGATGTTGTTGGGAATTCTGTGGTTGGCAATTACATGAGTAAGGAGCATATTGGCAGTGTCTTCTGCTGTTGCGCGCTTGAAGGGCGTAAAGATTGCATATTTGGTTAGCCAATCAACTACCACAAAGATGCTGGTCATGTTGTCACTCTCTGGAAGATCCACAATAAAGTCCATGGAGATGGAATACCAAGGGCGCGGAGGAATGGGCAATGGTTTGAGTAGTCCTTGGGGCTTCATGGTGGAGGGTTTGTTGCGGCCACACGGCACACATGTGGAGATGTATTTGGCAACTGTCTTCTTCAGATTAGGCCACCAGTATCTTTGTTGGATTCTCTTGACTGTTTTGCAAATGCCTCCATGTCCTGTGAGAGGGGAGTTGTGGAAGCTTTCCAGGATTGTTTGTCGGTGTTCATTGGTTGGTACATAAAGGCTTCCATTCCTTAACCAAGATCTGTTGTTTAGTGTAAGCCCAGTGGGGATGTTCTCCTTATCCAAGAGTTGGGATGCTATGATGTCCTGGTCCAAGGTGGATAGATAGGACAAGGTCATGATGTGGGAGAGAAACTGATCTTCAGAGAGTATGACACGTTCATTGTGTTTAACGTAGGACTGACTTGGGTCATCCAAATCCTTGCGTCTACTGATGGCGTCAGGTACTACATTCTTGTGTCCTGGCGTATAACTAATCTTGAAATTGAAGGCAAGCAGATCTATAGCCCATTGTGCCAGACGTGGGCTAACCTTTCTCTTCTCAGTGAAGTAAAGTAGATTCTTATGATCAGTTCTGATTTGAACAGGAAATTTACTTCCTTCCAAGTAGTGACGCCAGTGGTCCAAGGATTTGACAATAGCAAATAGTTCCTTCTCGTATACGTGGTAATTTCTCTCTTGGTCAAGCAGCTTATAGGAGTAGAAAGCCACAGGGTGGAGTTCACTATCCTCCCCAAGCTGCAGCAACACCCCTCCTAGGGCAAAGTCAGAGGCATCTGTGTCCAAAAAAAATTGACGTTCAGGATCAGGACAAAGAAGAACAGGGGCAGAGGTGAATTGCTTCTTGAGGGTTTCAAAAGCCAGATCAGCTTTAGGTGACCAGGAAAAGGGAACCTTCTCTAAGGTAAGATGTGTGAGAGGGAGAGTGGTAGCGGAAAAATCCTTGATAAACTTGCGGCAAAAATTTGCAAGGCCCAAGAAGCCACAAAGCTTGGTACGTGTTGTAGGTCTAGGCCAGTCCAGGACTGCCTGGATCTTGAAAGGAGCAACTGAAAACCCTCCTGGGTTAATCTTGTACCCAAGAAACTCAATCTCAGTGACAAAGAACTCTCATTTTTCAAGCTTACAGAACAAACAGTTGTCAATGAGTAGTTGGAGGACCTCTTGTAGATGTTTAGTGTGGGACTCCTGGTTCTTTGAGTATACCAGAATATTGTCAAGGTAGACAACAACACAGACGTCAAGTAGAGGAAAGAGAACCTCACTCATTAGGCCTTGAAAGGCTGCAGGGGCGTTACTCAAACCAAAGGGCATCACAAGGTATTCATAGAGCCCAAAGGGAGTGCAAACTGCTGTCTTCCATTCATGACCTTCAGCAATACGTACCTGGTTATAAGCACTGTGGAGGTCTAGTTTAGAAAAAACCTTAGTGTGAGTCAGTTGGTTGGTCAAGGACTCTGCAGATGGTAAGGGGTTTTGGTTCTTAATGGTTATGGAGTTCAGTTTGGTGAAGTCTACGACAGGTCTCAAGGTCCCATCCGCTTTCCCTACAAAGAACATGGGTGATGAACATGGGGAGTTGGAGCAACACATAAATCCTTTTGCTAAGTTTTTGTCAAGGTACGCCTTCATCACAATTCCCTGTGCTTGGTTCATGGGGTAAAGCTTTCCCCAAGTGGGTGAGGAGCCTGGTATCAAGTCAATTCTAAGATCAGATGGTCTTCTTTCAGGAAGGACGGAGCAGAGTTCCTCGCTAAATGCTGTTTTTAAGTCTTGAATTTCCTTCAAAATAGAATCAGGTGCTGGGCTCCCCACAAGGAGTAGAGAGTTTAAGTACGCCGTGAAGTTCTTTGGTACTTGATGATACAATTTTTTGAGAGGAACCATGGTTGGTTGTCTGTGGGAGTGAAGCGTGACAGAGTTGGTGTCCCAATTGAACTGTAACTTGGCTTCCTGACACCAGGGAAAGCCCAAGACTAATGGGAAGGCCAAGTTGGAAAGCGTGGATGTAGGTAGATGGTATGAGTTCTTTCCTACATGAGCGTGGAGGGGCTTGACTAGACGTCCTACTTGGGCAGGGGTACCTTCAGCAAGTCTTACTGAGGCTAGCCCTGAGGTCTCAAACCCTAACAAATTTGAAAGATCTTGGTCAATGAAGTTCCCCATTGCTCCTGTGTCAATCAGTGCGTAGCTGGACATAGTGCCAAATTTGTGGTCTAGAAAAACGGGCAAAAGAGTGTAAGACTGAGTGGAAGCTTTATTAGCATTGGTAGTCAAAAGAAGATGGCCTGAAGAGGATTGTACCTTTGAGAGTGCCTGACAATCCTTAGCAGAATGTCCTGTCTGTCCACAGTAGAGGCACAATCCTTTGCAGACTTGATGTTGTTTCTCTTTGGGAGCTAACTGATAACCTCCCCCAGGTTTAGGAACTAATCCCTTTGGAACCTCAGCAGGGGATGGTAAGTTACAGGAGGGCATAGTCTTGGTGTTGTTCCAAGAAGGAAGCTGCTTTACCTTAGAGGACCATTTCAATACCTCCTTGGTGAGCTCAGAAAACTTGTCAGGTAATACATGGTGGGCTAAGAAGTTCTTGAGTTCTGGAGATAATTTTTTCTGGAACAGGTAGCAAGCTTCAGCGTCTGTCATCCCAATTGCTTCTTTGAGACAAGAGAATTCTTCAATATAGTCCTTGGTGGACATTCTGCCTTGATACAAGGTCATTATGCGGTTATGGAGTTCTTTGGTGGTCTGTGCTGACACTACAGTAGACAATAAGGAGTTGTAAAAGGCAGGGTAGTTGTTGAGTAATTTCTCTCCTTGGAGGGTGGCCTTGGCGTACCAGACGTGCGCCTTGCCTGTGAGCTTCTCGGCAACGTGGTGGACCTTCTGTGTGTCAGTCTGGAATTGGGTCGGCAATGTTTCAAACAGGGATTGTGAGAAGGCCAGGAGCATCAGGATCTTGTTACCTTTATTGTTGTCCGGAGATACTGCAGAAATCTGGTTTAGCACCACGGTTTGGTTCTGAACCTGTTGAGGAGCTGTTGCACTGGAGGTAGCAGTGGTTCTGGTCTGAAGGGAAAGGCGAACCAGACAATAGGTGGTCAGGCTGATGATGGTAGTGACCAAGGTGACCGCAAGACTCTTGATGATCACAGTATAGAGCAGGTAGTTTGCAGGGGTTGGTTCTGAACTTCTAAGTAAGAAGCTCAAAATGGGTTCCAACAAACTGTCAGGGACCCACTTTGCGGGGAATAAACTTCCCAGCTGATGGGCCAAGGCCCCTACATTTAAGCCTGCTATGACAGAGCCAATAGAAACTGTGACCATTGCAAGATGTCCAAGTTGTCCTAGATAAGCAAACCTTCCAAACATAGAAATGAATTGCCCAAGTAGATAGTAGCCCACCAAATACGTCAAGAGGTAAAATGAGGCGTAAGGTCTAACCAGAGTAGGTTCAGTGGGTGGGGAAGCAAACAAACGGGCATAGTGGAATTTACATCCCCAATGTCCAGAAGGATATTTGAACCATCCATTGGCAAGGGATTCCTTCTGATGGGAGTCATCTGGGGAGGAATTATACCAGTCTGTTGTTGGAGTTGGGTTTTCCAAGGCAAACACCTTGGACAAGAAGTAGGCTAGAAACCAAGATAGGAAGAGAATTCCTCTCATGGCTTCAAAGAAAGAATGTTATCAAAATGGATGAGTAACTAGAAGAGTAATAATCTTTATTGTTGGAACAATTTGAAATGAATAAGTTTGGGCCTTTAAATAGGCTTAAAATCATGGCTGAAGAATTATGGGAGGAGTTTCTTGGGATATGAGAGGATTTACATGAAGATTGTGGTTTGTGGCATACCTGACTTGATTTGAAGTACCTTAATCTTAAAGTTTATATGGTTTAAACAGGATCAGCCACAAATATAAAAGCAAGCTGTTGATAATTAAGCGGTGGAGTATCAGAAGATCTGTTAAATTCATATGCAGAGCCTTATCCTTTAACATTGAGAGCGGGTTGTGGATCAAGCGGGTGACAGGATCCAGCCAATCATATGCTGAGCGGTAAGTGACATCTACTAGTTGATTAACGTTTTCAAATTTGAAAGGCTTTTTGAAAGCAAAATTAAATTGAATAAAATGAATATAAAAAGGTAAAACAAGGCTTTGTGATGTCCTGGTCTTAATAAACTCTTCATTTCCAGCGTCCTGGGTTCAAATCTGGGTACCAAAGGTATCCAAACAATTTCCTGTTATTTTTGACTCTGTTGTGTTGGATGTAAAATGGGTGTCTCCAATCTCTTTGTTCTGGTGTTGATTTCCTAATATTTCTTTCCCAAGGCTGTCAATGAAAGTCAGGTAGTCAGGGAAGGAATCCCTGACACTTACAACAGCACCTGTACTGCAGTTCCCCAATCATTTCCGCCAGTACAAACTTGAGACTGACACCTCTAACAGGGCCATAGGGGGTGTGCTACAGGTAGAAACTGACAATGGTGTCTTCCTCCCCATGTCATATGAGTCCAGGAAGCTTACCAACTCAGAACAATGTTACCCCATTCATGATAAAGAATTACAGCAATTGTGCACTGTGTTGAGAAGTGGCGCTGTTACCTGGAAGGGGCCACCTTTCCTCCCCGCGTCCTGACAGACCACAAGTTGCACTAGTACTTCAACACACAGTCCTGCTTGACATGCCGCCAATCAGGCTGGGTTGAGCACCTATCCCCCTATCAGCTGCACATTGAGTACAAGCCTGGGAAGGAACTCATCACAGGTGACGCCCTCTCACGCCTCTACGTAGCATCCATCTCCAGGGATGACGGCTTGGATCCAGCCTGGCCAATGTTGTACCTCCGCCCTGAAGCAACTTGTTACAAAGGCCTTAACTCAGTAACCATCTCCCAGCTGAAGGACAACAAAATTCAGTTCACCAAAGATGCTGGCAACGTCTGCCGCCGGGCAGAGACAGGTGGGAAGACGCCTTACATCCCCACCATACAACAAGGTAACACCATACTGCATTACCACCAAACCCTGGGTCACATCAGAGGACGTAACCTCTTTGAGATCATGAAACAGAAGGTTTGGTGGCTGTGTATGTGTCAAGACATCTTGGATCTCCTCAAAAAATGTGTGCTGTGCAAAAAGAATACATGAAACCTGCACCCCCAAAGTCTGTCCTGCCCATCTTTCAGGAATATTCCTGACACTTACAGTTGTGTAATCAATAAACTGTCACCTGCTGCCATCAAGCAGATGTTTGCTGTCAACGTGCAGACATCTGCCACCATAAAGCAGATACACACTGCTACCATGCAGAAGCCCGCCACAACCAAGCGGTCACCTGCTGTCAGCATGCAGGCACCCACTGCCACTAAGAAGACGTCCAACTCCACCGCGCGGGCCCCCGCTGTCCACACACAGAATCCTGTCACAACCAAGCCGTTGCCTGCCGTCAACTTTCAGGCACCCGCCGCCTCCACGCAGAAGCCCGCCACCACCAAGCTGTTGCCCGCTGCCAACACACAGGCGCTTGCCACCATTAAGCAGATGCCCACCACTCTTGCTAGCCTCACCTGCAAGCCATCCTCAAACCAGGCACCCATGGGCCAGCCTGCCACCTGCCAGCCTTTGCCCTCCCATGCCAGCAGGCCAGTCCCCATCCACTCCTTTGGGAAATAGCCTGATTGGGAAATCAGGAAAGGTAATTTCCCCAAAGCCAAACTTGGGAGGAACTGCTGCCCAATTTGGGAGCCTACCAAATGGGGAATGTACTGACAGGCTATCCAACATTGGAAATCATGCACCAAATTTAGTAAATGAATTTGGATGAATGAAGAAGACCAAAATTGCACTATGCCAATGCAAACTTGGATCCAGCCAAACCTTCTCAATTGCCAGCCACCCAAGCCAATCCAGAAAAGGGAATAACAGATGCAACTCAGACTCTTGGTTCCCCAATGATATACCTTCCAATAATCATGCCTTGCAGGTCCACTAGTATAGATAAAGACAAACCCCTCAATGATAGTTTGTGCTATTATTTAGTGAATATCCTCCTCAATATTATCACATTAATCAATCCTTTACCCAGGCTAAGCAAGTAACTTTACTAAACCCATTACCCCTCCCCAAGTCAGAAGATGAACTACATCATCTTCACAGCTGTCTTGACAGCTTACCTTGGGATAGGGGGCCACCAGCCAACCAATGCCCAGTTTGGTCCTGAACCACAGGGACCAAAAGGGATATTGTACAATGAGCCAACTCATCTCAAATCAATGGTTTTGAACCCGTGGACACCCCTGGCATCATCTTGCCCAACTCCCACCTTGGCTATTTATGTGATCCCTGTAGCTACGCTACTGTACCTTGCTGTCAGCCTTAGACAATGCAACATCCTTGCTAAAGACTTCTGTCAGGCAGTCAGCTTCTATCCAATTGTCTACGCCTTGAACGGCTTTGAGCCGCCTAACCTGCCATCTTATGTTACTAAAGTTTTACCCTCAATACTTGGGTATGACACCATCAAAGCAATGCAACCCTTCTAACAGTGGGCCCTTGACATTGTGGGACCCCTCCCCAAAGACAGACTGGGAAAGAAATATATCATGACTGCCATTGACTACTTCACCTGTTAGCCAGTAGCCTGGGCAACAACTAACCACACCATCATCACCATCACCCACTTCATTGGCAAGGAAATTGTGGCCTGCTTTGGGAGGCCCAAACGCCTCATCACAGATGGTGGCCCCAAACTTGTTGGGCATGTCATGAAGGCGTACTGCGCCAAGAATGCACTCCAACGGATAGTCACAACTCCATACCATCCACAAGCCAATGTACGCGTAGAGCAATTAAATGGCTCACTGGTTCAATTGATTGCCAAGCTCTCACAGGAACACCCCAATACCGCATGGACTGAGCACCTGCCTACTGCTCTACTTATTTTACAAGCAAGGATTAACAGAGGCACTGGGTTCAGCCCCAGCGCCCTGGCCTTTGGAACGCCCAACAGTTTGAAAGGAGTTGAACAAGGGTTGTTACGGTCTACAGTTCCCAGGAAACTCCCCCTGTTGACAACTCCATCCCTGAACCAATGGCGTGCCAAGGCCCAAGAGACCAAACGCAAACAAATTAGAGGAGGGACAAAGCACCTTGAGGCAATATATGCTGTAGGTGACCCCATCTACACCCTCAACCCCAATTTAGTCAAATTAGAACCTAACCACCTAGGGCCCTTCAAGATAGCTGTGGTCTATGACAATCACACCTATCAACTCAAAAATGCCCAAGGGAATACCAAGAAGCTCAACCATGATTGCTTGCACCCCTGATGCACCATCCCCACACAAAGGTTGTTTGTGCGGACCTTTCCAGATCTTCTGCAGACTCCAATCCTGGTGTCTGACAACAAACAGGGGGCAAGGGGGGTGTTGCAACCAAGTTTCCTGACTTACCTGCTAACATATCTTACAATACACAGGGGGCGCTTGATGAGTCACCCCTTGACGTGTCTAACAACATGAACCAATCTGATGGCAATGTCAAATGGCGGGCACTTCCTCCTAATTTTGAGCGCTACCAATTTGACCTGCTGATCCCTGCACAAGTTATTCCTTGGCTTTGAACCTTACATGGAACACACCACTATGCCACCCCCTTGTGTCCTTGTGGCTTTCTCTATATGGTATATTAATTGCAATATTATACAATAAAAAACACCTTATTCTATTCATTTTTGTCCTTTTTATTGGACTGTTGTCTTCCCCAACTCAAATACTGAATCCTCATTGGTTCAGTTGCAACAGTTGTGGTTGTGAGTTTATATGTGGGCGTGTGCCAGATCATTCCTTCTACTTAGGGCGTCGGGTACTATGTTCACCTTTCCTGGCTTGTAGTCTATAGTCAGGGTGTAGTTGGCCAGTTCTAAGGCCCATCTTGCTTGTTGTTGGTTAAGCTGGCGTGGTTTGAAGAAATAGACCAAGTTCTTGTGGTCTGTCAGGACCTTTACTGGGAATTCAGCGCCACAGAGGTACCAGCGCCAATGTTTCAGGGTCTTCATAATGGCTAGCATTTCTTTGTTGTAAATCAAGTAGTTTCCTTCAGCAGACAGCATCTTCTTGGAGTAATATGCTACAGGATGTAGCATACCATCCCCTTCTTCCTGAAAAAGGACCCTGCCCACTGCAAAGTCAGTTGCATCTGTTTTGAGCACAAAAGGTTTAGAAGGGTCAGACATGGCAAAGACAAGGGCAGATGTGAAGGCCTTCTTCAGGGTCTCAAACAAGGAGGTGCATTCATAAGTCCAGACAAACTGGACCTTGTCCAAGCAGAGCCTGGTCAGTGGTAGTGTTTTAGAGGAAAATGTTTTTATGAAGTCTCTGCAATAGTTTGCTAACCCCAGTAAGCTTCTGACATATTTTTAGCACATAAGGGTAGGCCAGTAGGTTACAGCGTCCAACTTTTCCTGAGCCATTACAAATCCTTCAGTCTTTACAGCATAGCCCAGTAATATCACCTTAGGTTAGAAGAATTCACATTTATTAAGTTTTGCGTAAAGATTGGCTTGTGAGAGTTTTCTCAGGATTGGGTCCAGGTGACTTAGGTGCTCTTCTTGGGTCTTACTGTAGATGAGGATATCATTGAGGTAGGCCACACAGAACTGGTCCAGGTATTTGCCCAAGATGGAGTTGATCATTTTCTGGAAGGTGCTAGGAGCACCGCATAGATCAAATGGCATCACCAGATATTTGTAGAGTCCATACCTGGTCTTGTATGCCGTTTTATACTTGTTGTCTTCTTTGATTTGGATTTGATTGAAAGAGTCTTAGAGATCAATCTTGGAGTATACATGAGCGCCTGTTAAAACATCACACAAGTAATCAGCATTAGGAATAGGGTAGTGGTTCTTTATAGTTATATTTGTGAGAATTGGGGAGCAGGTTAAGAAGAAATAAAACCAAGCTCTCAACCACAATAAAATTGCGGTTTCAGCAATAACCAATATGTTGTTACCACCAATTCCTGGGAGGCCAAAGGGGGGAGGAATCAAATGAACACCAAAAGCAACAGATAAAATCAAATGACCAGAATTACTAACAAATTTCAAACTTTATTAGATTAGAGAATTATGAAGCAAGGTCTTTTACAACTCTTGCATTCATTTAAGGGATGTGATAGGATTGGGGTGGTAGATTGAATGTCACAAACCAATTGACCAATGATATGGGCGGATAAAAATGCATTTCTTGAGGCAGGAAGATCTTGAAAATTTTTGAATGGACATAGTCAAAAGGAAAACCAAACCAACCAATATCAGGAATATCCTTTGGATGCAATTACCACTGCTCTCAGCTGCTCTTGCACATGATATTTAACCAGAGGTGTCTCTTGGGTGGGTTAGGTGGGGGCATCTTCAGAATAATTCCAGAATATTAAATTGATGGCCTTTCTTGGGCTTTTTTAACAACCTTTTAGATAAAATATTCAAACATAATTTGGGTAGGAATTCCCAAGCATTTGGCAGAAGTTGAAGTGGAGGCCTAAGGGGGAGGCGTAACTTTACAGTGACAGAAATCACAGCAAAAACTTTCAAAACACGGATAAGTTGTTTACCCAGAGCAAGAAAGCTTCAGGTTCAAACCATAGTCAAAAGCAAGTCATTTGGGTAAACTGTTTGGCAAAACAGTTGAATTGAGGCGTACAATTGGCTGCAAGCCAAAGTTTATTTAATCAGTGTTTTGAGGGCTTTAACTTAAGAGGTAAAGCCTAAAAAATGAGGAGCAGAAGCAGAAAATTCAGGGCTTTTATTGGATGAAGTAAGTTCCAAAGTTTAATATATTATAGAGAGAGAAAACTGGATAGTTTAAGCTTTTGAAAACCAGAGTTCTAAGAGAAATTTTTGGTCTGAAACAAGGAGCTATAAAAGGGGAGCTATCTGAGGCTTAACAGGGACTGAATAAAGTGGATTACAAAGGCCACTAGAACTACAAAAGGAGCTGAAGACCAAGCTAAAGTTGCAGAATCCCAAGATACAGCAGCCAGGGCTAGAAAGAAGGAGCCAGAGCTGGAGCAGACCGCAGGAGCCCAAGACAAAGGTGCAGAAGCCCAAGACCAAGTACAAGGAGTCCAAGAGATTGTTGGAAGACTCCCAGTATTGGCAAACCATATTGTTTCCCTTATCCAGGAATTATATCAGAAGGTTTCTAAGGGGATCTTCCTTCTGACCGTGAATAAATGCCTATTACAACCCTTGCCCAAATCTCCAGTAATTAGAGTACAAGCCCAATGAGTGAACTACCCCATATCTTTTACCCTAGTCAAAGGGAAGAGGATACTTATTGTCAGAGTTGTAGGAGATTTGCCATTATTAAGTCTTCCCAGGAGGAGTGGGAGAGATTGACTAGGCATCTTGAGATGACAGCTAGGGGAAGGGAGTTTATAGGGAATGAATTTACCAGGTTGTTACAAGAGTAGTACAGACCCACAGAGGGGTTGGCACCCGCTGAAGTACAGGTGCATGGTGGGGATGCCTGTCTAGTGATTGGAAAGGTGCTGGAAGAGTTTGCAGTTATGCAGGCCAAGTACAAGCTTCTGATCAACCACTCACCACTGTTAGGAAATGACAACTCCTCCAAGCCAGTCCCTGGCTATGACCCAGGACACACTTTGGGGACTGGTTGTCAGGGACCCACTTTTCAGGGAATAAACTTCCCAGCTGATGGGCCAAGGCCCCTACATTCAATCCTGCTATGACCAAACCAATAGGAACCATGACCATTGCAAGATGCCCAAGCTGTCCTAGATAGGCAAACCTTCCAAACATAGAACTGAATTGCCCTAGTAGATAGTAGCCCACCAAATACACTAAGAGGTAAAAGGAAGCGTAAGGTCTAACAAGGGTTGGTTCAACAGGAGGGGAAGTAAATGAGCGACCATAGTTGAACTTACGTCCCCAATGTCCAGACAGGTATTTGAACCATCCATTGGCAAGGGATTTCTTTTGGTGGGCATCATCAGGAGAGGAGTTGTACCAGTCAGTTGTAGGAGTTGTATTTTCCAAGGCCAAAACCACTGGCAAGAAGTAACCTAGAAACCAGGATAGGAAAAGGATTCCTTTCATGGCTTCAGAAATGAAGTTGTGTCAGAAAAGGTAGAAGCATCAGAAAATAGGATAGTCTTTATTGTTGGAACAACTAAGTTTGATAAAGTTGTTACACTTAAATAGCCTCAAAATAGAGGCTGGGCAATTTAAGTGGATAATGGGGGAGATGAGAGGGATTTACCAATAATTTGCATAAATATCATGGCTGAAACTAATACCTGGGATAGATGGGCATTGATTCTGGACTGTATATGTAGTATAAACATAATTTTAACAGAGACAGAATTAAGGCAAGCCACAAGATCTTGGTAATTAAAGCGGTCTTCATAATGAACATCAAGTAAATTAAAGAGTGGAGCCTCAGTTTCATCTTCTTCTAATAAATCCGTGGCTGTCAAGATGATCCAAAGCAACCAATCAGCTGTCAAGCGGTAAGTGACATTTGCACTCTTAATATTAACACTTTCAAATTTGAAAAGCATTTTGAAAGCAAAAACTAATTGAATCAAGGTGTAATAAAAAGGTAAATCAAAGGTTGGTGATGATCTTGTACTAACAATACATGTGTTAATAGTGTCCCAGGTTCAAATCTTGTTCTGGAAAGGTTTGAACAAACTAAGGTGATTGTTGAGTTGGTTGTGTTGTGTCTTTGAATTGGTGTCTTGTAAGGAATTGTGGTTGTGTTGGTTTGAGGATATGTTTGTGCCCAAGTTGTCAATAATATTCAGGTAGTCAGGGAAAGGATCCCTGACACTGGTGACCAGGAACCCCACAGAGTGCCATCTGCTAGGTTCTTTTCTTTAGAGAAACTTTCCCTTAAGTTTTTAGGTGTGGATACCTACCTGTGCTACCACTGTCAAGTATATGCTTCTTGGAAGGGTATGAAACAAGATAAAGGGGAAAATTAAGAAGAGAATAATAATTTATTTGATAAGGAGATAGGATATTATATAGTATCACAGGAAGCCACATACTGTACATGTACATCACAGAAGTCAAAGATTTGTCTAGGTAGTGTTCCTTTTAGGATTCAAATGTTTGATCCCATACAACATGAGGGTGTCAGAAGTACCACCAACTATTTGGTAGTAAGGTTATTTCTCAAGGGAATGATTTTCTGAGAGGGAGCAATTGTAGATGTTGCAACAAAACTAATGATGATTATGTGATATTATGTTTCAATAATTATGTATTAAATATTTAAAGAGTATTAGGTTAGGCACAAATTCCATGTTACAACCTAGATTGCAAATAATATACATCAGACTTGATAATTTTACATTGTTGTAAACAGGTTATACTTCCATATCATTATAAAAAAAGACTTATATCATTTTAGGCAAAATAATGGATGCTCACTTTAATCTCAATTTTGCTACACTTGAATTTCAAAAAAATCAAACTGGGGTTTTAGATACAATATTAAATTAGAATACACTTGGGAAATCATAATTTTGGGAATTGGTTGTAGTGGAAGCAAATTGGATCTAAACATTGTAGCTGTGAATTATCCCACAGAATGCTCAGACTTAATAGAGCAGGAAGATATTATATCAATTTACCTATAACTGATTTTCAGTAATTTCAATACAACTATAATTTTCTTCATTATAACTTTTGGGCACCCACCTTGTTTCCGACACTGCTATACCTAGGAACCCATTTCCATCATTATGCCATCGTTCCAGACACTTTAAAATAATAATTTTATTGTAGAATGATGTCATAATTTTGGAAATAGATCCCTAGGAATAATGGTGTTGGAAACAAGGTGGGTACTAACTTTTGTAGATTTACAATAATAAAATTTTCCAAAAACTCATGTTATTAAACATATCTGATTAACATATTTAAACCTTTAATTTTCTACATTTTGTAGGCTTAATTTTACAACTATTTTTTTTGAAAGCTAATACAATTTTTTTGTAAAAAACAAAAATAAAATTTGTAAATTATGAAAAAATAATATTTATAGGAGGTTTATTTACTTTAAGTATGCTTTTTTCGCTTTTGTAAAGTTAAGAATTCTTATAAGAATCTTAAAGCTATGCCAAATTTTAAATATAAAATGTTTTTATAAGAAAATAATTGACATAATATCTTCCTGTCCGATTTAAACAAAGGCTGACACAGTAAATCTGGGTTGAGAGATACGATTTTAAGTTTCTTATTGATCTCTATACAAAAAATATTTTAAAATCAAATACTATCGTTATCAGTAAACTTAAATTCATTATTTGAGATATACTCTTTTTAAACATAAAATTCTTTTCGGGTTGTGAGCGACCCCTATAGACCTTTACCATGGTATGAGTTTGATCTTCAAAATGACGCTAATTTTCTCTGGCCAAAAATGCTCAACGAGATATTATAACTCATCAAGAAATTTAAAGACCATAGTAATGTTAGGAGATGAAATTAGGGGTTTTCGATCCTTCCTGCCAATCCTTTAATCAACCTTGTGGGATTAAATAAATGTATTCAAAATCAACTCGGAATCTAATATGATTCCGGATAATCCCTCCTATTTCCATTCTAAGAGATGCGATCCTATCAGAATCGTTCGCCCTTGAGTATTAGGGGCTAATTTTTAGGGGATCAAAACTGATGAATGAGAAATATTCGATTGCAAAATTGATGACATTCATGCACAGAGCTATAAGTAATCAGTTCAGTTGAAGACAAGCTTGTAAACAAATTTTAAAAATGTGGGATCAAAATATTTACAAAATCAATAAAATTGCAAAAATTATATTTTTATGCTCTTCTGCTCCTTTTTTAAGCCTGCCAATCAAGCACACTTAGTTTTAACTATTGTGTCTAGTACAGTTTTACCTAAACATTCAAATCTAAAAGCTGTGAATAATTTAAAGAAGAAAAGTGTACATTACAAGTTACTATTAAATAAATATTTAAAAAACTAAATATTTGTAAAAGTTACAGCATTAGAACAAGCCAAGCTTAAAATGTACTGTCAGGATACCAAGAGTACTGTGGAGCTCCAGCAGGTGAGGGAGGAGTTGCAGCAGGTATTGGTATAGCCCACCAGATGATGGGACCTAACTTTACCAGTTAGGAAAGGGCTTTCCCAGCCACAGCCCAAGGTCCAGCTGCTGGTAAGGCAGAGTCAATCAATCCCGTGAGCGCCAGGTAAAGCACTCCCAGGAATTGACTACTCTGGCCAGTGGCATCAGAAGTGGGGGGTTTGAAATGGTTGGTTTGGGTGTTGGGGGTGGTTCTGTGGGGACCAAGTAGGCAGCAGGATTGTTGTACTTCCCGTTGAAGATCAAAGGGTATATGGTGATTGCTTTGCCGTCACAGATAATTTGGTAGGGTTCCTTGGGGTGTTTGGGCAGGTGTACCACTTCAAGTCTTCCAATGTCCAGGGGTTGTGGTCAGGATTGGCAGGATACTCAGTGAAATGCACAGGGTCAAATGAAGCGTTGGGTGGATGGTAGTAGTCAAAGGCTTTGGTTTTGTCAACTGGAGTCTGACTATCTATCCCAGTGGACAGGTACTGACGCTTGGGTGTATGCAGATGGAAGAGTATCAAAAATACATATGGAAGCAGATTGGTGAATCAAAGGTTCATAACACTTTTATTTGGTAAGGATGATAATACAGAACTTTTTCAGGTGCTTCTGGTTTATATACTTACTCACATGCAAGTGCCTCTAGGCATTCTTCTGGTGCTATCTGTGTGGCAAGGCTTGGCATCTCAGGTTCTGCTGTTTGGTTGGCTGCTTCATGGTCATTTTTGGGGTTTTCAGGAACAGTTGTTTGGCTTTTTGATGGTCCATCTTGGATTGGCTGGCCATTGATTCTGGCAGGTTTGGCTTCTGGGGTTTTGGGGGGTTTCCCAATTTGATCACCATTTTTGGACTGGCTTGACAGGATCTCTTGAGCCCAAAGAACTTGATTAAAAAAGGGGTCCCCAATTGGGGACCCTAAATTACTTAATGGAGGGTGGGCTTGATCTGGGTTTACTGGGCAGCTAAAAATAGCCTACCAAGGCCCAGCCAAACCCACCAAGGCTTGGACATAGCTTTTGGGGCCCAAAGCAAGCCCCTCAGCTTCACCAGGGCGGGAATGGTTCCCGCACCTGGATTTGCTTTGAAAAGTGAAAATCCAGGTGCAGGCAAATCTCCCCTGCCCGCTAGCCCCGCCTGGTGGCTAGGAGCAGGTTTGATTCCCGCCCAGGGCTTTGAAGCTGTTACTTTTGTAACATACTGCCTTCTGTTTTGGATTTTTTAAAGAAATTATATTTAAATGTTTAGATACTGTAAATTCAGAACCTAAACATAAAAATGCAGGATTGTCAAATCCTTGGTCCAAATTTTGAATCACATTTGCAGGATGGCCTTTTTTAGTTAAATTGAATTCTTTGTATTTTTATTTGAATATTTAAAAATGCGGGAACTCATAGACACTTTTCAAAGTTCAAGTCAAACTGCATATTTCAAATAGACAGAATGAATTAACTGGAATCAGATTTGAAGTGTTCAAATCCATCAACCATTTTCATTAACTCTACTATGTTTTTTGAAATTGCAGGATTGTCAAATCTATGACCTAAATTTCAAATTACAAATGAATGTCACTAGGAAACTCAAATAATAATTGTGGGAACCAGAATCCAAATTGAATGTCCAGTAAGCACACTAGGAAACACTAACTCAAATTGAGAAGTTCCACCATGGCTAAAATCAAATAAAAGATTCAATATTGATAACCATGTTTAGATATAAAAATTGATTAAACTTTAAAATTATCATAACCCAGAAAAGATATAATATTATAAACTTCAAATCACAGATATAGAAATTCTGTTACTATTCAAGGCTAATGTGAGGATTGACTTTTCTTTTCCTATAGGAGCCTGGGCCCAGGAGTGGGATTTAAACCCTGACCCTGATTCCCCACGGGCCGCTGGCCCTATGGACCAACAGGCTGCCTGCCTGCATTTTCTTGAGACTGAGCCTCTGCAAGCTGAAGCCCCTGCTAAGTCCCAAAGTCAGAATACCAGCACAAGTTGGGATATGTGGTACCCAAGGAGGAGTTTTTCAAATTGCCTAATGGAGGCAGAGAAAGTTCCTCTGTGAACTTCATGAACTTGAAGTCCTCTTGGGTAACCAATCAGATTCAATCACCAAAGGAAAACACAGGCTTTAGGCCCAACCCTGTGACTACAGCCCAAAATCAAGAAAATCAAGTGACTGATTTGGACACTCTGACCAATGAGAGAACAACCAGTCAATGTGCCATTTTGCCACTCCCACTCCCAGGTCTCCTGGCCATCCACCTGTATTTCCCCCAATATTTTGGCAAAACCATCATGAGAAATACTAAGTTTGGAGGTGGGATGCTATATATGCCTATAGATGCCGTGCTCAAACCTTATCACTATTTTTGAATAAAGGTTATGTTATTTTGGCTTACCCAGCTACTGCCTTATTTGGTATTTGCCATCTATCAATTCAGTATAAGATCTCCTGGTTCTCCTGTCCCTCTGCCCGCAGATTTCTGTCCTCTAGGTGTTCCCTTTGGCCCTGTTCACTTCACAGATTATCCTTTAAACCCTAAGTATAAGGAATACACCCCAGAGAAAATACTTGAACTAGATCCTTTGGCCCACATACAATCTGCAGTTAGATACAACTGTCAAGGCATGTGGATATTCTCAGCACCCAAACTGTTTAGAGAAAAATTCAACTACCTGCCTGCCTATAAACTCTATATGGAACCGCCTGTGACCCTCAAGCCAATGTCTGCCTCCTTGCCCAACCTCCCAACTGACCATATAAGTAAGCTATTTGGGATTGTGTATATCACCCTCACAGGGGTAATTGACACTATAATCCCGGCTGCCAGCCTGTGGTCCTGGGTGAGGAAGTCATTCTCTTACCTTTTCAAGTTAGCTCCACTCTTGTGGTGGGCCCTGCCTGCAAAAAACCAGGCCCAAGTAATCACAGAAAACAACAGGCTGGCTGCCCAAGATTGGATCCCTGACAAATTTGCCCATCTATTACAGGGATCAAAAATTTCAAGTCCTAAGAGGAACACTACTTGGACAAACCTCATGACTACCATGACACACATGGATGACATGAATGACATGTGGCTTCTCAAAATACTATATAATACTCTAAACTTATATCAAATAAAGTATCATTCTCTTCTTAATGTCTCCTTTATCTTGTTTATTACACTTCCCAGAAGTATATACTCAACAGTGGTAGCACAGGTAGGTTATTCACACCTACACAACTTAAAGGAAAAATTCCTTCAAAGAAAAGAACAAGGCAGATGGCACTCCCCACTGGCTGGAGACAATATAAAGAATGTCAGAACGTCCCCACAGGACTCACTTCCTTAAAAAATATCCTTGTACCAACCAAACAGTACAAATTCCTCAGTATACAAGGAGTCCTGAACCTGCCTCCAATTCCCAAAGCAACTGAAATACCCAACATTGTATTTCAACGCCTACACTCATTAGAAATTGGGATGTTCTCAGGACTACACTGCAAGAATGCCAGCCTCTGGATTCAAAGTACACAAAACAAGTTCATAAAAGTGGGCTAACCCCAAAGACTATGAGTAAGTGAAATTGCTTTACAAGTTACAGGGGCTTCCTCCTGCTTTGTGAGTGACTGGTTCAAACAACACCCCAATCATAACAAAGACTGTGACTGTGACAGAAATGGTTGGATAGTAGGAGGAAGTCTTCATGTGGTGGGGAATTACCACCCAAATCCACATAAAGTTGATGATTAACAACCAACAAAGCTTCAAACACTGTTTTGTAAAATTTCCAAATGATACACTAGGGTTAAGAAAAATGATTAACTATAACCAATGTTGAGGGTCTGGATGTACAAGCATTCTAGCTACCTCCAACCTACTTAACATCCAGCCATTGCCCAATTTAGTCCCCTTCCAATATACCGTTTGTCATACTGAGAATGGTAACCAAGCAGTATCACCTGACTGTCCAAGTATCCAGTGGCTTGAACCCATCTAGCACATGACCAACCCCTAGGTTTGATCCAACTAAATCCCTGCCACAGTCAAGTCTATATAAGTCTAAAGTATTACCCAATAAAAGATACTTCTCTTCTTTCATAATTCCATATTTGAAGCTTCCCCAAAAGGCGCTCCTTATCACCAAAAAAGCCCAAGATAAATTTCCTGAGAGAGAATCAATGTGTATCCAGTGTAGTATTTGGGACATTGAGATGGAGCAAGTTTCTTGGCTTCAGATACGGTGAGGAAAACTCCAAGATTTGAGGGCATTGGATTAACACTGGGAGGAGACAACAGTAAAGTGCCAACGGCAGAACCCCATGTTCTGGTAATAATCTGACTAAGAATCAGATTATAGGGAATGTAGCCCAGCAGGCCAACTACAAGATGCATGATAAATAAAGTTAGACCAAGAGAATATTGATTTTATTTGAGAAAGATTTTTGAGAGGACTCAACTCTTAAGAGTTGAACAGTGAAATTTTCCCATATATATCAAAATTTGACTAAGCAATACCACCTGGATCCTTGGCTCCTATTCCTTCTACATTGTCAAGTGAGTACCTAGTCCAGTTTTCAAAGAACCCTTGTGTAACCAACTTCTGACAACCGCATTGATAAATAAGGTTAAACCAAAGTGACTCTCAAATTACGTTGAATTATCAGCATCAGTTTGCAAGGGGGAATCAAATCCAAATGGCAAACTGGAGCAGCCATGACCCATATTTGATCAACTTTTTGATTTAAATCCACCAAATCAGTTAATTTGGTGAATGGTTTTCTGGCTTTCTGCGCTTTCTAAATTGGGCAAATTATTCCTGGCATTATGGAATCTACTGTGACAGGGACATGTTTAAAGATGCCTTCCTAGAAAAGTTTGTCATAATGGTTCCTGTCATTTTAAAGGTTTTTTCAGGAAGCCAGGCATAGGAAGAGAAATTAGGTGACTCTGGACGGGGTACTGCCAGGAAAGTGGGTAATGCCCACCATAAGATGAGTGCTAACTTGATAATATAGGATACAGATTGCCCAAGCAAAGACCAGGGCCCTGAGTTGGGCATCATAGTGTCTACCATTCCCATCAAAGTAATGTATAGTACTCCAAAAAGTTGGGTAGACATAGTCTTGGCTGTAGTGGGGGGTTCCATTGGGCAGTTGGGTTGCGGAGTTAAAGGCGGAGTCATGGGAACAAAGTAGGCAGGCAGATAATTGTACTTGTCTTTGAACAATCTTGGCAACCTCTTGTACCACTTTCCTTCACTTCCTATGTATTCAGTTTCTCTAATCCTTGCTAAGAAATCAGCAATGAGGATGGTCTCCAAGTTGTACTCTGTGTAGATGGGGTTGGTTGGATATTTGGTAAAATGCACAGGTCCAAAGGGGGCTCCAGGGGGACAGTATAGTGCCTGAGGAGGGTCAGCAGGTTGAACTCTAGAGGGGGCGGTTGCCTGATGATCTACTTGGCTGGAGTTAAGATGGAAGATCACTAAGACTAGATAAGGTAAGATTTGTTTGAACCAAAGTTTCATAAAACTTTATTATCAAAAATGACAATATGGTCATCACCATACCACTGGGGCTTTTATACCATGAGTTTTTGCTTCTTCAATTTTTGCAGGTTTTAGGTTTGCAGACAAGGCACTGGCAGGGAATGGATCTTGGCTTAATGTCTTGAGGGCTGCAGATCCAGGTTGTGCCTGCTCTGGTGAACAGAAGTGGCAATGCTCTGTTCTGCCGCTACTGTTCACCACATCACCTGAGCAGTTCAATTGCACTACCCATTATGGATGGAAAACTGGCAGCTGCTGGTGGTCATTGGTGGGGTTAGCAATAGGTTTTGTTTTAACTTTCTTAAGGCAAGCTACAACCTCTGCATAGGTCTGGATCTTTGGTGGCGCAAGGTTGACAGCAATCTGGTGACCATTTGGGGAATTGTCCTTGGGAGACTGGCGGGTCTTGGAGTAACTTATCAACTCAAGTTTGCAATTTAACAAGTTGGCGGGTTTCCATCAACTTTGTGTGACTTGAGTAGACTTTGGAGGGTCAGGGTTCAATTCCGGGGTCCCCAATGTTGATTTCAAACCTCCAGTATTGACACTTGGCAGGTTTCTGTTCCTCCTGGTTGGGGTCTGCTATCTCTGGAGGTCCAGGGTATGACCCAACTGGCAGTTTGGCAGACTCCTGTCTACTCTGGTCAACATAAGGCGTTTCCTGAGACCCAAGTTTTGATTCCCAGGTTTTCAATACAAGTTTTAAAATTTTATTCATGACATCATCCCCTTCCTTCCTGGGGGTCCCTTCCTTCCTAGCCTTCTTTGCAAGATATTGTTGGATGGCCAGCTGGGCGTTGGGTAGGTTGCTCAACAATTCCCAGGTGCTTTCCTCAGGCAGGTATCCCCTTCATTTGACGTAGTACTGTGGCATTTTGTAGTGGGTGCAGTCTCCATGAATATATTCAACTTTGTATTCTTCAGAGCTTCCTACTTGGATGGGAGGAGGGTCAGTCTTGAGTTTCTGGTGGGGTAGGGAGTTTCCTTTTTTTTAAAGAGTAGCACACAGTGGAATACATTATGTATTTTCCACGAGGGATAACTCTAGCTTTAATGCTACTTTGCCCACTAGCTTGATGATCTTGTAGGGGACGCTCCTTTTGTGGGCTAACTTTTGACAGGGAACAGTCAGAGGCACATTTTGAGAGTCCAGATAGACTTTGTCCTCTACCTTCAATGGTTTCCCAGGGATCCTCTTTTTGTTGGTAAAAGCTTTATAAGTCTGGACAGCGCGGGTCAGATTCTTAAGACAGGTTTGTTGGGTGTTGTGTATCTGTTCAATCCAGGTTTGTCCTGACAGGTTTATTTCCTGACTACCAATACTGGGATCCCAAGATGGGTCAAAACCATAGTTGGCTTTGAAGGGGGATATTCCCGTGGAGGCGTGGTCTTTGCTGTTGTAGGTGTACTGTGTCATGGGTAGCATCTTGGCCCAGTTATCTTGGTTGGCGTTGGCGTAGCATCATAGGTATTGTTCAAGTATTTGATTCACTTGTTCAATCTGGCTATTGGTCTGCAGGTAGTAGGAAGTGGATACACAGTGTTTTAATCTAACTCTTTCATTTCCTGAGTCCAGTATTTGGAGGTGAATTGTGGTCCTCTATCAGTGATGATTTCCGACAGAGTGCCGTGTTGAGTTAGGATGCAGTCATGGAAATGTCTAGCTGTCTCCGCGGCGGTGCAGTGAGTGGTGGTAGGGACAAAATAGGACATCTTAGTAAATCTATCTACCATAACCAGGATGGCATTGAACAAATTGGAGGGAGCAGTTCTAATATAATTCATTAAAACAGACTGCCAGGGTCCCACTGGTATGTCTAGTGGTCTTAGCAGGCCTTCAGGTTTAGATCTACAGGTTTTTGTCCTTCTGCATGTCTCACAGCCCTTGATGTAGGCAACCATGTCTTTGTCCATTTGGGGCCAAGCATAATTCTTCTTAATTCCTTGGAGTGTCTTGATTCTTCCAGGGTGACCAGCCATCTTTGAGTCATGATAGTCTATGAAAACTTTGGTCCTTGTCTCGCCTTCTGGTACATAAATTTGGTTATGTAGTAACAGGGTAGTTCCTTTCAACAAGAATCCTTTCTTGCAATGGCAGCTCTTGGGGTCAGAGTTCAAGTTGGTAATGAGTTCTGTTGAGTATTTGTCTAATTTCTGCGCCTCAATTATGTCAGGTTTGCAATCCATTATCTTCATGTACATCAGTTGGATACCTAGGATGGCAGGGTCAAGAAATACATGCGTGTTATGGTCTTTGGTCTCAGATGTGGAGGGAATCAAGTCTGCTCTTCTGCTCAGTGCATCAGGTACTATGTTGACTTTCCCAGTTATATAGTCAATTGCCAGAGTGTAGTTGGCCAGTTCTAGGGCCCATCTGGCCTATCTCTGATTCAGCTGTCTGGGTTTAAAGAAGTAAACCAAGTTCTTATGGTTGGTTAGGACCTTTACTGGGAATTCAGCACTACATAGGTACCAAAGCCAATGTCTCAGGGTCTTCATTATTGTGAGCATCTCCTTATTGTAGATTGGGTAGTTTCCTTTGGCTGGCAGCATCTTCTTGGAGTAATATGCTACATGATGTAGCATACTATCCCCTTCTTTCTGAATAAGGACCCCACCCACTGCAAAGTTGGATGTGTCAGTTTCCAATACAAATTGTTTGGATGGATCTGGCATGGCCAGGACAGAGGCAGAGGTGAAGGCAGGCTTAAAAGGTAGTGGTACAAACCAGGGTCCAGACAAACAGGAACTTTTCAGAGCAAAGACAGGTCAGGGGTAGAGTAATTTGAGAATTTTTTTAAATGAAATCCCTGCAATAATTTTCCAGTCCCAAAAAACTTCTCACATCATTTCTGCATTTGGGCACTGGCCAGGCAGTTACTGCTTCTACTTTGTCTTGCACCATGGCAAACCAGCTGGTCTTCCCTACATATCCTAGGAATTTGACCTCAGACTGAAAGAATTCATATTTTTTCAGCTTGGCGTGTAATTTGGCCTGGGAGAGTTTTTCCAGTATAAGGTCAAGGTGTTGGAGGTGTTCTTTGTGTGACTTGCTGTATATGAGGATGTTGTCCAAATATGCAACACAAAATTGGTCAAGTTACTCACCTAGGACAGTGTTGATCATCCTTTGGAAAGTGCTGGGTGTGTTGCACAGACCAAATGGCATTACTAGATATTTGTACAACCTATATCTGGTTTTGAAGGCTGTCTTGTATTTGTCTCTGTCTTTGATTTGGATCTGGTTGAAAGCATCATGAAGGTCAATTTTTGAGTACACCTGGGCTCCAGTCAGTACATCACAGAGGTCGTCAGTGTTAGGGATGGGGTAATGGTTCTTCACTGTAATGTCATTCAGTTTCTGATAGTTTACGCATGGACACATTCCACCATCCTTCTTCCCTACAAATAGCATGGGTGACAAGCAGGGGGCTTTTGACACTCAGATGAAACCCTTTTTTGTCATATCCTCCAGGTATGCTTTCAAGGCCACTTGTTTGTGGTGGTTACAGCTGTAGATGGGGCCGTGGTGCAGTTGGGTCCCTGGTGGCAGGTCTATGGCGTTGTTGTAGATTGAATGGCTGAGTAGTTTTGTGGCTGCTTCTTCACTAAACACATAATCCCATTTCTGCAGGGGATAGGTAGTGTCCCAACGCTGGGTTCCATCTTTATGGTTAAGAGTCTGTTGGTTGGGGCTCTGCCATGGCTTATACAGAATGGAACAGTGTCACAAGATTCAGGTTATCCCAAAGTGGCGGTCTTTTCACAATAGTTCAGGATCAGGCCGTTTTTGTCAGACCAGGAGTCACCCAGTATTAGGGGGTGAGGTAAACCTGGCAAGAGGATCAAGGGGGTTGAGTACACGTTCTGTCCAATTTTCAAGGGAAGTTCCTGTTCTCATCTGTAACCAGTGTCCAGAGAACTGCTTCCCATGATTACTTGTAGGCTGTGTTATGAGGTTGTCAAGCCTAGTTTCTTTGCCAGGCTGGCGTCAATGAAGCTTTGATCAGCTCCTGTATCAATAAAGACTTTGATCTGGCGCTTGTTTCCCAATAGTTCCATGGTCACTTGGATAAATTTGTAAGATTGTGCATAGGTGTTTATTTGTGCCAAGGATACAAGAGAGGTATTCTTTTTTGGCAAGATCTGGTGAGATGCCCTTCCTCATGGCAGTAGAAAAACAACCCATCTTGATAGTGGTGTTGTAATTCTTTGGGGGACATTCCTGGTTGATTTGGCGTTGCAGTTCTGCCAACACAGGTAGGGTACAGGTTCAGACCTTCTTGGTTTAAGCTCAGTCCTTTGCATAGGGATAGTAGTTCCTCCAGGCTCAGTGTGGGCAGATGGTTCTTCAACAGGTCTTTCATGGCTAAATTAACTCCTTTTCTGAAGATGATGGCGGCTAATTTATCCTTGAGTTGGGTGCAAGTCTTGAGTTTAAGGAACTCATCCACATAGGCTTGGATGGGGAGGTTCCCTTGTTGGATCTCCAACAGAGAGTTCAGCACATAGTATCTGGTGTCTTGGTTGTCTCCAGTGGCCATCAATTAACTTTCAAATTGGGAGTAATCAAGGCAAAATTTGACATCTTCAGCAGTGGCCTTTCTGAACCAATCCAGTGCATCCCCTGACAGCATGGCGGACACCCCCAGGACCTTCTCAGTTTTACTGGGGTAGGCGTTGGTGTTGACTTGGAAGTGGAGACAGAGGACAGGCATGGCTTGGCAAGCTTCTTCTAAGGTGATTTTGCCCATCTGGGGCATGATCACCTTGGTTGTGGTCTGGTTCACTATCACATTTTGTACTTGTGACATGGCTGGGTTCTGGGATTCTGCCCCAAGTGTGGGGTCTTTCAATTCTTGGGCAGGTTGGTTCTTCATCCATGAGAGTATCAGGGAGGTAATTGCCTTATGGGTGCAATAAGTGATTATCACAAAAAAAGCATACAAGTTGCCCCAAGTGTTAACAACATCTTGGGGCCCAGGTTACCATGTTTGTAAAAGAGTGTCATAATTTCAGGAAGTCAGGCATAGGTGGTGGCATTAGGTGACTTCAGACAGGGTACTGTTGTGCCAGTTGGTAATTCCCACCATAGGATGGGTGCTAACTTGATAATATAGGATAAAGATTGCCCAAGCAAAGACCAGGGCCCTGAGTTGGGCACCATAGTGTCTAACATTCCCATCAAAGTAATGTAGTGTACTCCAAATAGTTGGTTGGATGTAGTCTTGGCTGCAGTGGGGGGGTTCTATTGGGCGGTTGGGTTACAGGGTTAAAGGCAGAGTCATGGGAACAAAGTAGATAGGCAGATAATTGTACTTGTCTTTGAACAATAAGGGCGGCACCTCAATCCTCTTTCCTTCACATCCTATATATTCAGTTTCTCTAGTCCTTGCCAAGGGATCAGCAATGATGATGGTCTCCAAGTTTTACTCTGTGTAAGTGGGGTTGGGCAGGTATTTGGTAAAATGCACAGGTCCAAAGGGGGCTCTAGGGGAACAGTATAGTGCCTGGGGAGGGTAAGCAGGTTGGTCTCTAGAGGGGGCAGTTGCCTGATGGTCTACTTGGACAGAGTTAAGATGGAAAATCACTAAGACTAGATAAGATAAAATTTGTTTGAATCAAAGGTTCATAAAACTTTATTATCAAAAATGACAATATGGTCATCACCATACCGCCAGGGCTTTTATACCATGGGTTTTTGCTTCTTCAATTTTTGCAGGGTTCAGGTTTGAAGACAAGGCACTGGCAGGGCATGGATCTTGGCTTAGAGTCTTGAGGGCAGCAGATCCAGGTTGTGCCTGCTCTGGTGAACAGAAGTGGCAATGCTCTGTTCTGCCGCTACTGTTCACCACATCACCTGAGCAGTTCAATTGTACTACCCATTCTGGACGGAAGACTGGCAGCTTCTGGTGGTCATTGGTGGGGTTAGCAGTAGATTTTGTTTTAGCTTCCTTAAGGCAAGCTACAACCTCTGAATAGGTCTGGATCTTTTGTGGCACAAGATTGGCAGCAATCTGGTGACCATTTGGGGAATTGCCCTCAGGAGACTGGCAGGTCTTGGAGTAACTTATCAACTCAAGTTTGCAATTTAACAAGTTGGCGGGTTTCCGTCCACTTTGTGTGACTTGAGTAGACTTTGGAGGGTCAGGGTTCAATTCCGGGGTCTCCAATGTTAATTTTGAACCTCCAGTATTGACACTTGGCAGGTTGGCAGGTTTCTGTTCCTCCTGGCTGGGGTCAGCTATCTCTGGCTATCCAGGGGTTGACCCAACTGACAGTTGGGCGGACTCCTGTCTACTCTGGTCAACATAAGGCTTTTCCTGAGACCAGGTTTTTGTTTCCCAGGTTTTCAATATAAGTATTGAAATGTCATTCATGACAGGTTTAGAGTTCTGTCATGATCATCACTTTAGAGTCCTTTGAGGAGTACATTTCAGTCTACAAAGACATACATGATTGAGCTCCCAACACCATCAACTTCAATGAATCTGGACCACAACTGGACTTCTACAATGGCCTCCCCACACACATTAGACATCAATTTGACATGAGTTGCTGCAAGAATCTCCAAGACGTATTCTTAGAAGGAAAACATGTTGCACATAAATCTGACAACCTACGTGCAACAAACAAAGGGAGAGTCCCACAACAAAGAAGGACCCTCAACCTAACAAGCAGAACAACTGAGCCAATAACACCCATCCTCAAAGCAGAAATCATACCACTCAAGTTAATCAAGTGAGAACTGATAACACCACTGAGGAGGGAAAAGCTCAGAAGAGTGCTTAGGCAAGCTGCCCTCCCCACTTTGCAAGACATGTACAGGGATCAAGACGTGGATTCAATTACCTTAATCCAAGTACCCTCCAACAATCCTATACTGTTTGTTGTTCAAAGTGGAAATAAACTCCTCACTTAGCCTTTCTACTTTCACAGATATCAGGGCACATCACTATTTGACACTGGAGCAGACCAATCCCTTGTTGACAAAAAATTTGCCAACCTCATGAAACTACACATGGTTCAAAGTAATGTCAAGAGAGTTATCATGGCAGATAACAAAAGCACATCAGTCACTAGAGAGGCAAAACCCTTTTGGGTCCAAATAAGGGACATGTTGACTACCCTTAGTAATCCAATCATACCAATCCCCAAGTACAATGTTATACTTGGTCTGGACTGGATGAGGAAGACCAAACCTCATATTGACTGGGATAGCGCTACCCTCACCATACAACAAGGAGAAGTTCACCACCATGTGTATTCAACCCACCTTGACCCACTTATGAGAGACTATGTATTTGTAAAAATTACAGAAACAGAAGGAAAAAAAGGACCCTAGCAAGATTGATTAAAACACCTGCATGTATGAGATTATCCAATTTAAAAATATAGAGACATCACACAAACAAGACCCAATTTGACAACAGCTAGTCTTAGAATTTCCTTCAGTCTTCCAAGAAACCTTACCAGGACTACCAACCAATTGGGACATCCAACAAAAAATTGACCTCAAAGGGAGTGTGCCAAAAGAACGCCCTATCTACTTCCTAACACCACAAGAGGACAACACGCTAAAGGTCTATCTAGACAAAGCCCTTGAAAAAGGACTCATACAACCCTCCAAATCTCCTATTGGCACAGATGTCTTTTTTGTAGCAAGGAAAGATAGAGGACTCTGCCTGGTCACATACTACAGGGCACTCAACAAGGTCACAGTTAATAACATGTATCCCCTGCCACTGATTGACGCCCTGGGGGGTCTTAATTCTTCACAAAAGTTGACTTAACAGCAGGATATCACCAAATATGCATTAAGCCAGAGGAAATACCCAAAAAAAGCGTTCAGAAATAAGTATGGCTCATTTGAATGTGTTGTCCTCAACTTTGGAATGAAAAATTCCTAAGTACCTTTGTGACCTTTATGAATGAAGTTTTTAATGAGCACATTGGAAAAAGGGCTATTAGCTACCTTGATAACATAATCATATACATCCCAACTAAGCAACAACACAGGAAAGACGTCTGTCTGGTCCTCACACCCTTCAAGATAACCATATCATAGCCAAGCCCTCAAAATGTGACTTCTTCTTAACAGAACTCCCATTTTCAGGACACATTATCAGCAAGGACGGAGTTAAACCAGACCCAGAAAAAATACAAGCCATAATCAATATGACAGCACTACAAAATATGAGCAAGCTGTATAATTTCCTAGGCATGGTAGACTATGTTAGGATATTCATCCCTTACTGGGGAGCTTTGACTGCTCCCTTATCTACAATCATAAGAAATGTCAGGGATCCAAGCTTGGGCAGGCCGTCATTTTCTGGGATTATGTGGGCCAGGTTTTTTGCAGGCAGAGCCCATCACAAGAGAGAAGATAACTTAAATAGATAGGAGAAGGACTTCTCCACCCAGGACCACAAGCTGGTGGCTGGGATTATAGTGCCAATCACCCCTGTGAGAGTGATATACACAATTCTAAAGAACTTGTCAGTATGGTCAGTTGGGAGGTCAGGCAAGGAAGCAGGCATTGGCTTGGGGGTCACAGGCGGTTCCATATAGAGTTTATAGGCAGGTAGGCAGGCAGGTAGTTGAACTTGAATCTAAACAATTTTGGTTACAATAGGATCTAGGGGCCTTGACAGTTGTATCTAACTACTGATTTTATGCAGGCCAAGGGATCTAGTTCAAGGATCTTTTCTGGGGTGTATTCCTTATACTTAGGATTTAAAGGGTACTCTGTGAAGTAGATGGGACCAAAGGGGAGACCTGGAGGACAGGAATCTGCGGGCAGGAGGGCCAGGTGATCTTGATCTGAATTGATAGATGGCAAATATAAAATAAGGCAGCAGCCATGGAAGCCAAAATAACATAACCTTTATTCAAAAATGAAAATAAGTTTGGAGCACAAGGTCCTTTGGTCTATATAGCATCCCACCTCCAAACTTAATATTTTCTATGGGGGCTCATCAGGGCACTGGGACATGTGGGGCCAGGTGTTCTGGATGCTTGGGTTCAAAGGCAGTGAAATGGCACCTTGGCCAGGTGTTCTTTCATTGATCAGAAATCTTGAATTGGCAACTTGATTATCTTGTTCTTGGGTCGCGGTCATAGGGTCAGGCCTGTGCTTTCCTCAGTTGACAAATCCTGATTGGCCACCAAGGAGGTCTTCAAGCCCATGGAGCAGATGATAGGAGTTTCACTACCTCCATTAGGCGCCTTGATTATCCCTCCATTTGGTGTGATGACTCTTTTGGTTTGGCTAGCTTCATCATTTGGGCCATCATTCTTGGCTTTAGCTTGCAGGGGCTTGACCCCAGAAAAACGCAAGCAGGCGGCCCCTTGATCCTTAGGGCCTGCAGCCTGCAGCCTGCGGGGATTCAGGGTCAGGGTTTGAACCCCACCCTCAGGCCCAGGTTTCAAGGGGAAAAGAATTTTCAATCCTGACATATATGGCACTCTACATCACATACTTCCTAGTGGTGATACTGTACCCTACGTCCTTTCAACACAAAATATTGACACACTCCTTCAATACCACAGAGATCTGGGACATATACATAGTAGGAACTTAAATGAATACCTCAGGACACACTAATAGTGGCCCAAAATGTGTAAGGTCTTGCCCATAATGATACAAGGTTATAAACTAAAGCATGTAAAGCAGTAGGGTTAAGATTCAAAAGGTATAAAAAGGTAGGGACGGTCTGTAATATAATTTTACAGAATCCTGTTAAAAACTTGTACTGGTTTACAAAAGGTGTGATAGAGTTTAAGAATCCTGAACAAAAAAAATAAAACAAAGTATTTAATAAGGACCAATTAGTAACTAAGGGAATGTCAATATTTGGATACTCTCCATCAGCAAATTGATTCATGTATCTATTAAAAGATTCCTTAATGGAAAATAACAGATACAACAAGCTTTAGGCTTGTTGTTTTACAACTTCTGTTTTTTAACTAGGAAAAAAGAAAAGAAAAGAGTTTCAAACTAATCACTAAACTATAAATTTTAAAAAAATCCCTAAAATTGTAAAGCTGAAAGTTTTAAAATGGTAAAAGATTAAAAGGAAGAAATCACTTTAAATTTTAGCTTAAAGCCTACTCTTCACAAGCTCGTTATTTATAGTTGATCATATTCAGTTAAAAATGATGGCCATAGGAGAACAACAGCCAAGAAAAGGGGCAACTGGAGAAAAAATAATAGGAGAACCTGGAGGAGTAGGGAAAACCAAAAGAACAGAAGCAGCTGCAGATCAGTAACGTAAGCTGAAGAAGAGAGGGCAACAACATAACAGGAGTTTTGAAAGGTAACTAGGAATTGAAAATCTCATAATTTAAAGTAGAGATTATAAAGCTATTTAAAATAGCAACAGAAGCTGAAAGATGACAACGGTTTGAAAGCAAATCAACGGGGGAAAAACAAGCTGAATATATTAAATTACTTAATTATTAACTTTCTAATATAAAATTTCATTATTAAAATAAAGAAAGATTAAACTAAAGAAAAATAAATAAAAATAACTAAAGAGCCTGCCCTTTGGGGCAGGGTATGACAACATTCTGGACAACATCAAGGAAGTACTAGACAAATGTAAAGTCTGTGGAAAGTATGGCTGCTCCAAGGCACCCCCAAGTCAGTAATACCAGTGTCAATCACACAACCTTTCAAAGTGTGGTCACTGGATATTGTGGTATCAATGCATGGCAACAATGAAGGCAAAAAGTACATCATCACAGCTAGTGACTATGAAAATAATTGGCCTGTAGCCCAAGCTACAAAAGAACACAAAGGCAATGACATGAGACAATTTATTGGCAAAGAAATCATAGCTAAGTTTAAAAGCCTAAAATCCTAATCACAGATGGAGAAACCAAACTCCAGGCCATTGACACCAACATCTATTTTGCCAAGAACAGAATAAGGCACATCACAGCCAGCCCATATCACCCACAAGCAAATGGACGTGTAGAACAACTAAACAGCTCTCTAGTGGAAGCCCTCAGTAACTTATCTGCCAACAATTCAAAAGCCTGAGTTGACATGCTACCAACCGCCCTTATGGTCTGCAGAACACAGGTCAACCGCAATACGGGCAAAAGCCCCTATGAGCTCTTCTATGATCAGAAACCCTCACTTGTCAGCACAACCACGGGACCACAACTGCCACTTCCAAAGAAGATACCAGAAAGTAATGACCCAAAAGTACTACAAGCCAGAAAGGACCAAGAGAACAAGGAAAAGGAAAGGGTTAAGAGAGAAGCAATCTCACTACAACAAGAACACTTCTGAGTTAGGGACAAGATCTGGGTTGTTAATCACAATATGCACAAACTGAAACCAGGGTTATGAGGACCAGGAATTGTCATGGAAGTCAAACTAAGCAACACTTACCTTGTAAAAGTTATTGGCGCTTGAACAGAACTCAAGCGTACACACCATGACCAACTTTGCCTGTGAAAAGCAAGGGCAGGCCAACACAATTCTTGACTCCCTGTACTCAATGCAAAACTAGATCAGTACCAAGCACAAATCCCTGAAACTCTCAAGAAAACTCCCAAGGTTCCACCTTCCAGCACCCCAGGGTAAGATGTCGCAACATCTACAATTACTCCCTCTCAGGGAATTAATTCCCCAGGCAACTCGCCAAATGATTTCCTGACTAATCATTAAGTGTCAGGGACCCACTTGACAGGGAACAAGTTCCCTAATTGGTGGGCCAAGGCCCCTAAGTTAAGCCCTGCTATTATTGAGCCAATGGGTACCGTGATCATGGCGAGATGTCCCAGGTGACCTAAGTAGGCAAATCTTCCAAGCACAGAGCTGAACCAACCAAGCATATAATATCCCACCACATATGTCAAAAGGTAGAAGGAGGCGTAAGGTCTAACCAGGGAAGGTTCAGCAGAAGGCGGAGTGAACAAGCAACCATATTGGAATTTATGTTCCCAGTGGCCAGAGGGGTACTTAAACCATTCATGGTCTAGGGATTCCTTTTGATGAGCGTTGTCTGGAGAGGAGTTGTACCAGTCAGTAGTGGGTGTTGGTTTTCCCAAGGTTAACACCACAGACAAGAAGGAAGCTAGAAACCAGAACAGGAATATAATCCCTCTCATGGCTTCAAAAATAAGATATCAGAAGGTAAGTGATTGATAAGTATAGAATAAAAGTCTTTATTGTTGGAACAACTAAGTTGAATAAGGTTTGCACACTTAAATAACCTCCAAAATAGAGGATGGAAAATTTAAGTGGATATTGGGGGGATAAGAGGGATTTGCAAATGATTTTCATAAATATCATGGTCAAAATTAATACCTGGTTAATATGGGCATTGATGTGGGACTGGAGATGGAATATAAACTTATAGTTAAATGAGAGGGAACCAAAACAAGCCACAAGATCATTATAATTTAAGCAGTTCTTTTCTTGAATATCAAGAGAAGTGAAGTGCAGAGCCTCAGTTTCATAATCTAATAGTAGATCTGTGAGCGGCAAGGTGCTACCCAGCAGCCAATCAAACGCCAAGCAGTAAGTGCTGTTTTCACTTAAGTTACTAAACTTTTTGGATTTGAATTGACATGCAAAAGCAAAAATTGATTCAATCAAACAGATATAAATAGGTAAATTAAGTTGAATAGTTGATTCTATACTAACAATAGATGCTTTTTGAAGGTTCTGGGGTTGAATCCCATTTAAATTAAAGATAGAAAACAAACTGGTGTCCAATACTTGGTGGTTGTGTTGCTGTGTGTTTGTTTTGCTATCCATATAAATAAAATTAAAGGAGTCAGGGAAAGAATCTCTGACATTAAGTCAGTGGCACTGTTATCATTTGGCCATCTATTACAGAGATTAAACATTTGAGTCCTAAGAGGAACACTACTTGGACAGACCTCATGACCTAAGAGAAATAATTACTCAGATAAGCCCCAGGACTACCATGACATACATGGATGGTATGAGGGTTACTGTCAGAGATCCAGTCTTGAGCAGCCAGCCTGTTATTTTCAGGGATAACTTGGGCCAGGTTTTTTGCAGGCACTGCCCACCACAAGAGGGGAGATAACTTTAAAAGGTAGGAGGCAGACTTTCCCACTCAGGACCACGGGCTGGCAGCCAGGATTATAGTGTCAATTACCCCTGTGAGGGTGATGTACGCAATCCCAAACAGCTTGCCAGAATGGTTGGTTGGGAGGTCAGGTGAGGAAGCAGGTATAGGTTTTGGGGTCATGGGCAGTTCCATGGGCAGGTTGTAAGCAGGGAGATAGTTGAATTTTCCTCTGAACAACTTGGGTGTTGAAAATATCCACAGGCCTTGCTGGTTATATCTAACTGTGGATTGTATGCGGACCAGGGGATTGAGTTTGAGTATCTTTTCCGGGGTGTATTCTTTGTATTCATACTTCAGAGGGTAGCTGGTAAAATGAACAGGTCCAAAGGGTACACCAGGAGGACAGAAAACAGCAAGTGGTGGGGCAGGCAGGCCAAGAGATCTCAAACTGAATTGGTAGACAGCAAATACAAAATAAGGCAATAGCTGTGTGAGCCAAAATAACATAACCTTTATTCAAAAATGGTGATAAGTTTGGAGCGCAGGGTCCTTTGGTCTATATAGTACCCCACCTCCAAACTTAACATTTTCCATGGGAGGTTCATCAGGGCATTAGAAAGGGCAGGGCCGGGGGAACTGGGTGCTTGGGTCCAAAGGCAGCAAAATGGCACTTGGCCTGGGAGTTCTTTCATTGGTCAAGAATCTTGATTTGGCTACCTGATTATCCTGCTTTAGTGTCATGGTCATGGGACCGGGCCGCGGGCCCGTGCCTCTTTCCTGGGTTGGCTCCTGATTGGTCACTGGTGTAGACTTCAAGTTCATGAAGCTAATAATTGCCAAATCAGTACCTTCATTAGGTGCTGTGATCATGTAAATTCACTGCCACCTCTAGCTCTGGATTGAACCGTTTTCCCCCGCCACACCAAAAAAGGGCCAAAAATTACAGCCAAGTCACTCAATTCTCTAGGAGATTTAGCTCATACTGTTGATGAGATATTTGTTCTGGCCTACCCTGAAGACCCCCCGGCTTTGGCTGCCCCAGCCTGGGAAGAAACACTGGTCAATTTGGACTATTTGTTAGCATGGTGTCATCCTCTCTTAAAAACAATCAGGACTGCCCAATCAAATGATGCCACATATAGGACCAGCAATTCAAATGAACCTGAACTGGTTGAGTTGTCTTCCAGCCAATCAGGCGGACCTGCAGAAATTACTCTGAAACTCTCCAGCACCCCTGGCTCTGGCCAGCAAATTTTATCACCCAGCCAATCACATGCAACACAAAATAGTCAGGTGACTATCTCCCAGCAACTCATTCCCTTTTAACAATGCCAGGGGACCTTGGGTCCCCTGCTTGTCAATTGTCAATTTCATTAAAGCTTGGAATTTGTTTGCACTTTGTATTTTATTTTAGTACTTTGGTTGTTTGGAACCCTGCTCCTGGTTCCTATCATCTAAAAATTAAAGTGTTTGTAGTTTCTGTCTTGCTTACCTTATACTCCCCAGTTTTGAACCCGGAGACTCCTCTGGACTCTTCTGAAGAGGCTTCAGCGTATAGTTGTCAACTTCATTTGCTTTTGCTTTCAAAAACCGCCTTCAAACTTCAAATTCTATTTAAATCTTATTATAAATTCTACTGTTATTCTGATTTTTCTTTAAATTTATTGTTTCTAAACCCGTTTTTGCCCTTTCTTGAGATCCAAGACCTCCAAGACCACGCCCAAGCCATCCAAACCTGCTCTGCTGCTTCCTTTGGTCTCTCACTTGTGGCTGCCCCTGTGACTCATTTTTTTATTGTTTGTTGTACAGAAGCTTTATATATCTTCTCCAAATTTTGAGGAGATCACAACAATGATACTCCCTGTGCTAAAATTTGTTGTGTTTTCCTTGGCCCCGTTCCTATTACTCCTTTGCTTGACCTCGCCAGACTTGTGGTCAAAGATCACTTCTTCTGCCCGGCTTGTGAGGGACCGCCCTTCTAGCCTTCTGAATTTTCCTAGTGGTCTCCTCCTCTCTGGAGAGGCCGTGGTGAAAAGCTTGACATGTGATGACCTAGATTTGAACGTTGTCAATTATATCTCACCCTCCACTGAGGGAGAGAAAACATCAGTGCCTCCCCTTTTCAGCCTGGATGAGAGCGCCTCAGTCCCCCCTGAGGTTCTTGAGATTCCGCCTCCTGTTGCCTCTTGTGCTCCTTGGGTGATCACTGGCCTCGTGTTGATGGGATTGAACTCCTACTTCCCTCAACTGTCCCCAGTGTCCTCCTTCTGGTCTCCCCTTAGAGCGGCCATCCCAGTTCTTCACTGGGCAGCATCCTGGTGGTTCCTTTCACCGGGATGGGAGCCAAACTTAGTTAGTTTAGCCCCCCTCTCTTACAGATTAGTCTTCCATTTGATGCAATAATTTCCTTGGTTTGGCTCATTACACTGCATGGACTAACATTCTTGGTATCAGCTTGTGGGGGCTCAATCCCAGAAAGGCGCGGGCGGGCAGTCCTGCGGTCCACAGGCCCGGGGGTCCAGGGTCGGGGTTTGATTCCTGCTCCTGGGCCTGGGTTTCCAGAGAGGAAGAATTGTCAATCCTGACAGTTACTATGATACTATATAATACTCCAAACTCATATCCAATAAAGTATCATTCTCTTCTTAATTCTCTCTTTATCTTGTTTATTATACTTCTCAGAAGTATATACTCAACACGATATAAGGTCTGATTCTCCCACAAACAAAGTTTAAGTTTATTCACACTTGTGATGGTTTTTGTATACTTTGGCACCTTTTCCCTTGTTCTAGAAGGAAAATATACTACTTCTCTTATTCCCAGGAATCAAGGTACTGGCCCTTAATTTACCCTGAAGGCTAACCTTTGGCTAGCTTGAGCCTCAAATCTTGTAATAAAGATTTTCTCTTGTTGTCTTGGATGTTGTCCCCAAGACTTGAACACAGCACTTTTTCCTTGATTCTTTCCCCAACCAGACATCATATTGGTTTAGAGCAAACAATAGTACTGTTGTCATAAAGCATAGTCCCCTATAGTATAATATAGGTGCAAGCATGAACCCATAATCCAGATGCGAGAAGATCGTCCCACTGGGCTGCGGGCCCAGTCAGACTTCCCATATCAGATGAACAATTTATCACAGGCTGCTGTATACACCAAAGTCACAGGCCCTCCTGTACTTTCTTAATGTTAGAATCCTTAGGATTCCCCCTGGCGGATGCAATAATACCTTGGTCTGTGGGTTTCTGCCAGATAGTTTACAGTATTCAAATGTGTTTTTGTCTTATTGCTATTTAAAGGTTCCTATTTAAAACAGGCCATTCTCAAAGATTAAAACAGATTGTGCTACAGATTTAGTAAATCCCATAATCTGACCGTACGTTGAAAACTGGCCAAATTAGGGACACATACTTACTGAATTTCACTCACTAGTCAACGAAACTTGGTTAAACCTGACTTTGACTGACATCAGTGACTTTCTACTTCCAAGGTAAGCTTTGCTAATTTTTGGCAATTAACAGCACTACTATTTTTCAATGTTTTAAATTTTAGTTAGAAAAGCATAATATACCCTATGTAGCAGAAGAAACTACTGATCTGAAAAAACATTTTCTTTTGAAAGTTCTGGTTTAATAAAATGGTATTCCTATCCTACGGCTTAAATATAAAAAAAATTAGGGTATAATCAGTTTGTAGAGGCAGTATCATAAAATTGGCTAAATAAGCCAAATGTCACTTAACTTGTAAAAAGCAACCACTGGATATGGGATTTGCTGATATTATATTTAAAGATTAGACAACATCTCACTTTCAGATATCTTACATAGTAGAGAACACTCACCTAAATGAGAATCGATAGGGTATGCTATGCTGAATACAGAAATTGCAAAATGCTGAGTATATTTAATGGAAAAGTTTGATAGTTAAGAATCCAAAATTTGCAAGCCAATATAAAAAATAGAGAAACGTTTTTGAAATCGAGCCCTAGAACTGAAGCCTTCAAAAGAGACAGTCAAACTTGTTAATAGAACGTCCAAGTTCAAAAATAAAAAAGTGCAAAAAAGTTATTGAGCATTTGAAGCTGAAATAGAGATAAGCAAATCAGGGATTCATTGGGGGTATTAGTTAAGAACCAAATGGAAGCCGAATTTATGAGCATCCTGATTCAGGCGAGTAGAGTCTATAGAAGCTCCAAGAGTAGCTTTAACACCAGGTCTGAGAACCTGTGTTAAGCTGAGTCCAACTTGACCAACTGAGTCTACCTTGGCCTTTAAAGGTGTCAAATTAATACCTGTAAGTTGATTACCTTAAGAGCAGTGTATTTATCAATGATGTGCTTAACGCCAACCTCAATTGAAACTGGCTTTTCGGAGTTTGTAATGTAATGAACACGGGCTCCAACCTCAGTGTTGATTGCAACACGGTGAAGGAAGCCAGTAGTAAATTCATTTAGAGACTTATTACTAAGAAACTTTAGCATCTTTAGTTGGAAATAAATACCTTTGAAGTGTCAATGAAAATTCAGGAGTGGCGTAGCCAACGGTGCCATTATATTTGGTCACATTTCCTGTTTTCAGGTTGTAGCCAGCCTCTCCACCGAGAATAAAGCCTTTGTGTCTAAACTTGAGTATTTGGAAGTATAATAAACTTACAGTGCAATAGTATCAGCATTGAAGATAGGACCATTAAGTAAGTCGGCCAAGATACGTGAGTGAGTTGTAGGGCTTTTGTGGGAAACAGTGACTTTGGTAGTCAGACCACTAATCATGTGAGTTGAGAAAAAGGCACAGCTTACTTGGTTGCAGGAATAAAAGTGTTGTTCAGCTCAAGCTTAAGGCCATTCAAAACTTTATCAGCGAGCTCGACTTTGAAACCAAGTGCGCTGGCATCATTGAAGGTGAGTGTAGTGTTAAGTCCTACTAAGATTTAGATAAATTTAAGGGGTTTCAAACCATTGTGGTAATCGTTGAATTGGGTCTTAAGCTCGGAAGAGATAGCACCAGATTTGGGGTTTTGGCTACCATTGAGGGTGAAAGCCTACTTGATTAACCAAAATGCATAAAAAATACTTACAACGCCGTTTGAAGCTACAGATTTGACTTCCAACTTAGTTATAGCAAAAGGGAAATCCTTGTTAAAAAGATCATTGACTCCTTTTGCGACATCAGAATAAGGAACTGCCATTTTAATTAAGTAGTCGGACAAGGAATAAAGCCTTGAAATCTTTTGGGCTTAAATTTGAATGTGGTGATGTATCCTTTTCACAGAGGATTTGATTGTTCTACACATGCTTGCTATAGTCCGCCAATTAGACTCGATTAAACAGCAGTATACCAAGCGAAACAATCGATTCGCTCAAAGTCTAAATCCACAATTCGTCATCTTGCCAATCTCTCAAGCAAAGGATATAACAAAGCTCAAAAATCAACCATCTTATCCCAAAAAGCTATAGATCAGAAGCCCATAATTATAAACCAATCATTATCTTACCGAGCACCCGCTTGACCAAAACCAATTAATGCAGAAGTTAGTTTGAAAAGCCATTTAATCTTAATTGTTAAATAAAAATATTTAGCTCTATTTAGCTAGCCTTTAGACGTTTATAGATCCACCAAAATTTCAAATCGACTCAACTAATTATACAGTTTAGCAGATATTATTTAGTCATTTAAACAGGCTCAAATATAATCACATGTTTCATTATAAGTTTGTGATAGAAAGTGCAGGATAATAGTGATTGGTACCTAAATGATAGGGGATCATAAATCAAAGCATAATCAATTTTAAAAACTGTGTAAGATCTAGGTTGACTCCAAAGGAAAAGTTATGAGAATCTAACATATTTAGGCTTGTGCTAAGCCTTCAGGAAATAATAAAGCTGTCCAATCAAAAGCTTTAAAAAATAACAAAAGTGATACTGTAAATTCAGAACCTAAACATAAAAATGCGGGATTGTTAAATCCTTGGTCCAAATTTCAAATCACTTATGCGGCCACTCAGCTATGTGAAAATTAAAATATTTAATAAAATCAACCATTTAATTTGATTTTTTTGGTTTATTTAAATTGGCAAATTTCAAATCTCTTGAGCAGATAACTCAACTAATAAAAGACAAAACACAACAAACAAATGTGGGATACATGAATCAGAAATGTGGGATCTAATGTACAATTTAAGATTTCCTGTATGTCTAACAAATCATAAACAACATGTAAAAAGTAATGAACCCAAAATTGTGGGATTGTCAAATCCAAGAACCAAATTTCAAATCAAAAATGAGTGAATTTGAAATAAATATAATTTATGGGCATCTCAAAAAGGATGTTAAAGGATCTGAGTGGATTTGTGCTGATTCTTTTAGGAAGCACAGGCATTCTCAAAAATCACCCTATTCCAGTTTAGGACAGCTAAAATTTAGATCCTACTATTCAGCAACTTACCATAGTTAACAATAAAATTGACTAAAATATATATTCCTCTTCTTGAGTTTAATTTTTTAATATAAAATTTATTATACCTTCTTTTAATAACAACCTAATAGACAATCTGTTCCCTGGCCTTGACAAAATCATGCAGGGCTATGCTGGGTCTTCCAATAGTGAAGCCTCTATCTATGGTCATTCCCAACCTGCATGCCCCTCCCCAAGCACAACCCAGGAGTGTGTTCTTTCTCCCGCGTCCTCAAGTATGGCTCTGTTTGCCCATCACACACAGGCAGCTGCTAACCCAAATCATGTATCAACAATGGCATCCAAAACCAGTCAATTGAGCCAAGGGGCCACCCATGGAAGCCAGAATCCAGAAACAGCCAATCAGATGGCACTGTCTGGTTCTCAAGACAGACACACCCCGCCTCCAGCCAATCAGCCTGCAAGGCGCAGAAGAAAACTAATCACTCCAGAGATTGTTCTTGAAATGATCAAAAAGCAAGAGATGCTTATGTCCCTCGGGAAAATTGCGGCCGTGATGGGGTTTGCAAAGTCCACTGTAGCTGCAACCCTGCAAGCCCACACCAACTATGGCCTCCTCCCAAGAAGACCCCAACTGATGCCCGTACCTTAACTGAAGGTGAAAAAGCCCACCCTCTCATGATGGCTATCATGGAGCGTGACCCACAGATGCCCCTGGTCCAGGTCTGTCTCTAACTGGGACTTCACGGCATTTCCACCAATAAGAGAATGGTGAATTTGTGGATGCACAGAGTTGTGGTTGCTGCTAGAATCTTGTCCAATCAAGTTCTCAGTGGTCCCAGTTTGTTGGATATTGACCCCTACAATTCAACCATTATTAATTTTATAAAAGAGAGGGCAATGAGGACGCACAATGACGTCATCTTCTTGTTGTATGCCAAGATTTTGGCAAGTATCCAAGACTTTAGGGAAAAGCGTATCCAATCTGACGCCTTCAAGCGTGGCCCAATCCTGTATCAATTTCTTCAGGGTTTTGTTGGCAGTTTCCCCATTAGGTGTCAATCATTACTCAGCAATATCAAACACTGCAGATGGGTATGCCTACCAGACAGAGCTCAAGGACATGCTGGAGGAGTGGGCTACCCAACAAGCCATGTACACAGTTATAATGAGTGCTGAGATGGAACAGCAGGAATGGGCAGCCAACAAAATTAGGGCTGCAGGGCATACCTGTTGGTCCTATCCCACCAACCACGCTGACATGCATCTTGCAGATGTATGTCTTTACAATTTTGTTTCTGTGCTCAGGCACTTAAAGCCTGCCACCTACTATGAACTGTGCTCCTGAATTGAGAAGAGGTATGAGCTTTTCCCTTCCTTATTTGTCCAGGACAAATCAGATCTCACTATCTTTTATGCAAGTGATAGTGAAAAGTCCAGAAAGGAATCCTGCCTTCCCCCATGCTCATCCATTTGTTTTGTCAAGCCTGCATATGTGACAGAAGAAGAATTTGAAAATTGAAGCAATCAGCTCTTGCTGCCCCTTCCCAGTCAACAAACCCTGCCTCCCCAACCCCCCATCAAGCCACCTGCCTTCCAACCCTGACTCCCAAACCACCACCCATTCCCTTCCCACTATCTCTGATGCCGCCCCTCTCACAGGCGCAGATGAAGGCAACATTCATTCTGTCCATTCCCTTCCCTTCCCATCCTTTGATTAGTAAAATAAAACCTTTCTTTGTGACAACTTATTAAAATTGATATTATTTCTTCCAATTCACAATTAATAATATTTTTTTACATTATTAGCATTCTCATAATCAATAAAATGTTGTATATCTTATGAATAACATACAGTAGTTTTAAAAGCTATGGTGACAACCAAAAATACTTCAGATTTAAACAAAATGATTTCAGATTTAAGAAGAATCCAACTATCAGGTTAAAATATACACTCTGTTAACAGGGTTTATTGGGGTTAATGGGCAAAATGAGTCAACACAGTAAAGAAGTGCTCACGCGCAAAGCAAAACTATTCAAACTACAATCCAAAATACATTGATTACAAACAAAATAGTGTGAGTTGACTTTTGGAGTACATATGTTTACTATGTGAATTGGTGACAAAATACACCCAAGCGTGGTGTGTCAAAACTCAATCCAAAAATGAAACACAATAGAAACTCACTATTTAAACAAAATCACTCACTCAATGTGTGCAATGGATTGTAATCAATAATGATACCAAGGTATCTAAAATAAGACACACAATCTGAGGCATAAATTTTAAAAATATTGTGTTGGGTGCTTAATTTGGCGTAAAATCTGGGGAAATGGGTGGAAATTATTTTGGGTATTCTAAAATGGGCGTTGTAAACCAGAAACAACTAATTAAGAAATAAAAAACTATAATTGGGATATTGGGTGGGGAAAAATATTAATTAAATATCCATATTCAGATAAAAGCAAAAATTAAAATTAGGGAGTAACTTAATTAATTTTTATTTAATATTTTATTAAATTTTAAAATGGAAGGAACACAACACCAGAGTACCAATGCACCCGTTGTGTACCGCAGTCGCGGTTGCCCGCAGGTCAAAGAATAGAGTTAGTGCAACCCAAGTGTAAAGTTACACCTCCCCCTTAGGCCTCCACTTTTATTCCTGCCAAATGCTTGTGAATTTATACCAAATTATTTTTGAATATTTATCTAAAAGGTTACTGAAAAAGCCCAAAAAGGCCATCAATTTAATATTTTGGAATTATTCTGAAGATGCCCCCACCTAACCCGCCCAAGAGACACCTCTGGTTAAATATCATGTGCAAGAGCAGCCAAGAGCAGTGGTAGTTGCATCCAAAGCATATTACTGATGTTAGTTGGTTTGGTTTTCCTTTTGACTATGTCTATTCAAAAATTTTCAAGATCTTTCTGCCTCAAGAAATGCATCTGTATCTGCTCATATCATTGATCAATTGGTTTGTGACATTCAATCTACCACCCCAATCCTATCCCATTCCTTAAATGAATGCAAGAGTTGTAAAAGACCTTGCTTCATCATTCTCTACTCTAATAAAGTTCAAAATTTGTTAGACTAATCTGGTCATTTGGTTTTTTCTGTTGCTTTTGGTGTTCAGTTGATTCCTTCTCTCCCTTTGGCCTCCCAGGAATTGTTGGCAACAACCTTTTGGTTGTTGCTGAAACCACAATTTTATTGTGGTTGAGAGCTTGGTTTTTTTCTCTTAACCTTCTCCCCAATTCTCAAATAATGATGAAGCCATTTTTCAGGCATTTGAGTATTTTGCCACTGGTTAGGCTTGCAGTTTTGATTTTTTGACTATTAAATTGGAAATGTTTGCATCCAAAGTTTAGTTGCTGCATCTTGCTTCATCCACAACTCATCTGCGTCCCTTTGGGGCTTGATTTCTCTTCCCTAGCCTGGCTTGCTCTCCTGTTGTTTTGGTTTTACCTTAGCTTGCATGGGTTTGCCCACATCATCAGCTATCTTGGCATGCAGGTTACTTCATGGTTTTCATTTGACCTGAAATTGTGGTTCTGCTGGCTTGCTCCCTGGGTTTCTTAGTCAACCAGTGCAACTGGGTGGCAGTTGAAGTTCATTTCAAACTAGTCCACTTGAATTTCAATCTAAACTATACCATTTGAAGTCAATCCAAATCATCCAATTTGGAATTTAATCCAAACTATCTGACTTGAAGTTTGATCCTCCCAATCAAAGAGCTTCTCACTTTTTGACAAAAGCTGATTGGATAGTGCCTATGAAAGTTCTTTGGCTGTGAGTGTAATTTTCTGACTCCTGGAAAAGTAAATCTTGTCTTCAAATCACTAAGGCAATTTATTTTGCTGCTGCCAACTTGTCAGTAGCTTTTGTTTGGCTCCTGAACCTATGGTGTTTTGGGACTCTATGGTTTGGGATACTGCATTAAAACCACAAAACTGTGATCTCCGCTTGTCTTTTCCTACTTTCCTTGTTCCTGCCCTTCTCTTCTCTTGTCCAGTGGTGTTCCTAACCTTATTTGGCTGTCATCTTGAAACAATAGATTGTATGAGATTTAGTCTCATGTCAGCCATCAGTTTGAATAGCTCACCTTGGGCTTTGTTCCTTCTCTCCTTTTCTTGCTCTTCCTTCTCCTGCCTAATGGTGCTTATATTCTTATTTGGAAGTCATCTTGAAATAATATATTGTATGAAATTTAGTCTCATGTTTGCCATCAGTTTGGTTACCTCACTCCTGGCTTTGGTGTCTCCCTTTGTCCCTGTCCCTGCTTCTTCTACCCCAGTATTGTGGTGTTCTTATCCTTAGTTTAGCAACATGTGGAATCATAGTTTTAACATGATTGCCTCCTGTTCCATCAGTTTGGAGAGCCACCCTTATCCTGGTTATATGTGTGTTCTCTTACTCATGCGCCCCAGCCCCACCTTTTATGTCCTAGCAGAGGCAAATTTATTTGTCTTTTCCTTCTCCACACCTGTCCCTTCATGTCTGCATAATGGTTACTCAGAATGCTCACAATTAAGTGTGAAAACCAGCAGCAATTCCCTATTGTTGCTTGAAAAGGATGCTGTGGTGATCCACATGTGTGCATTTTTGCAGGCGAGGGTTGATTTGGCTTCAAATAAAGACAATATGCTAAAGAATGACTATGTGTGGTTAGCTGGCAACGTTGTAAACTAGTAGGTAACATAGGGCTACTAGGGGTAAGTATGAGGTAAGCCTAGTAGGTAACTTGGTCTACTAGGAGAAGTGAGGTAAGCCTAGTAGGTAACATGGTCTACTAGGGTAAGTAAGGCCTGACTGGTAGGTAACAAAGGACTACCAGAGGCAGTTGTTGCCTCCACCCAGCAGAAGATGGTGGCTGCTTTGGGCTATAGTGCTTCACCTAGCAGGAAACCGTGGCTGCGGGAGGGTGAAGACTGAAATAGCAAGCAGGGAACTTTGTCTGTCTGGGGGGAGTAAGTTTGGACCCCTGGCGGGTAACGCGGGCTGCCAGGGAGGGGAAGAGCTCTGAGGGATCAACATACCCTAATACACTTGCGGGAGGTCTGTGAGCAAGCACCCTGCCTAACGGACTGGAAGGGTGTCCTTGTTTATGCCCCTATGGAAGCTTTGGGGAAACCCAAAGTGAGCATTGGAGGGTATAGGCATGCTCAGAGGTGTCACCAAGGTGGCTTGCTTGGGGAAGCAAGCTGCAGAACTTGGTGTGATCAGGCCTCTGGGAAGTAGAGCTGATTACTCTGCAACTGAAAGCCTAGACTTCATCACCTGGGTGAGTAAAGACAACACATAGACATAGATTTATGGTTGAATGGCATAAGTGGATTGCCACTTACAAGGGCCCAGTCAAACACCAGTTCAATGTAGACTCATGCCTGGGTCTACGAGTTCTGGTAATGGGGGCTGAGATAAAGAACTGAGGTGGTTCACGGAATTAGCAGAGAAAACTAGCAGGAGGGACTGTTTGGTCACAGTGAAGGCTAGTTGATGAACTGTTAATTCATAATTGAATTGAATGGACCAATATGGTTCAGTGTGTTAAAGGAACAAATGAGGTTCCTAGTGAGGATTTGGTGAGGAACTGGTTAAGTATAAGCAGAAGGACAAGAAGACATGATGAAGGACTAGCAGATCATGGTGTAGGATGGCCAAAGGACCAGAAGTTGGTGCTGAAGAACTGAAGAGCTAAGAGGATGACCTAGCTGGACTGAATATAGAGGCTGGAAGAGCTGGTTTAGTGACTTTTGAGAAGAAATTTGGATATAAAGAAGCAGTTAAAGAATAATTAAATACTGCCTGATTATGATTAAGAAAGGATTGAAAATCATATGAGAAAAGAAAGAGAAGAAAAAATAACCTATAATTTGTTAGAACTATATGTTATTTTTTGAAAAGAGATTAAAGAGAAAATGGACCAGAAAGAAGCTGGAAGAAGAACGGAGAAAATGTGAGGGTGAAAGAGCAAATTTTGCCAAGAATAACTAGGAAAGCAAAAGGACGAGCAACAGGCAGGTTTGAAGATGCAAAACGTTGAAAGAAACAAGGAGAAACACAGAGAAACGTCAAAAAATTGAAGGATCAAAAATTGCCTAAGTAAAACATATGTGGAAGCGCTTGAGATTTGCCGGGGAAACATAACAGGAATTACGGCAAAACCGTTCAAAACGCAGAGCAGTTGTTTACCCAGAGCAAGACAGCTTTAAGTTTGAACCAGGGTCAGGGACGGGTCATCCGGGGAAACTGTTTTAGCAAAACCGTTGAAGCAAGGCGTTTGATTGGCTGCAACCCGGAGCCTACTTAATCAGTTTTTTAAGGGCTTTAACTTGAGAGTTAAAGCCTAAAAAATGGGGAGCAGAAGCAGAAAATTCAGGGCTTTCATTGGATGAAGTAAGTTTAAAAGTTTAATATATTATATAAGAAGAAAAACAGGATAGTTTAAGCTTTAAAGAACCAGAGTTCTAAGAGAGGTTTTTGGTCTGAAACAAGGGGCTATAAAAGGGAGAGCTATCTGAGACTCTTCAGGGACTGGATCAAGTGGATTACAGAGGCTACCAAAGCTACAGAAGGAGCAAAAGACCAAGGATAAGAAGCCAGAGCTTGGCCAGACCATAGGAGCTTAAGATTAAGATAATGAAGCCCACAACTAAAGTGCTGGAGCCCAAGACCAAAGCACAGGAGCCCAAGATCAAGGAGCAGGAGTCAAAGACCAAGTAAAAGGAGTCCAAGATATTGTTAAAGGACTCCAAGTATTGGCACAAACCCTTTCTTATTCCCTACCCCAAGGCAATATCTCAGAAGGTTTCTAAGGGGATCTTCCTTCTGACAAAGAATAAAGCCCCTATTACGACCCCTATCTGAATTTCCCATGTGAAGAGAGTATTTAAGTCTCATGAGTCAATTACCCCATATTTTCTATCCTAGCCCAGGGGATGAGGAATCCTATTGCCTAGGGTGCAGGAAGTTTGCCTCTAGTAAATCTTCCTGGGAGGAGTGGGAGAAGGTGACAAGGCATTTGGAAATGTCAAATAGAGGAAGAGAGTTCATTGGAGAAGAGTTTGCAAGACTACTACAGGATTGGTATTGACCTACAGAAGGGCTGGCGCCCGCTGAAGTCCAGGTATATGGTGGAGATGCTTGCTTGGTGATTGGAAAGGTACTAGAGGAGTTTTCCCTTATACAAGCCAAGTATAAGCTTCTCACCAACCCTTCACCCCTGTTGGAGAATGACAACTCCTCCAAGCTGGTCCCTGGCTAGGACCCAGGACACACTATGGGGACTGGTGACCAGTAACCCCACAGATGCCCAATCCAGTCCCTTCAAAAATATGTACCTCATGTATGCCTTTCTTATAACTAGCTTCCAAATTGGCCTTTTGAGGGTCTCCTAAGTTGACTGGTGACTCTTTCATGTTCTAGTCCCTGGCTGGTCCCCTGCTCCTTTAATAGGAAAGTATAATGTAAAGTTACGCCTCTCCCTTAGGCCTCCACTTTGATTCCTGCCAAATGCTTGGGAATTTCTACCAAATTATTTTTGAATATTTATCTAAAAGGTTACTGAAAAAGCCCAAGAAAGGTCATCAATTTAATACTTGTGGAATTATTCCAAAGATGCCCCACCTAACCCACCCAAGAGACACCTCTGGTTAAATATCATGTGCAAGAGCAGCCAGGAGCAGTGGTAATTGTATCCAAAGCACATTCCTGATGTTAGTTGGTTTGGTTTTCCTTTTGACTATGTCCATTCAAAATTTGTCAAGATCTTCCTGCCTCAAGAAATGCATTTGTATCCGCTCATATCATTGGTCAATTGGTTTGTGGCATTCAATCTACCACCCCAATCCTATCCCATTGCTTAAATGAATGCAAGAGTTGTAAAAGACCTTGCTTCATCATTCTCTACTCTAATAAAGTTCAAAATTTGTTAGTGAAATCCGGCCATTTGGTTTTTTCTGTTGCTTTTGGTGTTCAGTTGATTCCTTCCCCCTCTTTGGCCTCCCAGAAAATATTGGCAACAACCAAAAGGTTGTTGCTGAAACCACAATTTTTATTGCGGTTGAGAGCTTGGTTTTATTTCCTCTTAACCTGCTCCCCAATTCTCGCACCAAGTGCCTACTCAAGGAGGAGACGGGAGAGGAGAGTTCCATAGTGACACTGCACTGACACAGCTGGTTCAAGAAGCACAAGCTGCTAGGGTGCAAAGCATCAACCCTTGGGTCCCCAAGCTGACCCGGAAGCCCACCAAGGTTACCACTACAAAGAAAGTTAGAAACAAGGAGGTAAAACTTACTTTGTATGTGTTTGATGTTGCGTACCAGCAAGATTTGGTCCCGTCAGCCATGCTGGAGAAGGTGAAGCCTGTACTTGATATTAGCTAGAAGCCCTACATCAGTGATGGCAATCAAGAAGAGGATAAGGAGCCTGAGTTCTACCAAACTGATGAGGGACAGCTAGTGCTCAAGAAAGTTACTGCGTTCTACACCAAGGTACCCATGCCTTGCAAGCCTGTCACCAATCAGGATCCCATTTCAACTACTCATGCTAAGCCCCCCAGAAGTGCATCCCCAGCATTAAACGCATCATCCTGCTTAAGCTAATGCGTGAATTGGGCAATTACAAGGCGGCTGCAGCCCTTGTTGGAGTGGATCCCAAGTACATCTCCAAGACCTTGAACAAATTCATTAACACAGGTTGAGTCCTTGCCGCAGAGAAATCCATGCGCATTTCCACCATGCTCACCAAGCAGCACAAATGGGCAATCTGTCAGTGGATCACCTGGGACTGCCATCTTGAACTGGCAAATATACAGGCAATGGTAAAGTCCACTTTTGGGGTTGAGGCCTTAATTTCCTTTTACTACCATCTGCTGAAGGGGATGCGCTTTTCCTGGAAAAAGCTTGGGGTATATCCCTACAACAGAAACAGCCTAGCCAACATTGACATCCAGAAAAAGTACGCAGAGGTGTACACTGCCCTCAAAGCCAAGGGGACGGTCAAATTCTATTACATTGATAAATCAGTATTTGCCTTGTCTATGCGGAATGAATATGACTATGTCCCCAAAGGCTCCAATGACAGGATGGCTTGGCGTGCTGCAGTCCGCGCCACAGCCTACTCAATGGTGGCTCTCCTCAGTCCAAAGGGGGTTGAGCTATACCAAATGATACTGGGCTCTCACAACAGCTGTACCTTTCTATCATTCCTCCAATTGGTCCAGGAGCACCTGAGGCGCACAAGCCCAGGCTTCACCAATGTGATTGTGTTGGATAACATTGGTCTCCATAAGGTGGCTGAAATTCTTGAGGAATTCCCAATGATTGACACCTGCATCACTGTGGGCCCCCAGCAATTGAACACGGCAAATTTTTGCCTTCTCTTCCTCCCTGCCTATTTGCCCTTCCTAAATCCCATTGAGGAAGTCTTTGGGTGGCTCAAGCGAGTCATCAAGCAAGGAACCCCAACTGGGAGCAAAGACCTGTTTAATTTGCTGCAGGCCAGGATTCACACCCTCCCAGCTGAGACCGTGACCAAATTCTATGGCCACGCTGATTTGTTCATCCCTGCATGCCTAGCCAAACAGCCAATCAATTAAAGGCTTAGCTTGTCCAACTTTTTTATATTATCTAATTTACTATTCAAGATTTATTAATTATCATTTTATATTTAGATGTTTCCAAGCCCACAATCACATTCACCAGGACCATCAATGAAGGTTAGTAGTTTATTTATTTATTTATAATCATGTTTTTGTGTCATCTAAGGGTATCCTAAACGCTTGATACTGGATTACACAAACGCATTAATATCACTTTTGGCAAATAAATATAAAAATCAGATTAAAAAAGTTAAATGTAAAGTGTACAAATTAGAAGTAGATTTTATTGACATATATTGTTATGCTTTTATTAAGACCTTCTCTGGGATATATTTTGCAAATCTTGTTTGCTAAAATAATAATTAGAAAATTTTATTATAATAAAAATAATATAAATTGTAATGAAATTTATTGGAAGAGAGAATTTATTAAGAGCGCCTGTAGTGAGTTCTTCTGTATATACCCACCCTGCAATGGAGGTGGTGCACAACCTCCACTGCCACACTGTGGACGGTGGATACACCCTTATTAAAATATTCATGACCACTAATAAAAGGGAGTAGAGTCAGGTGCAAATGGAGGAGCAGCTTCTCTGGCGGGGCTGCAAACCCGTATATACCAGCCAGGACCAGGGCATCCTGGATGACGTGATCCACCGAGTCATACCCGGGGAGGACCTTCTTCCTGTCCAGGGAGAGCCTGGCCTTGTCAATTCCTAGGAGGACCCCATCAAGATCCTTCATGCTGGCGCCCATTCCAAAGTAGAAGAGATACCCCAGGTAAACCACCAGATGAAGCCTTTGCCCAGCAAAGGCTTCTGTAAACTCGCACAATTTATTAAAAACTGCACTGATCTTCTTTTCATGCTTGGTCTTTGTGAAGGTCAGCTCCATGGCTTCAGGGACCCCTGTCTTGTTGGCACTCCATGCCAGCCTGAAGTCTGCCAAGAGGATTTTGGTTTTCTTGACAGCTGTTGCGTCTGCAACAGCCAATTTTCCCACCGTGTGCCCAAAGTTGTACAGCAGGTAAGAGAGCGTGTGCTCCAAGGGGTAGCAGAAGCAAACAGCCACATGGGCCCGGTCCATCTCCAGTACATTCTTGAATGGGAGCGTTGCCAGGACATCCCAAACAAGCTCAATGGAGTTTACACAGTAAACTCTATTGAGGACCACTGGGTCAATGCGGACCAATTGGGCATCCTTGTAGGCAGTAACTGCCCACTCAGATGCCCCCTCAGCATGCGTAAGTTCAGCCAATGCCTCCTGCAACATCAGAAAGGACCTGTGGACCCTGTCTTTGAGCTCCTGCAAGACAGGGGGGACAGATAGAGCTGTTTGGCCATGTGAGTGGCAAAATTTGAATAGAAGGTGGGCAGGACAAAAGGAACCAGGACCCAGCGGAGTTCACCATCAATGTTTTCTAAAAAAAGGTAAGTATTTTAGAATTTTTATTAATTATAATTTTTCATGTACCTTCACAAGTTTCCTCCTTGCCAGCGGCTTCAGTAGGCTTTGCCATTCTTGGTGCAAGTAATTGTGCTGGCAATTCAGTGTCCACAGTTCTTGCACACTTTGCAGGTTTGATATGTTCATACATCTCAGGGTTGTTGACCCAGATGGACGGCACAGAGAGGGCAAAGGACTTGAATTGAAGGCCCTCAATCACCATCTTCTGAACATTGAGAAGACACTTGATGGTCTTCTCTGGGGTGTCTGGCATTTTTGTAATTAGTGCCTTAGCAGACACCTTGTTAATTTTGTCCTCTTTAAGGATGGCAGCCTTGACTTTTGCCTTGACCTTGCAGTCAATGTCTTTAATTTTGGCAATTGCCAAGTTGAGATCCTTCAAAAGCTTCTCCAATTCTCTCATTGATTTTTTACTAACCTTTTAATATATTTTTATAGATTTTGCCCCAATAAAATCTGTATTATTCTGATACTGTTGCCTCTTTGTTTATTCCTGTTTGTTTTCCCATTTACTACATTATCCCATCTTTTTACCCATTGTGTATATGTTTTACGCTCATCTCAATATGTGTTGTTTGCTTTGTGTTGGCATTGTTTCCTTAATTGCCATATTATTTTTGGCGCTTTGCACAGCCCCTTGTGAAAATATTAACAACATTTGGTGATCAGCTAAATTTGAATTAGAAAATTATAGGTTAACTGTATTTAGATAAAGTTGTTACTGATCCAAATTCAAAACCTTAATGATAAAATTTAAGCCAATCAGGAGCTGAGTGATAAAGTGATTGTTATGACATAAAGGGTCATTCAATAATTCTTTGATGCATGTGCGCTAATTAATATGATTGGCTGGATTTTTTGTCATTGTACGCCATTGCCGCTGTGGCAAGTTGTTGGTGGACTGGTGCTAACCCAGCAGCTGATTTAGCACTAGTCCACCAACAACTGGCCACAGCAACAATGGCGCACAATAGCAAAAGATTCAGCCAATCATATTAATTAGCGCACATGCATCAAAGAATTATTGAATGACCCTTTATGTCACAACAATCACTTTATCACTCAGCTCCTGATTGGCTTAAAGTTTAAAATTAAGATTTTGAATTTGGATCAGTAACAACTTTATATAAACACAGTTAACCTATAATTTTATAATTCAAATTTGACAACCACCAAATTATTGTTAATATTTTCACAAGGGCAGTGTTTGGGCGCTAAAAATAACTGTGTTCTGGATCTAGATACACAGCATAGTAAATATATGATTTTATAGAAATAAGCTGAACATAAAGAAGAAAACCAACTATAAACAAAGAGAACATGAACAATTGAAATTCAAAATAAAGATAATATAAATAGAAAATGTTTGGCAACATGGGGTTTATTGGGGCAGGGAAGAGTGATGCCTAGTAGGCAGAATAGCGCAGGAAGGAAGACGTAGAGGAAGTGCTGGCCTGGGGGGTCTGGGATTGGGTGGGTGGGGCTGGAAGGTGGGGGTGGTGGTGGCAGGGGTAGGGGTAGGAGGATTGCGCGTGATGGCCGCCATATACCGCTCATTGTACTCCTCATCAGTCATTGGGTGGATGGGCTGGTAGGTGGCTGTGGCACAGGGTGGGAGGCGCTTGTCCTTCCGTGATTGGTTGCCCATGTTCACATGGAAGACAATTTGGGCAAACAAGTCAGCCACCATTTGGCGGTCAAAGAGAGAATTGTGGTCAAGGACCCCAAGATAGAGGTTGTTGAAAGCCTGAGGGCGGCGCTCCTGTAGTGTGGATCCAATGTTAAAGAAGACAACATCAGCCAGATGGATGTCTGCGTGGCCAGCTGGGTACACAGAGGCCTGGTGTCAGGCACCCACCCACTAGGGAGTAAACTCCCTAGGTGGTGAATGATTACAGAGGGATTCAATCCCATCACCAGAGATCCCACAGGCAAGGAGACTATTCCCAGATGTAATACCTCTCCAAGGAGCCAGTACCTGCCTAGCAGGGGATTAAAACGCCCCAAGAAGAAGAACACACCTAGATAACTCAATAAAAAGGCCAAAGCCAATGGACAGAACACTTGAGGTTTGTTCACCTGGGTGGAGGAACCATAAACCTTGGTTTCTTCCCAGACAGGTGGATTGTTGGAGAGAGGAGTTGCAGTATACCAGACACCTGGAATCACACGGCGCCAGGAGCTGTCAAGAAACTGAGACTTTGGCGTTGTACCCAAATCAGCGCGTGAACCTATAGAAACGCTGGTGAACACCGTTGTAGTCAGGACTATCCAGAGTAACCATTTATACCCAAGCCACTTCCTAAGAGGAGTCTTGGGTAATTTCATGGTTTTGGAAATTCAGAGGTTTAAGTCAAAATAAAAGATTCACAAAATTGTCACAAGTGACAAACTTCTATCAACTATACTTATCAAAAAGCCTCTACTACAAAACTTGAACCCCAGCATCTTGCGGGCCGCCAGCCCGCAGGGCCAGCCACCCAGCTGGCCACAGTTTTTTGGGCTCAAATCAGAACAGGATTCAACTTCAGAAAATCCTTTTAAGCTTGATGAACCAAATGTACCTACACCAATACTCTCCACACTAAAGGTTCCTGATAATACAGCCAATCAACAGGCAGGGCCAGCCACAGATTCTGAAATAACTTGGGCCTGCACAGAAGGGGAAACAGAGAATTTTCCCATAGAACGCGGGCCACCCAGAGGCAACCAATCCCACAACCTGACTAGGGAATTTGAGCATTCTCAGTTCAAACCAGCCAATGAAATAACCCCCGCAATTGATGCCACCAAAGACTGGGAAGACCTGGTAAGCAGGAGACCCCGGGCCGACAGAAATTGTGAAAGTTTTACCATGACAGATGGGCATACTTATACCCTGGGCCGCCAGGAAGATGCCCATTGCCATTCTTGCAATAAAGCGACATGAACCTTTGGTTCAACCAGATCATACCATACTTGTTACTATTTTTACTTCATCTACAGTCTACTCCTTGCAGCTCTGCTTCCTGTGCTCACCTACCCCAAGAAACCGCAGACCAGCCACCCAAACTTTACTGTCCACCAGGAGCTCCCTTTGGCCCAGTACATTTCACTGAGTACTCACCCAACCCGGCGTATTTGGAGTTTACTCTGGAGGAGATCCTCATCCACAACCCCAAAGCTAGAACTAGAGAGACAGAAGTCCTTTACAGAGAAGGCATCAAAATCACCCGGCCCCCTCTGCTATTCTAAGACAAGTATAATTTCCTGCCCGCATATTTGGTTCCAATGACGCCGCCCCTCACCCTGTGGCTCAACCACCCGCAAGAATCCATGGCCACTAATGAATCCACTTCCACTCAGATATTTGGGGTGATGTATATCACCCTCACCAGATTTATTGATTCTATGGTGCCTGTAAGCAAACCTTGGGCAGTCCTTGGAAAATTGTTATCTTATATTATAAAGTTAGCCCTGATTTTGTGGTGGGCCCTTCCTGCTGGGCCCGCGGGCCGTCTGCCCGTGAGTTCTCAGGAACCCCCCTCAGGTTAAATCCCTGAAATTATGACAATCTACCTCAAACACAGTAACCTGGGCCCCAAGATGTTGTTAACTCTTGGGGCATCTTGTATGCTATTTTTATTGATTTCAGCTTACTATGTGTACAAGTTAGCTACCAACCTGATCACCTCAGTGACCCAGCACCAAACTAACCCCAAACAGAAAGACACACTGCCGGCAAGGAGAAGACCAAGACCCCAAACTTTCAGGTGCAGAACATCATAGTAAACCAGACCACAACCCGGGTAGATATGCCCCAGATGGGGATGCTCACCCTAGAAGAAGCCAGAAGAGTGATGCCAGTCCTCCGCCTCCATTTTTAAGCCAACACAAACTCATACTCCAACAACACCAAGAAAGTCCTTGGAGTAGCCTCCATGCTCTCCGGCAATGCCCTGGACTGGTTTGGGAAAGCAACTGCCAAGGACGTCAAGTTCTGCCTAGACTATTCCCAATTTGAGAGCAAACTGATGGCCACAGGCAACAACCAAGACACCCGCCACCACGCCCTGATCAGCTTACTGGATATCCAACAAGGACCACGCTTGCTGAAAGCTTACACCAACGAGTTCCTGAAATTGAAATCCAGAACCCAACTCAAGGACAAGCTATTGGCCATCCTGTACCGCCAAAGAGCCTGCCCTGCCCTGAAGGACTCCTCAAGCACCACCCCCTACGCTTGGCCTGGATGAATTACTCCTCTTGTGCAGAGGGTTGAGCCTCAACCAAGAAGGCACTCCCTTGTCTGCTCAGCGCGCAAACCAAGCCCCAACACCCGGCAGACCAGGAATGTCCCCTGATGAACTACAGCGCCACTACCGTGAAGGCTTGTGCTTTTATTGCCACAAGCCTGGACACCTCACCAAGGCTTTCCCTAAGAAGAGTAACCCCTCAGTTTCCTTGACAAAAATAAAAACCTCTACTCAATTGTACAAATTTATCCAAGTCAAAGTAAGAACATCCACTACCTCCCAGACTGTTGGAGCTTTCATTGATACCAGAGCAGAGGAGAGTTTTATCAATGTCACCCTTGCCAAGGGCCTTGGACTGGAGGCCACCAGCCAAAGCGTCAAGGTAATCATGGGAAACAGCTCCCACAACTTGGGTTTCAGGTGCGCCACTGAATTGCACCTGAAAAATGGGCAGAACTGGTACCCAGCATTTCCCATCATCCTGGAAGGGCTTCCCCACCCCCTGATCCTAGGGGACTCCTGGTCCCAGAGACACAGCGCTATTCTGAACTTCCATAATCAAACAGTTGCCTTGAAGGGAGACAATTTGTTTGATGTGGTGCTGTTCCAGTTGGGCCCAACCAGTAAGGAACCCAACACACTACTGACCCTGATAATGGAACCCAGGGTGGGTAGCCTTCCTGCCCCCTTGGAGAAGTGGAGTCACGTCTTCAGTGAGGAAGCAGCCACCCAGCTTCCCAGTCACTCAATCTACAACAACACCATTGACCTGTTACCTGGAACCCAACTCCACCATGGCCCCATATATAGCTGCAATCACCACAAACAAGCTGCACTGAAGACATACTTGGAGGACATGAAAAAAGGGGTTCATCTGGGTGTCAAAAAGCCCTTGCTCTTTGCCCATGCTGTTTGTAGGAAAGAAAGATGGCAGGATGCGTCCCTGCATAAACTACCAAAAACTGAAAAATATCACTGTAAAGAACCACTACCCTATTCCCAACACTGACAACCTATGTGATGTTTTGACAGGAGCCCAGGTATACTCAAAAATTGACCTGAGAGACGCCTTCAACCAGATCAGAATCAAGGAAGGGGACAAATACAAGACAGCCTTCAAAACTAGATATGGGTTGTACAAGTACTTGGTCATGCCATTTGGGTTGTGCAATGCTCCCAGCACTTTCCAAAGGATGATCAACTCCGTCCTTGGCAAGTACCTTGACCAGTTCTGCATGGCATATTTGGATGACATCCTCATATACAGTAAAACACATGAGGAACACCCCCAACACCTTGATCAAATACTGGAGAAACTCTTGCAGGCCAACCTACACACCAAGCTGAAAAAATGTGAATTCTTTCAATATGAAGTTGAATTTCTGGGATATGTGGTGAAGACTGGTGGGTTTGCAATGGTGCAGGACAAAGTAGAAGCTGTAACAGCCTGGCCAGTACCCAAATGCAGAAATGATGTGAGAAGCTTTTTGGGCCTGGCAAATTATTGCAGGGATTTCATCCAAAAATTTTCTCACATCACCCTGCCCCTGAACCGCCTGTGCTCTGACAAGGTTGTCTTTGTCTGGAACCCAGAATGCACTGCTGCCTTTGAGACCCTGAAGATCGCCTTCACCTCTGCCCCGGTCCTTGCCATGCCTGACCCTGCTAAACCTTTTGTGCTGGAGACAGACACGTCCAACTTTGCGGTGGGTGGGGTCCTTCTTCAGGAAGAAGGGGATGGTATGCTACATCCTGTAGCATATTACTCCAAGAAGATGCTACCAGCTGAAGGGAACTACCCAATATATGACAAGGAGATGTTAGCTATAATGAAGACATTGAAGCACTGGCACAGGTATTTGTGCGGCGCTGAACATCCGGTAAAGGTTCTGACAGACCACAAGAACTTAGTGTAAGTCTTCAAACCACGCCAGCTGAACCAACGTCAGGCGAGATAGGCCTTGGAACTAGCCAACTATACCTTGACCATAGACTACAAGCCAGGAAAGGTTAACATAGTACCAGATGCCTTGAGCAGGAGAGCCAACTTGACTCCCTCCTCTACGGAAATCAAGGACTGCAACACCCACACACTATTAGACCCTGCCAGCCTAGGGATACATCTGAAGTACTTAAAGATTGCTGCCAGCAAACCCAATGTGATAAAAGCCCAGAAACAGGACGCCTACTCAGTTGAGCTAGTCAAAGCCCTGACAAAGGACCCAGATTGCCATCATTCAAAGAAAGGGTACTCCCTGAAAGGTATTACCCTGCTGCTCCATAACAGAATCTATGTACCCAAAGGCCCAACCCAAACAAATTTATTGATTGACCACCACAATTCAGAGATGGCCGGCCACCCAGGTAGACATAAATCCCTCTCAAGTATCAAGCGGAACTACGCATGGCCGGGCATGGACAAAGAAGTAGCTGCCTACATCAACGGCTGTGAAACCTGCGGAAGAACAAAGACATATTGCTCTAAGCCAGAAGAATTACTGAGACCTCTGGACATCCCTGCTGCCCCCTGGAAGTCAGTGTCAATGGACTACATAGTAGAGCTCCCCCCTTCAAAATACTTTGACGCAATCCTGGTCATGGTCAACCATTTCACTAAAATGGTCTATTTTGTCCTGACCACTACTCATTGCACAGCGACTGAGACGGCCAGACACTTCCACAACCGCATCTTGACACAACACAGCACTCCAGAAGAAATCATCACTGATAGAGGACCCCAGTTTACCTCTCACTACTGGACCCAAGTGATGAAGGACCTTGGAATAAAACGTTGCATGTTGACCTCCTACCACCCGCAGACAGATGGACAAACTGAACGGGTCAACCAAATCCTGGAACAATACCTCCAATGCTATGCCAACGCCAACCAGGACAATTGGGCCAAGATGCTTCCCATGGCCCAGTTTGCATACAACAGTAAAGACCACACCTCCACTGGAATGTCTCTGTTTAAGGCCAATTATGGGTTTGACTCATTGTGGGACCCTAGCATTGGCAGTAAGGAACAGAACACAGCAGGACAAACTTGGATTGAACAAATACATACCACCCAGGAAACCTGCATAAGGAACTTGACCCACGCTGTTAAGACCTACAAAGCGTTTGCCAACAAGAAAAGAGTCCCTGGAAAACCTCTGGAAACAGGCAATGAAGTTTACCTCAACTCACAGAACGTTCCCCTACACGTACCCAGTAGAAAGCTAGCCCACCGCCGCTGTGGCCCCTACAAGATTGTAAAGCAAATAGGAGAAGTGCCGTACAAGCTAGAGCTGCCGCCTACTTGGAAAATCCACAATGTCTTCCACTGATCACTGCTATTCAAGAAAGAAGGAACCTCCCTCCCCCACCAGAAGATAAAGACCACCCCTCCACCCATCCAAGAGGGGCGCTCAACCAAATACAAAGTAGAGTACATCCATGGACACTGCCTCCACTACAAGACCCCACAGTACTACGCCAAATGGGCAGGTTACCCCCCAAAGAAAGCACCTGGGAACCGGTCTCCAACCTACCTAACACACAAGAAGCCATACAACAATACCTGGAAAAGAGGACTGTGAAGGAGGAGGGCACCAGGAGAGAAGGGGATGATGTCACAAGTGATTAACTCCTATCAACTATACTTATTGAAAAGCCTCTACTACAAAACTCAAACCCTGGCATCTTGCAGGCCGCCAGCCCGCAGGGCCAGCCGCCCGGCTGCCCGCAGTTTTTTGGGCTCAAATCAGAACAGGATTTGACTTCAGAAAATCCTTTTAATCTTGATGAACCAAATGTACCTACGCCAGTACTCTCCACACTAAAGGTTCCTGATAATACAGCCAATCAACAGGCAGGGCCAGCCACAGATTCTGAAATAACTTGGGCCCACACAGAAGGGGAAACAGAGAATTTTCCCATAGAACGCGGGCCACCCAGAGGCGACCAATCCCACAACCTGAATAGGGAATTTGAGCATTCTCAGTTCAAACCAGCCAATAAAATAACCCCTGTGATTGATGCCACCAAAGACTGGGAAGACCTGGTAAGCAGGAGACCCCAGGCCAACAAAAATTGTGAGAGTTTTACCATGACAGATGGGCATACTTATACCCTGGGCCGCCAGGAAGATGCCCATTGCCATTCTTGCAATAAAGCAACATGAACCTTTGGTTCAACCAGATCATACCATACTTGTTAATATTTTTACTTCATATACAGTCTACTCCTTGCGGCTCTGCTCCCCGTGCTCACCCACCCCAAGAAACCGCGGACCAGCCGCCCAAACTTTACCGTCCACCAGGAGCTCTCTTTGGCCCAGTACATTTCACTGAGTACCCACCCAACCCAGCGTATTTGGAGTTTACTCTGGAGGAGATCCTCATCCACAACCCCAAAGCTAGAACTAGAGAGACAGAAGTTCTTTACAGAGAAGGCATCAAAATCACCCGGCCCCCTCTGCTATTCTGAGACAAGTATAATTTCCTGCCTGCATATTTGGTTCCAATGATGCCGCCCCTCACCCCGTGGCCCAACCACCCGCAAGAATCTGTGGCCACTAATGAATCCACTTCCACTCAGATATTTGGGGTGATGTATATCACCCTCACCGGATTGATTGATTCTATGGTGCCTATAAGCGGACCTTGGGAAGTCCTTGGAAAATTGCTATCTTATATTGTAAAGTTAGCCCCAATCTTGTGGTGGGCCCTCCCTGCTGGGCCTGCGGGCCGTCTGCCTGCAAGTTCTCAGGAACCCCCCTCAGGTTGGATCCCTGATAAAAATAATCACTTGGGTGAATGTAAACTTTATTGACTGAACAAGTAATAGATCATAACTTACCAGCCTTATATAGCATGGTAGCAAAATGATAAACTGGAGGAAACATAAAGAAGATCAAACTCATGGAGAAGAAGTTGGAGATATTTGGAGGAATTTGGAGATCCTGGGGAAATTGATATTAAAAATCAATTTTTTGACTTATTGTAGCCATTATACTTACCTCAGAGTGGTTTAAAACAATATTTGATTTAAATTAACCAACCAAGAGAGCAGTCAAAAGAAGGAGATAACCAGCTATTCCCCAGTCAAAACCGGGGAAGGAGAGCAGGGACTAGCAGAAGAAATAGTAGCCAATGGGCAAGCTGTAACCAAATCAAAGTCAAAACTGTTGTCAACATCATTGGAATGCTTAAAAGCATCTATCAACAGGATTGTTGCAACAGCTGATTGGCTGGAATTGCTAATTGAAGGTAAAATTTTGTTTTTAGCTAAACTAACGGTTTCTTTAAATTGAAAGTCAACACAGACAGGGGAAGACCCGGGTTCAAATCTTTATTGTTGAATTTCCTTTGTCCAGAGCTATATTAGAGCCATAGAATTCAGGTAAAAAAGAACAGTTACTACTAACTAACCCAATAATTTTAGGAGACCCAATTAACCCCAAAGAAGGGGGTATTTCTGCTAATGTACCAAGAGATAAATTATTGTCAGTAGGATCTGGAAGAGCATTCCTGACACCTGGTGCCTGTGGAGCTATTCTCCATCTGATGGCTCAAGAAACCCCAATGCTTTGAATTGGAGCCATCCCAGGAGCTGAGTAATTTACCAAGGATGTGGCTGTACTTGTAGCCATTGGTAAAATCTGGGTTTTTTCAATAGTATACAAAACCCTTGGCTGAAACAGCCAGGAATGCACCAATAAACGTCCCCTTCTTGACCTTCTTTCTCCCTTTTTGGGTGGCGGCTCTTCCTTGTGTGCCAAAATTATCAAAAGCTATGGATAGCTTATAGTAAGAGATGAAAATGATGCCATCTGACAAACTTGTCAGGCATCAGACCAGGGTTGACTTGATGTCAATATCATATAGGGAATCCTCAGCGCCATCCCATTGGTTGCCAGAAAAATTGGTAAGAACCTGTATGGAAGCCACCTTTCTGTGCATCCAGAGTTGCACCATGCGCTTGGAGACCCATATGTTATGGTGAGTAAGCTGTTTGAAGACCTGGGTTAGGGGAAGCTTGGGGTCCTGCTGGAGGAGATTGAGCATTATTGGGTATCCCTCATTGATTTGGGACTTGGGGGCCTTCTTTGGCTTCTTGGTTGTCCCAATCAGATTCCCCTTATTCATTAAGTTATTGAATTCCCGCATTATTGTGGCTCAGGTGAATTGCAACTGGGCAGCAATCTGATCCCAGGACAAACCCTGCAGGTTCATTGCCAAAATTTCCTGGAGAATTTGGGTGGTGATGATTTGTTGCTTGGGGCGCTGGGCAGCGGGGGCTGAAGCCTGATTGGCTGAGGGGGGGGCAGGTTAGCCAGTGGCAGGAAGTTGTTCTGAATCAAGGTTGCCATCCTGATTGATTGGTTGACAGGCAGCTTGTGTGGGGGTGGGTACAGGAGCAGGGGCAGAGCTAGACGCTAAGTGACTCTCAAACAAGTCAAAGCCATAGGGGTTGGTGGTCAGGTACAGGTCAGCTTCCTTGTTACCTGCCTCAAAGGCTTGGGTATAAACAGGTGCCTCCACTCCCTGAGCCTTGCCTCCATTGAAGCTGGCTTGGCTGCTAGCACTGTTAAGGATGTTGCTAGTAAAAACCATTGTAAAAAAACCTAGGATAAAATCACTAAAAGTTGAAATTTTAAAATTTAATGGTTTATTTTTATTGTAATCTTGAGTCCACATTTGGAAGGTTCTCAAAACCATTTCATACAAATCAGGAGCCATGAAAATGGATAAAATGCCTCTGTTCCTAAATTAAATGGCTATTGATTGGCTGTTAAATTGATAGTTTTCTATTTTAGGCTGCTCATACTACACATCTTGTGTGACTTCATTTTTTTTGTGCTTGTGGAATCTTGCTTCTAGATTGCTCAAATTTTGTTTCATTTTAGTCCTTCTATTGGTGCCTCATGTGAATCCTGATTGGATCATAATATACTCTGGAACAGCATCCATCCATTTCACTTGTTGTGTCAGTTTATTTTGTTTGTGGTTTGAACTACACCACTTGATGTTTGATATAATTTTGTATAATGGGTTAGTGAAATTTTGTTTTTGGTTTGACAGTTCATTTATTAACTGAATTTTTTTTAAAATAATTGAATCCTGAATCTTGCGCAACTTGGATTTTGTTAAAATCTGAAATCATTTTGTTTAAATCTGAAGTATTTTTGGTTGTTGCCATAGCTTTTAAAACTACTGTAAAATTATTTGCATAAATATTTTTCATTAACAATAATAAATTAAGGACCAAAAATGTAAATATTACATTAGAATATTGTAGCATGCGTTAAATCCTGATATTTAGATATTATGTGCATAGCTCAATGCATTTTGTTTAATAAAATTCATTGTAAATGAGGCCTTTTTCATTGTAATTTATTTAAATGGACTGTGTTTATATTAGAGAGCCATTAACACTCAGTACAAATATTGAAACATAGTGCATTTTACAGCCTGTATATTTACCTATTGGTAATAATTCTGTGAACATTTTAGTCAGATTTTGCGAGGTAATAATAATGTAATGTGTTAATAAATTACTGTTTATTACCATTAATTGGCTGATTTTCTTTTCTGTGGCAATTGTGCATTTTCTGATATTTACGCACTAGTATCCAATTGGTTGGTTTCACATCAAATTACACAGGTAATAGGAAATCAAGCCGCCACCCCGAGACCAGATGTGGTCAGGGGGGCAACCATATTTCCTATTACCTGTGTAATTTGATGTGAAACCAACCAATTGGATACTAGTGCGTAAATATCAGAAAATGCACAATTGCCACAGAAAAGAAAATCAGCCAATTAATGGTAATAAACAGTAATTTATTAACACATTACATTATTATTACCTCGCAAAATCTGACTAAAATGTTCACAGAATTATTACCAATAGGTAAATATACAGGCTGTAAAATGCACTATGTTTCAATATTTGTACTGAGTGTTAATGGCTCTCTAATATAAACACAGTCCATTTAAATAAATTACAATGAAAAAGGCCTCATTTACAATGAATTTTATTAAACAAAATGCATTGAGCTATGCACATACCATCAAAATATCAAGAGTTGACATCTAATTGCAATATTCTAATGCAAAATTTACATTTATGGTCTTTATTTTTTTGATGATGAAAAATATGTATGTGTTGAAAAAAAGTACTATAAAAACCAGTTTTTTGATGGAATTCAAACAAAATGTCAACTATCTATAACTTGATTAACAAATTAGAAGTACACCTGAAAAAGGTTGATGAAATAGAAAAAAATATCAGGGAAATTGTGGTAAATCAACTGGGAAATAAGGCAATGGCCTTGGTTCAGCAAAACAAAACCACAAAAAATAACCTGGGAACAATAGTCAACAAAGGACACAAGGAAATGATTTTAAATCTTCAAAAGGAAATACTCAAGCAGTTAGATTTTAAAAGTGAAAGTTACAGCTTACGGGAATTTACAAAAACCAATAGAAAGAATACTCAAAAAATCAAATTAATTGAAGGAAATGAAAGCTCAAAGGAAATTAACACAAATGAAGAGGAAACTGACCAAATGGAAACAGATGAAAACAAAACACAAGCAAGAAGCAGGAGCGCTTCAAGAAACAATGAAAATTCAACTAATGAAAATCAAGAGGAAGCACAAATTGCACAGAAAATAAGGAAAATCAAGCCACGAAAAACAAATGAAGAGCGGCCAACACTCATGAAGTTTGTTGAAGGGGCGCCTGTGGCTGAGGGAGCGCAGGGGAAACAATTAGTAAGTCTTTTTTATGTTTTACTTATATTTACTTTAGTTATAACTAGGAATGGGGACAAGGTTGCTGAAGTGACGGCCTTCACGCCCAGTTGGTTTTACGGGGGTTACCAATCACCAGTAGCCCCTGTAAAACAAATAAATAAAAAACAAATAAATAAAATAATTCAAATGAACATGAATAATTTTACAAATATTGAAGAAAAAACCAAGGAATATTTACCACCTGTGGGGTGCTTGCCGTGGATTAGGGAAGCATATGAAATAGGAGCAAATATCAATTTCAAAGAGATGACTGAAATCTGTGGGGATATCAAAATAAACTTCAATGAATATATATATGAAAGTATTCAATAATTCCCATTTACAAACATCAATGAATATGAAAAAATCTAATAAAAACTGACTTTCAAATAGGAACTGAATATTTAAAAACTGAAACTTTTAATGAAGTAGTCAAGGCATTGTCAAATAAAGTCAGGGACGCAGTCCTCATGAATAAAATTAAACCTTTATTCATTTTGTTTGCCAAGGCATGGGGGCAGATACAAGTGTCAGGAATATTCCTGACAACACCTTGGTTCAGGACAATATTTTGTGCACAATCAAACTTGATAAACAAAATAAAAAATGGCAGCAGTTCCCCCTTATTGGGGAAACTGCCGCAAAAAGCCAAGGCAAGGAAATGGAAATTAAAAATAATTTTTTTAATTCAGACGGGTTTTATACCCTGCCCACCCACCCACTCCCGCCAGCCAGTCCCCCACCCAGTCTGCCAAATGGGGAAATTTCCAAAAGGGGAAACCCAAAAAGGCAATTTCCCAAAACCCAAATGGAGGGGGAACTGCTGCCTAAATTTGGAATCTACCAAATTTGGGAGGGGCTGACAAGCTGCTCAACCCACCCATTCCTGCATTAACTGCAGAATCCAAAATTGGATGCATGAAAACATCCAATGATACACCAAGCCAATGCAAGCCCAGAAGTAACAATTCATTGCTTGCACACCACTCCCAATTTCCCTCCCAAAAGGGAATTCCAGACAACACCAAGTGTTTGGGATTCCCTGTTCAGTGTTTTACTCTATTCATGCCACCACAAGGATGATAGTATATAATAAAGCCAATTCACTTGATGATAGTTTGTGCTATCATTGAGTGAAATTACCCCTCAATAGTATCACATAAATCAATCAGAACTTTACCCTACAAGAAAGTTAAAGACACTAAGCTTTATCTGCCCTTTCCCAGGATCAGAAGATGAACCATTTAATCTTCTCAACTGTACTCACAGCCTGCCTAGGGATTGGGGGCCACCAATACAATCACCAGCATGGGCCGTTCAATAAACCACCCGGCGAGTACATCTACAAGGAGCCAGCGCAGCTAAACTCCTCCGAGCAGTACTCCTGGCCCACACTGGTGTCGCCCCACTCCACCCAGTCTGTAGCTATATACACCTGTGTATACTACGTACTTACATATTTTGCCAGTAATTTTAGACAATATAAAGTACATGCCAAGGTCTTCAGATGGATGATGTTGGTCTATCCCATTGTGACAGCACTAAAAGGATTCCAAGTCACCAACTTGGTACCTTATTTTGATAAAATACTCCCCCAATTGTTGGATCTTTACAACAAGTCAGGCGCCCCCAGGAACCATCTTCAAATTCAACCAAACATCCTACATCAACAGATTAGTTCAAGTTTTTAAAAGATTATGCATGTTCTCCAAAAAATATACCTCATAAAGGATTCATGTTGCAGTATACCTAGGAATCCTTCTACATTGCATATTAAAAACCAATGTCAAAAAGTTGGAGGATGTATCTATTCAACTCAATATATGCTGATTAGCACTGGAACATCAGAAGACACTGCGGAGGTATAGGACAGTTGAGCACGTCCTGTACAACTCCTTTGCATTGGCATTGTTGTATGGGTACTATGTGCCTCCCAAAAAGAACCTGTTAATTGATTTGCTTACCTGACTGCCTTTTATTAAGCGTTTGGCAACCACTGGGGTGCAGGGCGCCACCCCTCTTGCAATTGCATCCAGAGCTGTCCATCACATACAGAAGAGTACATGGATTCAATTAGACGTATTAGCTGAAAATTTGATTTTGGGGTATGATTCCCCAGAATAATCACATTCTCTTTGCAATTTACATCTCCCTAATAAATAATCTTCCCTTGCAATTTAAAATTTATTTTTTAATTCTTTTTATTTTAAATATTAAAATTTTAATATTAAAATAAAAATATTAAAATTATAATATTTAAGTTATAATAGTACTATATCTAACTATATTATAAGACATTAGTTATAGTATGTGAATACATCATATAATTAAAAATAATTAAAAATGTTTTTATTTAAAGGCTTGTCAAGTACAGGTTCATTTATTACATAGATAAGCAACAAGAACTGAATTTATCCGCATCATGCGTCCCGCTCCACTTATATTCTAACCAAGTGATTGTTTAGAACTCAAATTACCTTTCCCTTTTAATATGATTTGATAGATATATTTGATATGCTTGACCCACGTCCTAAGTACTAATTAGTAAGAGATACATGAAAATGGTAGGACACGCCATTTTGAAAACAGCATCTAAAAAACACCATCTCAAATTTAATTCAAGGTGGCGTTTTTTGTGTCAGTGATTTTGAATCACAAAAAATAAAATAAACAATAAAATAGTTAAAATTTACATATACTTTTATAATATGGCATCTTGAATTTACGCCATCTTGATTCCGTCACTTTGAGTCAGATTAATTAAATCTTATTTTGCTAACTTTATTTACATATGAAAACACTTAGTGTGGGGCGTGTTTACGCCATCTTGACTTTACGTCATTTTGAATTACGCCATCTATCTTAAACTAAAATAAGCTTATACCCAAACTAAAACAAAGTCTGTTGTATAGTGCCAGAAGATGTTCCTATAGTATTAATCTAAGACACTTATACTAAGAACAACCTAAATAGACACCACTATGATAGTCCTTCTAGTGATTGTCATTGCTGGGTAAAAAACCAGTTTTGTTATATGTATTTTATAACTTTATTATACATGGATATGTTGATAAGGGTTCTCTTAATAAAATATTTTAATAGTGATTTTAGTATGAAAGGGGGTGATTACACTGTTTTGATTTACGTCACTTTGGATTGCACCAAGTTTCATATCACCCAGTTGATTTGATGCGCACAATAGATAGGGGAAAATAAGGGGAAATTACATATGACGCCAGGCTACACTATATTGATTCCCCCACCGCAATTCATGCTTTCCACTTTTCAAAAGTACTAGTTCACGTCAAAATCAATATTAATAAAAAATGTAAGAAATTACCCAAAACTTTTTCAAATATATATTTTTTGGCCTCCTCTAAACAACTGGGTACTTTTTAAACCCCAGTTGTATAAGCTAGTTTTTGAGAAATTCAAGTTTTACTCTTTGGCCTGGTTGAGGTAGCTCCACCATAAATTTGTTAATTTAATATAAAAAATGGTCAAAAACACTATGTTTTTTGAGCTACAGCACCTCAATTACCTCACTTCCAAAACGCCATTTTAACTGCAAGTTTTCAGTCAAAACTCAAAGTTTTGCATACTTGCATTACTAATAAAAAATTATTTTACAAAAAAAACATTGAAAATTTGAAAGTATATATTTTTAGATCTCCTCTACAATTATATGTAAAAAAATTAATACCTTTATATTAAAAACATTCTCTTTTTTATTTTTAAAAACAACCCCCAAAATCCCCATATTTTGATGCTAATTCACTTTTAGATGCCTCCCAAGTCAACTGCCAAAGCTTTGCCCAAGGCCTCAAAGTCCAAAATCACTCCGCCCAAGGCCAAAAAGGCCAAGACTACCCCAAAGAAGCAGCCTTCTAAGGCCAAAGCTCCCTCCAAGAACCCAACTCTGTCACCTGAACAAAAGGGAAACAGTCCTACCCCTCCCCATTCTCCATTTGTTTACTCCCCCTCTGATCCTCAAGAGAAGTTGTTCAACTTCAATTGCCACTCTGATCCCGCATCAGAGCCTGAGGATGAAGAGGAGCAGGAGCCTGAGCCTGGTGCTCCTGCAGATGAGCCAATTGAGCTCTGGTATCTTAATACCATCCACAATGTATGCAACCAAAATGGCACCTTTGCTGTGCCAACAATGTACCCTATCAGCTATCCAATTATGACTAAGAAAGGAGGTGACGGCTTTGTCTACAAGGGCTACAGCTTCAGCTGTAACAACAAGAAGAAACCCATCCGTCAACATCACTTCAAATGTGATCATGTTGGCTGTCCAGCTAGACTCACCACTTATGGGTTCACTTGATTTAAAGCCCTACCTGTTAACCATGACTGCGCCAAGCCTTTCAACCCTCTCTATCAACTTATCTACTGGTTTCTTTGCTAGGAAATCCCAACCACAAAGGATCAGACTACAACTGAGGTTGTCAACAATACACTCCTTAATTTAAATGATACTCAACTAGCAACTGTTGGTGGCGCCTCAAAATTACAGAGATATCTCACTGATCAGAGATATGCTCTGAGCACTGAAGGCGTCAGTGCAAGCTCCATTGACCAATTGATCATTACCAAGGAGAAAAAACTATCTCATCATGAGGAGAGATTCCTTCTTCACAATGATGGTCAACATGCCCCAGAGTGTATCATCTTTTTTGCCACAAGCCAGGATCTGTGCAACCTTTTAAAATGCAAGACCTGGCTTGCAGAAGAACTTTCTCAACCTGCCCAAAGCTCTTCAGTCAGCTTTGGAATATCCATGGGAAGTTTGGTAATCTAGTTCTTCCCCTTGTCTTCTTTTTTCTTCCCAACAAGAAGAAGGAAACATATGTCTGGCACTCATGATTTTAAAGGCCAAACTTGATGAAATCCTCCCAACTATTGAAGAAGAGCCCAAGAAGACTAGAGGGTGCAAGAAGAAATCCATCTCCCAAGAAGAAGACACTCCCGCCTCAACCAAGAAAAATCCAGAAAGCCTTCCATACCACAAATATCTGGGAATGGATTTCAAACAGGCTCAGGCAAATGCCTTTATTTGAGTCTTCAAGAGCTCCCCTAAGGAATGCTACTTCCACTTCTGGCAGGCACTCTGCTGCCGCCTTCAAAAGTGCTCTGAACTTCATGAGCTGGTCCACACTGAAGGCACAAAAGAAGAAAATGACGTTTTTAATTATTTTGCTGCCCTTGCCCTTGTGCAAAAGGAGGAGACCAATGCCTTTTATGATGCCCTCCTCTGCCATCCTTATATCCAGCCCAACCAGACAGCCTTTGCTCTGTTAATTGAGTATTTTGAGATTTAATAGGTTGGAGTGTTTCAGGGAGCACGCCACATTATAAAAGGCAGTGATCCAATCACCTGGAACTGTTTTAAGCAGGTCAAAGATGGCCTCATTAAGACCACCTCTTCCCTTGAAGGATGGCATAGCCAGGTTGCTACAAGGGTTAGGGTTCATAAGCCAAAATTCAATAAGATCATGGTCCATTTAAAAACCCAGTAGGCCATCTCTGCCTGTCTCTTTAGACTGGTATGAAGACCAAAGGCAACCCCCCTAAGCAGACCAAAGTGGTTAAAAAGTTCACTGAAATCAACAAGGTGGTCCTTGCCTACTATCCCAAGGATAGCAAGCTTGAGCGTCTTAAGCCATCTCAGTTGCTCTTTCCACTAATGTTTGAGCCTATTTGCAATAAACTCTTCTTTATCTTCTCTCTTAAATCCTTTGATTTTCCCATTCTTTGACTTTTTTTGGTATTTGGTACAAGTATATGCTTATTTTAAAGTATAGTTTATAGTTAAAATAGATGAAAATAGTTGTTTTTGGGATTATTTTAACTTTTGGGCTTTACACAACTATGTTGCTACTAATTGACCCCCTTTTTATTGCATATTTGGAATTCTGAGGCTTTTTTAAGCCTAGAAATGTTTTTTGAATTTTATATTTTGAGAATTTTTTGGATTATTTTTGGAGTTCAAAAAATCTGAAATTTTAAAACTGTTTTTTCTTAGTCAAAATGCCGTAAATCAAAATGGTGTTTTTACTATAAAATTGAAATAGCTAAAAATTGAGATGGCGTATTTTGAGATGCCTATTTTTTATATGCTGTTTTTGAAATGGATTGTCCTACCATGAAAATCATTGGTTTCTGTGTTGTGTGGCTATAGTGGCACTGAAATAATAAGGATCAGATGATGACTTGCAAGGGCCAATTTGTGGCTTAAAAAAAGCCAAAGTACCAACAAATATTCACAATTATTTAAATAAAATTAATTTATTTCTATCATTTTTTAATTTATTTATTTGTTAGCGCAACAGTCAATATAATATTCAGTGCATTAAAATAAAAATATGTGTCCTCATACCTATTATAATTAATTTTACTTACCTTTTCTATATATTCTTATATGTCTATAATACAATCAAATGTCATGGCCTTATATATAAATAATAATTTTTGAGTCCTAATAAAAACAAAATAAATAAAAATAAAAACAGATAAAGCCCGGAGCACCCATTTATCTGATTGGCTTGAAGGCAAGGGCTTTGGGGAGGAAGGATTCTGAGCGCTTGTAGAAAGCTGCTACCACATCAGGTGGCATTGCAAATTGGTTGATCTTGAGAATGTTGAAGAGATCCTTGGTGTCCTGAGGGAGGCCTTTCTTCATCTTTTTTTGATCCACCCAAAGACCTCCTCAATTGGATTCAGAAATGAAGAATAGGGCGGAAGGAAGAGGAGTCTCATTGGGCAGTCAGCCAGGCAGTGGCTGGCCAAATGGCTATTTTTATCAATGGGTGGGAACTCAGACACAACCAGATCCACTTTGTGGAGCCCAACATTATCCAACACAACAATGTTGGTTGTGCCCCAGTAATTAATACAAAGGTACTCCTTGACAGCCCAGAGAAAATCACGAAAAGTCCTGCTATTGTGAGAACCCTTGATCATTTGGTATTGGTCCAACCCGCAAGGACCCAGAAGTGCTACCATCAAATAGGTCTGGGAACGGACAGCTGCACAATGGGCTATGCTGTCCTTGGACCCCTTCTCAACCCACCCATGCCTAGACCTGAGTGAGGAGAAAAACAACAATTTGTTGATGTAAAAGAATTGGACATTACCAGTCTTCTTAAGGGCCAGATAAGTCTCAGCATAAATGAGTCAATCTTTGATTGCTTTCTTGCTGTTCCTATTGTGTGGAGAAACTCCAAAGACCTTCCAAGAGAAGCCCAATTTAACCATTGCTTTGTATAAAAGGGTTTTGGAGACAGAAAGCCTGAACTCTGTGGCAAGCATTGGTTGGATAGTAAGTGAGTCCAGGTGGCAATCCTTGGTAACTCACTGCTTGATTGCATCAATATGAACAGGCTGAAGGAGTTTTGGCTGCTGTTTAGCCTTGGTGGATTTGGTAATTTGCCCAGTGTTGCCATATTTGGTGTTGATGTTGCCAATGTATCTGGCTGTGACACCAAATTGGGACGCAATATCCCAAACCACTATTCCCCTGTTCAAGCAGTTGAGGAGAGCTTCACACTCACTATCTTTCAACCAACGCCGGCCCAAGAAGGTACCGCGGCATCCTGGCTATCAGGCTCAGCACAGGGGATGGGGACCTTTGTGTAGAAGTTAGGATCATGCTTGGTTGCTCTGGCGCCGTCAATGGTGGCATAAGACACAGGCACATATGGCTCAATAGTGGTGGTCAATGGCTTGTAGGAGGTGTCAAAAACGCGAGGACATGCAATGGCAACTCTTGGGTCCAGAGTGCAGGGCCAGGTGAAAACTGGGTACACAGTGGAGGTGTAAGTAACCTCATTGTTCCTGGTGACCCTAGTGTAGGAGACTTTGGTTGCAGGCCTTGAGAGTGGCTTCTGTCTTGGATTAAGACTGGTCAATTGGGCTTGGGACGTGGGAGGTGGTTGACTGGCAATGACGCCTTGGGAGGCCTGTATGTTGGCATGACTCTCCTCAAGTTGGGTTCTGGGTCTGTTCTTGGACCCTCTGGGACGCCCTCGTGGACAGGCTACCCCGCGGGCTGATGCAGGAGCTGGTTGAGAATGTGATTGATGGTCCATAAAAATAAAATAAAAATATATTTTAGATTAAATATGTATTTATTTGGATTTATTGGTTTATTTGTGAGCAGTTATTTTCTCTTGATTTAGCCTTGAATAGTAACAGACTTTCTATATCCATGATTTGAAGTGTATAATATTGTATAATTTTCAGGTTTGGATAATTTTAAAGTTTAATCACTTTTTATGTCTAAACATGGTTATTGAGATTGAATTTTTAGTTTGATTTTAGTTGTGGTGGGGCTTCTTGATTTGGGTTGATGTTTCCTAGTGTGCTTACTGTACATTAAACTTGGATTCCAGTTCCTGCAATTAATATCTGATTTTACTAGTGGCATTCAAAAGTGATTTTAAATTTGGTTCTTGGATTTGACAATCCTGCAATTCCAAAAAACATAGTAAACTTAATGAAAATGGTTGATGGATTTGAACGCTTCAAAAATGATTCCAGTTAATTCATTTTGTCTATTGGAAATATGCAGTTTGACTTGAACTTTGCAAAGTGTCTATAAGTTCCTGCATTTCTAAAAATTCAAATAAATACACAAAAAATCAATTTAATTAAAAAAGGCTATCCCGCAAAAGTGATTCAAAATTTGGACCAAGGATTTGACAATCCCACATTTTTACATTTAGGTTCTGAATTTACAATACTATAACTTTCATATTAGCAAAAAAAGAAATGGAAGTCAGCCCAAAGGAAATATTGGCTGTGAACTGAACAAAAATAAATATCTTATGAGCTTTTGGGCTATTTGAAGATACTTATGCTACCAGTAAATCAATTAAATCAAATAGATAGTCAATACTGTAAATTCAGAACCTAAACGTAAAAATGCGGGATTGTCAAGTCCTTGGTCCAAATTTTGAATCACTTTTGCAGGCAACTCAGCTGAGTGAAAATTAAAATATTTAATAAAATCAACTATTTGATTTGATTTTTTTAGTTTATTTAAATTGGCAAATTTCAAATCTCTTGAGCAGATAGCTCAACTAACAGAAGACAAAACTCAGCAAACAAATGCAGGATACATGAATCAGAAATGCAGGATTCTAATGTACAATTTAAGATTTCCTGTATGTCTAACAAATCATAGACAACATGTAAAAATTAATGAATCCAAAATTGAGGGATTGTCAAATTCAAGAACCAAATTTCAAATCAAAAATGAGGTGAATTTGAAATAAATACAGTAGTTTAAAAGCTATGGCAACAAGCAAAAATACTTCAGATTTAAACAAAATGATTTCAGATTTAAACAAAATCCAAGTTGCGCAAGATTCAAGATTCAATTAATTTAAATATTTTTGGTTAATAAATGAACTGTCAAACCAAAAACAAAATTTCACTAACCCATTATACAAAATTAAAGCAAACATCAAGCAGTGTAGTTCAAACCACAAATAAAATGAACTGATGCAACAAGTGAAATAGATGGATGCTGTTCTGGAGTATATTATAATCCAATCAGGATTCATATGAGGCACCAACAGAAGGACTAAGATTAAACAAAACTTGAGCAATCTAGAAGCAAGATCACACAAGCACAAAAAAATGAAGTCACACAAGATGTGTAGTATGAGCAGCCTAAAATAGAAAAATAACAGTATAACAGCCAATAAACAGCTATTCAATTTAGGAACAGAGGCATTTTATCCATTTTCATGGCTCCTAATTTGTGTGAAATGGTTTTGAGAACCTTCCAAATATGGAATGGTGATAATAATAAAAATAAATCATAAAATTTTAAATTTCTACTTTTAGTGATTTTATCCTAGGTTTTTACAAGCAATATCTTTGATGGCGCCAGCAGCCAAGCCAGCAGCAGCCAGACCAGCTTCAATGAAGGCAAGGCTCAGAATGTGGATGCACCTGTTTACACCCAAGCCTTTGAGGCAGGTAACAAGGAAGCTGACCTGTTACTGTCCCCCAACCCATATGGCTTTGACTTGTTTGAGAGTCACTTAGTGTCTAGCTCTGCCCTTGCTCCCACACCCACCCCTGCACAAGCTGCCCATCAACCAACTAATCAGGATGGCAACCTTGATTTGGAATAACTTCCCGCCATCACCCAACCTGCCCCCCCTCAGTCAATCAGGCTTCAGCTCCCACCACCCAGCGCCCCAAACACAGAATAATCACTGCCCAAATTCTTCAGGAAATTGTGGCACTCAACCTGCAGGGTCTGTCCTGGGATCAGATAGCCAGCCAATTACAATTGACACGGGCTACTGTCATGCGGGAATTCAACAACTTGATGAATAAGGGAAATCTGATTGGGACGGCCAAGAAGCCAAAGAAGGCCACAGAGTCCCAGATCAATGAGGCATACCCAATAATGCTTGACCTCCTCCAGCGGGACCCCAAGCTTCCCTTGACCCAGGTCCAGAAGCAACTTGCGCACCATGGCATTTGGGTGTCTGAGCGCATGGTGCAGCTCTGGATGCACAGAAAGGTGGCTTCAATTAGGGTTCTTACATTTTGCCGGCAACCAATGGGATGGCGCTGAGGATTCCCCATATGACACCACAATCAAATCAACCCTGGTCACATGCTTGACAAGTCTAACAGATGACATCATGTTTGTCTTGTACTACAAGTTATTGATTGCATTTGACAATTTTGGTGAGCAAGGAAAAGCCGCCACCAAGAATGGAAGAAAGAAGGTCAAGAAGGGGAAATTCATTGGTGCATTTCTGGCTGTTTCAGCCAAGGGTTTTGTCTACTATTGGACAAAGCCTGATTTCATTGATGGGTACTGTGGGGTTCTTGTCCACCAGTCCCCAAGTGTGTCCTGGATTTTAGCCAGGGACTGGCTGGAAGGGGTTGTCATTCTCTATTAAGGGAAAAATGTATCTCAGAAATATGTATAGGGGTCAAAATGGGCTTTTATTCACTCTCAGAAGGAAGATCCCCTTAGAAACCTTCTGGTTTACGGCCCAGGGGGGGTCAAGGAAACAATATGGATTTACCAATACTTGTAGTCCTCCAAAAATATCTTGGACTCCTTGTACTTGGTCTTGGACTCCTGCACCTTTGTCTTGGACGTCTGCTCCTTAGACTTGAACTCCTGCTCCTCAAATGTGGACTTTGGCTCCTTGGAATCAAACTTCCACACCGCGCTTAGGAACCAGCTCCTTATTCTTGGGCTCCTGCTCTGTTATCTTGGGCTTCAGCTCTAACCAAGCTCCTGCTGGTGATCAAAAGGCTTCCAAAACCTCTTGGCAGAAACTCAAGAGACCCAGAAGTGTCCTCTCAAAAACCTGGAACAACCTCCAAAAAGACCGTCAAAAGACCCCATAACTTTCCAGCCAGCCACCTTCTTATAGTGTCCTTTTCCTAATGGTTCCGCCTTCAAAATGGCTTTCTTCATAAGCTTAAACCATTGCCGCTCACTTTTTCCTATAATAACTTAAGCTTACATACTTACTTTCTCAAAAGCTTAAAGTATTAATATACTATTTCCTCACTTATACTTTAAGCTTTTGGCTTCCAACCAATCATTTTCATCAGAAAGCCTGCCAGAACTCAACCAATGAATACAGAGCACGTAAATACACCATTTCTGAAGTTCCACCGGGATTCAACTAAGAAAACAATTTCCACAGCTCAAACCGCTCAAAGCGACAACTCTTTGCGCGCCAAAGTGTTAACCGGTCCATTATTCCAGCACCAGTCTTCCCTGCGCTCAGCCTGAACCAATTTAAATAGTAGAATACTATTTAAACTGTTCTTTTTGGACTTCTTCAACGTTTTCCCCATATATTTACAAATATTGTAAAATCCAAGGAAAACGTCCCACCAAAACAACTTTGTATCCAGCTCTCATAGCAACATACCTTCATCTATCCAAGGAACTTAATAAATAAATATCTTACCCACACTTCTATCCACATTCCTCCTTGATTTTACTACTAAACCAAGGCAAACCATTCTACATCTTCTCACTTCAGCAAATCAATTTGGAAAAATCTTGGCTCATTTCTCCGGACCACCAGTTCTTCACCATCATCTTCTGATCCCTCAGCCAGCTTTCTTCAACTAAATTCACTAAACTTCCACTTGGCCAACATAAGCCCCGCCTGCAAACCACCAAACATGTGTATCATCATAGGTACTCATACAGCCACATCCTCGGTGGATTGCTCAACTCCTGGGATGGCTCAAATTCCAAATACCAGGTTTTCTTGAGCCACCAGATGGAGGGAAGCTCCACCGCTCTCAAGGCCATCCAGGAACACGGGCATCAGACCTCTGTGTATCCAGCTGGTCACGCTGACGTCCATCTGGCAGAAATTGTGTTCTTTAATATTGGAGATACACTCTGGGAGTGCTGCTGTAGGAATATTCCTGACATAAACCAGATTTTGACTAAGGAAAAATGTTGGAATCAAGTGGAGAAATGTTCAACAGGAGGGGCAGAATTTGATAGGGAATTTCCCCCACTATCAGAGGAAAAGAAAAATCAAAATTTGGAAAAAAACGGATTTTTATGGAAGCCAGAATAATTTAACATCTGGGCAGGCGCCTGCCACCCTCCGCCAGCCTCCTGCCCGCCCGGCAGGCTCCCGCTGCCCAGCCAGCTGCCCACAAGCCCCCCTGCCAGCCGCCTGCCACTTGCTCACCCATCCCTCCCCCAGCAGACCTGCTGCTCGCCCCAGGCCACCTGCCCGCTCCCCGGCCCCCAGCCAACTGCCAGCCACCCACCTGGGTCCCAGGGCCCACTCCCCAGCCAACCAAAACCCATCATGACACCCAGCCAATCAGAAAAGCCCCTTGAAACAGAGGGAAATTCTAAAAATAATTCTTGGGCCCAAGGAGAAGGGCAAATTCCTATTTCCAAACCCAACCAGTATTCTAAAAATAATGAGGACAATCCAAAAATAACTCCAGGAGATAAAAATAACTTGCCCTAAAGCCAATGGAACCAGGTGGATGCCAACAATCAGCTAGGCCTAGACTCCAACCAAAATAGCATTTTCAAGTCAAAAATAGAAGTGTTTAAAACCAAGAGTTGTCATCACCAACTGACCACCCATCCAGAAGAGATTATTGGCCCCAAGCAGAACTACCTAAAACCACAACAGATTGCCCAGGAACAAGAGTTTGGCCATCCCTTCAAACACCAATTCCCAATTCCCATGACCAAACTTTTGGGAACTCCAGTCCCCTGTTTTTACTCCCAATTGCAAAACTTTGCAAGTGGGGCCCACTATAAATAAAGGATCTCCCCTCAGTAATAGCTTGTGCTATTATTGAGACTAATACCCTCAATAAAGTGAAATTTCTAACTCCAACTACAGTTAAGCTTACAGATCAAGCCCCTGCCAACCCTCCAACCCAGTGAAGATGAATCACCTCATCTTCACAGCTGTGCTCACAGCTTGCCTTGGGATTGGAGGCTACCAACAGAGTTCAGAGTTCTTTGGCCCCTCCACAGAAGGACTAGGTTATGACCCATACCACAACCCTGGCCAACTTAACTTATCAAATACTGGACCCTGGCCGCCTCTGGTATCTCCCCATTTGACACTCTCCATAGCCATGTATACGTCTGCTTACTACATCCTCACCTACTTTGCCGGGAGCTTTGGGCGTTTCAACATACACGCCAAAGTGTTTTGCTGGCTAATGACAGTGTATCCCATAATCACCGCCTTGACAGGTTTCCAGTTCTCCAATTTGCTACCATACATACTCCAAGTGGTGCCCACTATTCTAGGGTATTACAGCTGCCCTCAGGCTTTCAACAACCTATATCTTGGGGTCCTTGACCACAATTCTCTCTTTGGTCACCAAATGGTGGCTGACTTATTTGCGCAAATGGTTTTTCATGTGAACATGGGCAACCAATCACGCAAGGATAAGCACCTCCCACCCTGTGCCATAGCCACCTACCAGCCCATTCACCCAATGACTGATGAGGAGTACAATGAGCGGTATATGTCAGCCATCACACGCAATCCTCCTGCCTCTACCCCCGCCACCAACACCCCCCACCCGCAAACCCAACCCATCCAATCCCAGACCCCCAGGCCAGCACCGCCTCTACGTCTTCCTTCCTGCGCCATTCTGCCTACTAGGTATCACTCTTCCCCACCTCAATAAACCCCCTGGTCCCAAAAAATTTATACTTATATTATCTTTATTTTGAATTTCAATTGTTTGTGTTCTCTTTGTTTATAGTTGGCTATATTCTTTATGTTCAGCTTATTTCTATAAAATCATATACTTACTATGTTGTGTATCTAGATCCTGAACACAGTTATTTTTAGCACCAAAACACATCCCCTTGTGAAAACATTAACAACAATTTGGTGATCAACTGACTTTAAATTAGAAAATTATAGGTTAATTGTATTTAGATAAAGTTGTTACTGATTGTCAGGATTTCTGAATATTGACTAATTAACGGTTTCAACAAATAACACGGGCCAGCAGTTAATCACTCTTAAGAAGGGGTTCAACAAATTAATGCAGGCTGCAGGTTTGTGGAATCAATGGATTCAAATGATCAAATCATATCCTGGCAATTGCAAAATACCTATTCCTAATTAATAGTGAAACATGCAGATATTATGCAATTAATTAGTCCACCTCAACAACCACTTCAAACATGCTTCTCATATATAATTACTATTCTAAACTTTAATTACATTCTAGAACAAGGGCCATCATATGGGCCATCATCTGAAACACTTCTAGAAGAGCCCAAAATAGACTGGGCCGTCAAGCCAAACACTCTAAGATAAAAAGGCTTTGAGCCTATTGTATTAGGGTAGCTCTGATTAAGTAAAAAATCATCTCCACCAACTAGTAGTTAGTCCAGCTAGCTAGTCACCTGGAACGTGGTCCAGGTTCACAGCTACTCCGCTCAGATTGAGGGATAGTTGCACAGCTTCAGAAAGGATACTGAGCTGTGGAAGTTGTCAAGCAAGCGTCTCCGTCACAAACCGCACTCACTCAAGGTTGGGCCAGAGCTAACTCGGACAAACGCAGGCAGCCGGGCCAGCCTCAATATCAGTCTTCTAATAAAGAGTTGATATTTCAAATCCTTTCCCTAGTTTGACTCTAATTAAGTGGAGAGCAAAAGATCATACTGTTGCCCTACAGTATTAATCCCTATAGTAAAATATAGAGACAACAACTTATGAACCTATATCCAGAAGTAGGAAGAACTGTCCCAAATCCTTTAGGCCCTGTCAGACTTGCTACTTCTGATGACAACAACATATTCTGGGCCAAAGGTTACACCAAAGTCACAGGTTCTCTGTACTTTCCTAATGTTAGAAGACTTAGGATATCATCTGGCTGATGTCAAAATAACATGGTCCGCAGATTTTCTGACACTGATCCAAATTCAAAACCTTAATGATAAACTTTAAGCCAATCAGGAGCTGAGTGATAAAGTGATTATTGTGACATAAAGGGTCATTTAATAATTCTTTGATGCATGTGCACTAATTAATATGATTGACTGGATGTTTTGCCATTGTACGCCATTGCCGCTGTGGCAAGTTGTTAGTGAACTAGTGCTAACCCAGCAGCTGATTGGGTACTAGTCCATCAACAACTTGCCACAGCGGCAATGGTGTACAATGGCAAAACATCTAGCCAATCATATTAATTAGTGCACATGCATCAAAGAATTATTGAATGACCCTTTATGTCACAACAATCACTTTATCACTCAGCTCCTGATTGGCTTAAAGTTTATCATTAAGGTTTTGAATTTGGATCAGTAATAACTTTATCTAAAAATAGTTAACACTATAATTTTCTAATTCATATTTAGCTGATCACCAAATTGTTGTTACTATTTTCAAAATGGGCTATGTCAAGCACCAAAAATAATATGGTAATCAAGGAAACAATGCCAACACAAAGCAAACAACACATATTGAGATGAGCGTAAAACATATACACAATGGGTAAAAAGATGGGATAATGTAGTAAATGGGAAAACAAAAAGGAATAAACAAAGAGGCAACAGTATCAAAATAATACAGAATTTATTGGGGCAAAAGCTATAAAAGCATATGGAAAGATTAGTAAAAAATCAATGAGAGAATTAGAAAGGCTTTTTAAGGACCTCAACTTGGCAATTACCAAAATAAAGGACATTGAACACAAGGTCAAAGCCAAAGTGAAGTCTGCTGTCCTCACTGGGGAAAAAATTGACAAGGTGTCTGCAAAGGAACTAATGTCAAAAATGCCTGACACACCAGAGAAGACAATTGAGTGTTTACTAAATATTCAAAAAACTGTGGTTGATGGCCTCCAGTTCAAGGCATACAATCTTTCTGCACCGTCTGTCTGGGTTGATGACCCAGAGATGTATGCCCACCTCAAACCTGCCAAGTGTGCCAGGGCAGAGGATACCAAATTGCCCTCACAACTGCTTGCGCTGAGAATGGCAAAGCCAGCTGAAGCCGCTGGCAAGGAAGAAACCCAAGAAGGTAACCTAAAAAATTATAATTAATAAAAATTCTTAAATACTTACCTTTTTTTAGAAGATGTTGATGGTGAACTCCGCCGGGTCCTGGTCCCTTTTATCCCCCCACCTTCTATGCCAACTACACTAATCATGTGGCAAGGCAGCTTTTCCTGTCCCCTCTGTATTGCGGGAGCTTGAAGACAGGATTCATGTTACATTCCCAATGTCTAGGGAGGCATTGGCTGAGCTTTTGCATGATGAGGGGGCATCTGAGTGGGCAGTTACTGCCTACAAGGATGCCCAATTGGTCCGCCTGGACCCAGTTAACCTCAGTGGAGTTTACTGTGTAAACTTTGTTGAGCTTGTTTGGGACGTCCTGGTGACGCTCCCATTCAAGAATATACCGGAGATGGGCCAGGCCCATGCGGCTGCTTACTTCTGCTTCCCGGTGGAGCACACCATCTCTTACCTGTTGGAGAACTTTGGGTGTGCGGTGTCAAAATTGGCTGTTGCAGACGCAACAGCCTTAAAGAAGACAAAAATCCTCCTGGCGGACTTCAGGCTGGCCTGGAGTGCCAACAAGACGGGGGGTCTCTGCAGCTATGGAGCTGACCTTCACAAAGACCAAGCACAAGAAGATTAGCGCTGTATACAACAAATTGTGCAAGTTTACAGAAGCCTTTGCTGGACAAAGGCTTCACCTCATTGTTTACTTTGGGTATCTTTTCTTCTTTGGGATGAGCGCCAGTGTAGAGGACCTAGACGGGGTCCTTCTTGGGTTTGACAAGGCCAGGCTCTCACTGAATGGGAAGAAGGTCCCCCCTGGGTATGACTTGGTGGATCATGTCATCCAGGACGCCCTGGTCCTGGCTGGCATCTTCAGGTTTGCAGCCCCGCCAGAAAAGCTGCTCCTCCATTCCCACCTCACCATCCTTCCTTTTACCAGCAGGCACAAATACTTTAATAAGGGTGCATCCACTGTCCACAGTGTGGCGGTGGAGGTTGTGTGCCACCTCCATTGCGGGGTGGGTACATACCGCCAAATCCATTATAGGTGCACTTAATTTTATCTCTATATCAATAAATATATTTATACTCAACTTTATTTTTATATTATAAATAATTTTTCAAATAATATTTTAGCAAAAAGATTTGCAAAATATATTGCGAAAATGGGTTTCATAAAAGTATAAAATAATACACTAATAAAATAAATTTCAACCTTACAATTTACATTTAATTTTTATAAGACTATTTTATATTTATTTGACAAAAGTGATATAGTATATTTGCGTAATCCAGTATCAAGCATTTGGGATAACCTCAGATGACATATTAAATAATATATACTAAAATAACTAAATTACTTACATCTATTGATGGATCTTCTGAATGTGATTGCGGGCGTGGAACCATCTAAATATAAAATGATAATCAATAAATCTTAAATAGTAAACTAGATAATATAAAAAAGTTGGACAAACTAAGCCTTTAATTTGTTTGGCTGTTTGGCAAGGCATGCGGGGATGAACAAATCAGCGTGGCCATAGAATTTGGTCACGGTCTCAGCTGGGAGGGTATGGATCCTGGCCTGCAGCAAATCAAATAGGTCCTTGGTCCCTGTTGGGGTTCCTTGCTTGACAACTTGCTTGAGCCAACCAAAGACTTCCTCAATGGGATTTAGGAAGGGCAAATAGGCAGGGAGGAAGAGAAGGCACAAATTTGCTGTGGCCAATTGCTGGGGGCCCACTGCAATGCTTGTGTAAATCATTGGGAATTCCTCAAGAATGTCAGCCACCTTGTGAAGACCAATGTTATCCAACACAATCACATTGGTGAAGCCCAGGCTTGTGCGCCTCAGGTGCTCCTGGACCAATTGGAGGAATGACAAGAAGGTACAGCTATTGTGAGAACCCAATATCATTTGATAAAGCTCAACCCCCTTTGGACCAAGGAGAGCCACCATTGAGTATGCTGTGGCGCAGACTGCAGCACGCTAAGCCATCCTGTCTTTGGAGTCTTTGGGGACATACCCATACTCATTGCACATCAACAAGGCAAATGCCAATTTGTCAATATAGTAAAATTTGACTGTCCCCTTGGCTTTGAGGGCAGTGTATGCCTCTGCGTAGTTTTAACGGACGTCAATGTTGGCTGGGCTGTTTCTGTTGTAGGGGGATACCCCAAGCTTTTTCCAGGAAAAGCGCATCCCCTTGATCAGATGGTAGTAAAAGGAAATTGAGGCCTCAACCCCAAAAGCAGACTTGACCATGGCCTGTATATTTGCCAGTTCAAGATGGCAGTCCCAGGTGATCCACTGGCAGATTGCCCATTTATGCTCCTTGGTGAGCATGGTGGAAACATGCAAGGATTTCTCCGCAGCAAGGACTCAGCCAGTATCAATGAACTTGTTGAAGGTCTTTGAGGCGTACTTGGGATCCACCCCAACAAGAGCCGCAGCCGCCTTTTAATCACCAGATTCTCACATGAGCCAGAGAAATATGATGCGCTTAATGTCAGGAATGCGCTTGTGAGCGGGCTTTTTAGCAGTGGGGATTGGCTTGTTGGCATTGGGCACAACACAGAGCATGGGCACCTTGGTGTAAACGCAGCAACTTTCTTTAGCACCAGCTGTCCCTCATTGGTTTGGTAGAACTGGGGCTCCTTGTCCTCCTCCTGATTGCCATCACTGACTTAGGGCTTATAGCTAGTATCAAGTACAGGCTTCACCTTCTCCAGCATGGCTGATGGGACCAACTCTTGCCAGTACACAACGTCAAACACATACAAAGTAAGTTCTACCTCCTTGTCTTTAACTGCTTTGGTAGTGGTAACCTTAGTGGGCTTCCAGGTCAGCTTTGGGACCTGAGGGTTTATGCTCTGCACCCTAGCAGCTTGTGCTCCTTGAACCAGCTGTGCCAGTGCAGCGTCACTATGGAACTCTCCTCTCCCGCCTCCCTCATGAGTAGGCACTTGTGTTGCACTAAGTCTATCCTTTGACCCGCGGGGCAACCGCAACCGCAGCGCACAACAGGTGCAATGGAAGTCTGTTGCTGTGTTCCTTCCATTTTGAGAATTTAATAAAATATTAAATAAAACTTAATTAAGTTACTCCCTATTTTAATTTTTGCTTTTATCTGTTTATGGATATTCAATTAATATTTTTTCCCACCCAATATCCCAATTATAGATTTTTTATTTCTTAGTTAGTTGTTTTTGGTTTTACCACACCCATTTTAGAATACCCAAAATAATTTCCACCCATTTTCCTAGATTTCACTGCCAAATTAAGCACCCAACACAATATTTTTAAAAAAATTGTTTCAGATCTTGTGTCTTATTTTAGATACCTTGGTATCATTCTTGATTACAACCCATTGCACAAACTGATTGAGTGATTTCATTTACATAGTGAGTTGCTATTGTGTTTCATTTTTGGATTGAGTTTTGACACACCACGCTTGGGTGTATTTTGTCACCAATTCACATAGTAAACATATGTACACCAAAAGTCAACTCACAACATTTTTTTTGTGAATCAATGTATTTTGGATTGTATTTTGAATGGTTTTGCTTTGCATGTGAGCCCTTTGTTGCTGTGTTGACCCATTTTGCCCATTAACACCAATAAACCCTGTTAACAGAGTGTATATTTTAACCTGAGAGTTGGATTTTGTTTAAATCTGAAATCATTTTGTTTAAATCTGAAGTATTTTTGCTTGTTGCCATAGCTTTTAAAACTACTTTATAATTTATGGGCATCTCAAACAGGAAGTCAAAGGATCTAGAGTGGATTTGTGCTGATTCTTTTATGAAGCACAGGTATTCTCAAAAATCACCCAATTTCATTTTAGGACGGTTAAATCTAAATTTTACTATCCCCTAATATAACATACTTAACAATAAAATTGAATTTAATATACGCTCCTATTTTAGAGTTTAATGACTTGGCTATTGGAAGAAGACATAACAACTTCTTTTTAAAAATTAAGCTGTTCCCTGACCTTGAAAAAATCACTCAGGGCTACGCTGGGTCTTCCAACAGTAAAGCCTCTGTTTATGGCCACTCCTAACCCGCAAGCCCCTCCCCAAGCACTACCCAGGAGTGTGTTCTTTCTCCTGTGTCTTCTAGCATGCCCCTGTTTGACCACCATGCTTTAATAAATCATATTGTGATATTTGGGGAGCAGATTATAAAGAACAAAACCTAGCTCTCAACCACAATAGAGTTGTGGTTTCAGCAACAACCAAAAAGGTTACCACTAACAATTCCTTGGAGACTACAAGGGGGAAAAGGGATTAGCTGAACACTAAAAGCAAAAGGCAAATGCAAATGGCCAAATTAGACTAACAAATTCTGAACTTTATTAGAGTAGAGAATGATGAAGCAAGGTTTTTTACAACTCTTGCATTCATTTAAGGGGGAGTTGAGGTGGGAGATCAAATGCCACCAAACTAATTAACCAATGATATGAGCAAATATGAGTGCATTTCTCAAGGCAGGAAAATCTTGACAAATTATGAATGGACAGAATCAAAAGGAAACCCAACTCAACTAAAAATTGAGGAACCTGCTTTAGACGCATTCACCACTGCTCCTGGCTGCTCTTGCACATGATATTTAACCAGAGGTGTCTCTTGGGTGGGTTAGGTGGGGCATCTTTGGAATAATTCCACAAGTATTAAATTGAGGGCTTTTATTGGGCTTTTTCAGTAACCTTTTAGATAAATATTCAAATATTACTTGGTAGAAATTCCCAAGCATTTGGCAGGAATTAAAGTGGAGGCCTAAGAGAGAGGTGTAACTTTAAACTCCTGGTTAGCTGGGAGATAAACCCTTGAACCCTAGATCAGGAGGGTTGGAAGTTTTTTAATAAATTTATGGATTGGCATCTAATTGGGTGCTGCCTATAGGGAATCCCTGGAGACCCATTTCAATCAATGGTTTTGAGCTCACAGAAGATATTTGGGAGCATTTGATTGGTTGGCTCTTACCATTTTTAAGGGTAACCGGCACCAGGCCAGTAAAACATCTTAATTGACCAGTGTTCTGCCCCATGATGGGAAAGAAGAAGCCAGGTGATCAGTAGGGCAGGCCAAGACAAATTTCTTTTCCACAGCGTGGGCTAAATCCTCCAAGGAATTTAGAGGTTCAGCCAGGTTTTGGGAGATTTCTTTGTTTGTGGGGAAAGAGAGCCCTATCAGGGCCAGGGGGAGTACCTTTACAACCTGCGCTGGCATCAGATCCCTGTTGTTGAGTACCTGGCACTGGTGCCTGAAAATCCTTGTGTACAGGGAAAGCGTTAAAGTCTTCTGGAGGTATGGATATCTCTTAGTAAATAATATGCCCTTTGATAATGACAGTGTCTATGGCATGGGTATTTTACCTGTGAAGGTTCAGGGTGTGTTGCAAATTTGACAATTAAAGGGTAGGGTGGTCAACCTACCTGTGCTACCAATGTTGTAGATATGCTGTTTCAGCAGAGTTACAGAAGGAGGGAGGCTGATGTTGGGATATAAATGTCCTTATTCTTGAAAAGACATGCTGTATAGGGTTTAATATGGCATTCAGAAGTATGTGGATGTTCTAACTATATGGGTGCTATTTCTGGGAGATGGCTTGTACTTCATTTATGAAACTATTTGTCCATTATGTCTCAGATGGCAAGCTTGGCTTGGCACATCCTGACTTTGGGTCTTGGGTGGGCCAGATTGAGTTACATTATTTTTTTCTGCCTTGGAACATTACTAGCAGTTTTATTCTACTTTTTTGATGCTAGGGATAGACTTTATTGGAATTTAGCTATAATGTAAAAAGTTCTCTAGAGAGAGATGATAAACTTTAAGGGATTCAAGGCTGTGAAATGGTTGACTCTGGTTGGCTAGGTGTGGATATTTACTTGATCTGTCAGCTTTGACTTGGCTGGCTTTATGAGACATTGGTTACTTTTTTTGGTGGGCTGAGAGCTGTTTGATGCTGGGATTGGATATATAAAAGAGGAGACCTATAATTTTCTGGGTGTAGAGGGAGTAAGTTATTTGATTCTTCCTGGCTGGTGATGGTAGCTAGAACCCATTTGTGGTCAGTGACTTGGTTTAGAAACCAAATTTCAAGGGATTAGTAGGAATCTATTGATCATATATAACTGCTCAAGTTGTAGGAGAAATTATTTCTATATGTTTTGCTTGGAAGAACTTACCTTCTTTTAAGTCCAACAAAAGCTTACAACAAATACAAAAAGCCTATAAAATAGTTTAGTTTAATGGATAATGCTGCCGCTCAAAGGGGTTATTGGACACTTTGAAGTGTCTCACAGCATCCCTTCCTGTGGCAGTGTTAATAAAACTAAAAATATATATAACTGGACTTAATTTAGTCATGTTTGCCTAAAAGGTAAGAGAGTCAAAAATAAAATAAAACTTTACTAATAATGATTGGAGCTTAGAATGCTTTCATCAACTATTATTGGTCAATCCAATCTATCTCTCTGCCAAACAGATAAGATTAGATTTACTAAGCCAAGGTAAGCCATCACTTAACACAGTGCTAACTTTTCATTTTTAACACTGTAAATTTACTTCAAAATAAAGGTAAGATTTGAAATACACATATAATATTAACTGTTTTAAGCATAGTAGATCAGGGATTTTAAAGGTAAGAATGTTTTTAAAAGTTTGAAGCTAACATCAAATTTAAAAAGGTATTTAAAAAGGTAATAAGTTTTTTTAAAAAACTAATCAGTTGGAGATCAAAATCAAATCTGAATTCAAGTAAGCATTTCACCCAATTTACTAACCTCCTTTCTTTTTAAAAGGACCTCTACCCCAAAGAAGATTAAGTTTAGGTAAGCTTCTTTACCTAAATTAACTAGCCTTGATTAAAAAACCAGATTTTTGCCCTGAAGTAGATCTTGGGTTGGTAAGTATTGTTTTGATTAACTAATATTTTTTAGCCAAGCTTCATTTCAGGTAATCATTTCACTCAAACTACTAATCTTCCTCTCTTTTAGGTTGACTTAGTTCACAGCAGATCTTGGGGTGGGTAAGTTATTTTCACCAAATTTACTAACCTGGATTAAGAAAACCCAGATTTTTGCCCTGAAGCAGATCCTGGTTTGGTAAGTGAATTTGCTAATTACTAGCATTTTTTTAAAAATGCCCAGTTTTCACTGCAGCAAATCTTGGGCTGGGTAAGCTTTTTGCTAACTTACTAACCTTTTTATAAAAACGCACAAACTTCCCCCTGCAGCAGATCATGGATTAGGTAAGTCATCTTTTCCAAACTACTAACCTTAATTTCAAGCTCCAGATTTCTTCCTACAGCAGATCCTGGAGTGGGTGATTTTTTTTTAGATTAAACAGATATTTTACTAAAAAACTGTTTGTCTAAATTAGTTTTTTTTATCTAACTAGCTCTTTTTTACCCAAATTCAACTTTTTACTATTAAGGTCTCATTTGACTTTATTGCTTTAAACTTTTATTAGCTATATCTTTGTAATTAAGTTTTATTTTATTTTTATATGATTGCTAAATACTAAAATGCATATTTCAAAGTTACTTAGTTTTAAGTTCTCTACCAAGAAATTATAATTTTCTTGAAAAACTTCTGATTAATCTTTATATTTTAGGTTTTATAGTCAAGTTTTGTCTTATTATAAAAAAACAAGAGTGTCCTGACTCTACTTAAAATCTTTTTCACCCAAATAGAACATTTATAATAATTTTCATTTCACCCCCATCTGCAAAACTCCAGCACCACATAAACTACTTTAAATATCATATATAGTAGCTACTATAGATCTTTTAACTTTCATCTGCTCATAAAATTAGAGGGTTCCTCTTTTAAAAGACCAACATAATTAATTAATTTTCTGAGATAACAAAAATATATTAGAAATTCATAAATAATCAATTTTTAGACCATACTACAATGGCTTCATTTTATGATGTTTTCTGCTAAAATCAAAAACAATAACTTACCAGAGGGTACTGAACACACAAAAATAAAATACAATCAAATCAAATGCTATAAAGATGAAATAACAACACATTATATTACTAAAAAGATCTACAAAATCAAACAGTATCTTATCAAAAATAGGAAATAATGATATCAAAAATCAGAGTACCACATAGAATTAAAATATATGTAAAAAGAAATTGGTATCAGTATGTTAATAAATAAAATATGCAGTCACCAACAACTAAAGACCGTATCTTAGTAAAAAGGTGTACTATAAAAAGAATATATTAAGCCTATAAACTAAAAAACAATTGTTTGGGAACAAAAGAGCTTTTTATAACATGTACTTGATCTTTATTAATATGGGTATTTTAGTGTCCATTGGAGTTCAAAATATATACCAAAAATAAAGAATTTAAAAGGGCTGCAGTTTCACAATGTGGATAAAAATTCAGTACTTTTCAGAGCTGTTGAGATAGACAACCAAAACCAAGTGCTGAGCACACAGAAGTTATGCACGAAACAAATCTTAAGTGGGCTAATTTTATTTTTAACATGTATGAATTGTTGATTTTTTATGTGAGAAAACTTGGTGTTATATGTTTGGGTTTGTCTGTGTATCTCAACAGCTCTTAAAAGTACTTTAATTAATCTCCAGTCTCTTAAATGTCAAAATATAATGCATAATAAAAGGTAGAAACCCCTAGTAAAGCCTTGATAATAGTATAATAGAGTATTTTTAAAGCATACACCCATACTTCTCTAATGAAAAGTAGCAATCATAATAAAGCTATCATTTTATATTAAAAATTACTTTAGATATCATTAAATCATCTTTTAACAACCAGAATAGTAAATAAATTTAAAAAAGACATACTAAACTACCAAAAAGGTATTTCTGCTAGGAAAAAAGAAAAATATAACAGTGTGAAGCTGTGAATAATAGAGCTGAGTTAGCATAGGGTTTTTCTTTTGGTAGCCTGCTCACCGCTCAACTTTATATACTCATTAGGTTTCTGATATTTTTCATTAACAAATCTATATAATTTTTACCAACAAATCATAAGGAGGCTGCATATTTAAACAGGTTTTTACTAGGTATGAGACCAGGAATGCATTATAGCAGGTTGACATCACCACTGGGGTTCACTCAAAAGATTTATGATAAAGATCATTAAAAAGCTAAAAAAATTAAAATTTAAAATCCAAAAAATATAACTTCACACCTCTCTTTGATAATAGTTTTTGCCAGCTATAACTGGAAACACATACCAGCAGGCTGCCGTAAAAGAGTGAAGCTGAGCGTAGCACAGCTTTGCTCTTTTGGCAGCCTACCTGACACACCTTTCCTTTTACCAGATATAGTATAAGATAAAGATTTAAAAGTTAGCTAATCTAAAGAACAAAAATTTTCAGCTAGGATACCTGGACGCGTACCTAGGTGGGATGCCGTAAAAGGGCAAAGCGGGCTTAGCTCAGCTTTGTTCTTTTGGCATCCTACCCGCCACACCACACTTGTTAGCTTTATCCTGTTTGGGGTGGTTGAGTTTGGAGATAGATTTCAGTACTGTGGCAGCCAACCAATTTTGCTGATCAACGCTTCAAGTTGCTGTTAGCAGAGGATATATCTTGGCTAGCTGTTGGATTTTTTCAGGTTGAGTTGATTTCAACCATCTGCACAGCTGTATCATATTAGAGATGCTGAGAATCTCAAGGTCTGCCTTATTGGTTTAAATTAATAATTCTGGCCTTAAATAAATGGTGGTTGTTTAGTTGGGGAACAATAGAAATTAATTAGTAGATTTGTGTGGATTTAATGATCTAGAGTGGGATGTCATGTGGGGTTAATTTTTATTGGAAAAATAACTTTCTTTGGCATAAGTTTAATTCAAGGGTTGAGTTTATGTTGTTTAGGCTTGCTGGTTGATTGGTGGGACCCTGGCTGACCAATCATACCGGTTTAGGAAACTACGTCAGAGCGAGGGAAGTTTGGATGGGTGGGCAACTAAATACTTTGATAAGCTTATTGATAACTTCGCTGCAAAGTTAATAGTGAAGATTGATTTGTAAGTTTATGGTTGATGGCTCTTTTTCAAGCCAATGTTTTGGGTCACATAAATATTTTTTAATTCTTTTTGCAGTGGGCGAGCTTAAAAACTTGTTAATTTCGAATTGCTGAACATAACTGTTTTGTTTTAAGGCCATATTGCTACTTCTATACAGGTTAAAGTCTTGGAAGAAAAGTAGATCTAATATATTTTATTTACTTGTGCCCAGTTCGGTATATTCTTTATCTGAAAATCTGTTTCAAAAGTTAAGCCTTGGATAGCATTTAGGTTTTTAGCTAAAAAGGTTTGTTTCTCTAAACTCTTGGACGTTAGCTAAAGTTTCAAAGTTCGAAAAATGAATCTAACCCCAAATTTAGGCTAGACTAAATGTCCGAAACCAGCCAAGCCCGGCTAGACCAGCGTAGTGATGCTGTTAAATATGGTGGGTTTTACCTCGTCACGGCTCATCCGCCCACCTCTATTTCCTATTCTGTCACCGCCTGCTTTACTGCTCCCGGGGAGACTAATTTGATCATTGCGTAAGGATAAACTGGTCGACTAATAACCCCAATAGGCAGTCTACTAAGATCATTATCCAAGACCTCACCCCTACAGGCGTCGTTCCGAGGCTAAGGCTTGATGTCTTTGGGCGGGTTGCTGCCATGATTGCTTTCCGGCCCGAGGTATGTTTGGAACGGTTTAGCTGCTGAACTTATAGGGTGCCGCTGCTTCCTTACTGTTTGTGTTGACTGACAAGAGGCAGTTTTTTATTCTCAGTTACGATGCTGCCCGCAATGCAGTAGTAACGCGGTCCTGTGGCGACTTTAGCGTGGATTTTGGAACATCCCTTGACCGCGGCTTAATTGTGCGGCTGGACCCGTCCCATCGGGCCATTTTCCTTTTCCTTAACCAGGGCACCGTGAAAATTCTACCCCTGGTAAGGCGCGAAGAGCTACGCAGCCTTCAGGCACGCCCCAAGCCCTTTTGTCTTTCTAAACCGATCCCAGCGCCCATAGCATCGCGTGATTTTGAAGTAGGAGACATTTTGGATCCACGCGATTGCCTCTTTGATCTCCTGCAGGTAGTCGATGTGGCAGTGCTAGCTAACGGTGTGCCAAGCCACCGAGAGATGCTCCTTGCTGTGCTGTATGCCAACAATGTCATGCACCGAGGCCTGGCCTTCTATCGCTACGATGCCCAATTCAAAGTGCTTCAGCGCTTACAACAGTATGACGTGCAACAGATGGATCCCACTGCCTATTCACTACTCGCCCTCCAAGGCGGTGCTGTAGTAGCCTTGGCCAAAGAACGCGCCATCCTCGCCAAAATAACCTCCAGCAAGCGCCCTACTCTGCTTCATGTTGGATTGCCCTCCCTTATCAATGTAGTTTGCTATTCAACGCTTGATCCCCTGCGCTCCTTCCTGCTTGCCGGTCCCCAGGGCACCCTACAACTGCTTAGCGCAGTTTCCAGTCCCAATGAAGAGCTTCCCATTTTGCATCTCGTTACTCTGGGAACTACGGTGCTAGCTTCCTCTCTTTGCTATCTCGACAATCACTTCGTTTACATTGGTTCGCACTACAATAACTCACAAATGGTGCGCCTGCTTCTAAACTCTCCTCCTTCTATTGAAGTGATTGAACAGTACGATTCCATCTCCCCCGTACTAGATTTGACCGGGGCTGATTTTTCTACCCAGGGCCCTGGGCAGGTTGTGACATGCTCAGGCAACCAAGAAACCGGCAGCCTCCACGTTCTCCGAAGCGGTGCAGGATACCAAGAACTAGCAAACCTAGAGATCTCGGGGATCGTGGGCCTCTGGGCGCTCCCTTCAGCCCTTGTTACGTCCTTCCTCCAACAGACACGAATCCTAAGCTTTGGTGAGGCCGGTGCTCTTGAGGAACGAGTCATACCTGGCTTCTGCCATGACTTGCCAACATTGGCTATTGCCAGTGGTGATGGCTGGATAGTTCAAGTCACCCGGGCCGGAGTCTTCCTGGTTGATCCCAATGTAGGCCTCACAGATCAATGGTTGGCACCTACCGGTTGTCCAGTTGTCGCTGCTTCTGTTTCTCACTCCCATGTTGCTGTTGGTCTTCCTGGGGGGAAGCTGTTGCTACTGCAAATCGCTTCGCGCCAACTGAGCCAGATTGCATCCACACAGCTACTGCATGACATTGCCTGCCTTGATATTTCACCCATCGGTACGTGTCATTTCTGCTGTGTTGGTCTATGGACCTCCTATGAAGTCCAGGTCTTAAGTCTTCCTTCGCTTCTGACTCTGGCCAAACAAGAGCTTCCTGGGGAGGTGGTTCCGCTTTCTTTACTGCAGGTGGAGATTGGGGGTGTGCCTCGCCTTTTTGCTTCCATGGCTGATGGGCGTGTACTGTTTTTCAAGCTGGACATTTCGAACGGGCAGCTGCTCTATCCGGGGTCATTGGCACCAGGCACATGCCCTACGACGTTGGTGCCATATGTCCGTGATGGGCAGCAGTTTGTGCTTACGGCGGCTGATCGGTCGTCCATCATTTATCCCTACCGCGACACTCTTGTGTATGCGTACATCAACGGACGGGGGCCTGCCGGCCAAGCCTGTCTGCTGCAGGGGGGTGAATACGATGGAACTATGGCTTTTGCTGACCATCTTGGCGGAGTATCGATTGGACAGGTTGCCCAGGTGCAGCGGCTGCATGTCCGATCCATCCCACTCGATGAGTCGCCTCGGCGTCTCGTACCGATGCCTTCAACTTCGACGCTTGGCGTGATCACGTGCACCGTTACCCTCGCAGGAAATGAGGTTGCTTCGCTTAGACTGTTTTCTACTCCAGAAATCGAAGGTAGCCTAGCCGTAAGCCAATCTGACTTTTCTAGAACTCGCCAACCACTCGTTTCAAAACAACGAAAGCGTGCTTAGCTTAGCTTGCGTATCCTTGCCAGATTACCCCGACATGTATGCTGTGGGTACTGGGCTGATGGAACCCGACTTGGACATATGCCAGCAAGGATACGTCTACCTCTTTCAGGTTACCCCTAATCGCAAGGGCTTGGATTTTGTTGCACGCAAAGATGTGCGGGGGGCAGTGCACAGCGTGAAATCAACCGGTGGCCAACTAGTTGCTTCGGTCAACGGCAAGGTAGGATACAGCCCAGGCTAAGCTAACCCATTAGGTCGTGCTTCTAGCCCTCGCACCGCAAAGAGAACTCCGTGAGCTCAGCTCTAGCTACGGGCGCATCCATGTAGTGGACATGGATGTGATGGGGGAGTGTATACTTGTGGGAGACCTGATGCGCTCATGCCAAATCCTGCATATCAAAGGCGAGAAGCTGGTTGAAGTGGCGCGTGATGCAGACATGCGATGGGTCACTGCCGTGCACATCTTTGATAAAAGCACTTTCATCATGGCAGACTCTAAAAGCAATCTTGTAGTTTTCCGGCAGCGGGAACGTGACCATGACATGTGTCATCAGCTCGAGGTGATAGGCCAATACCATCTAGGCGATCAAGTCAATCGGATAGCATCAGGTTCCCTTGTCATCCCCCCCGGAATCACGTCCAGCATGTGTCAGCACAGTGGCCAGCTCCTTTCATCGGCAGCTGGCCAAACAACTACTCATGACAAAGATGGCTCCTTTATCCTGGAGGACATTCCATTTAAGCCGGCTGTTCTTGGCACAGTTTCCGGAGCCATCCAACTCATCAACCCATTACCCCCGAGGACTTTTCATCTCCTGCTGCAGCTTGAACGCAATATTCTCCACTACATCGGTGGGATAGGGAATGTCAAGCACCGCGTCTTCCGCTCTTTCCAAGACGAGAAACGCACATTGGAGCCCAAAGGCTTTGTAGATGGTGATGTCATTGAGCTGTTTCTGAAGCTAGAACCCCAGGCCCAAATAGAGATCATCCGAGGCTGCTCCAACCAGGATAGACACATTGAATTCCCGCCTCTACTTGATGTCTCTGGTATGGCTGGTGCTAGCTATCACGGGCTTAGCCACCCCCCTGCCAAGGGGGAGAGCCGCTCTACAGAAGCCCGTGGGTTCCCTCCCCGGGAAAAGTTTCGGGAGGAGACTGGGCGTGAAGCCTATGACGATGACAACAGACTGGAGACTCACCAACCTCATCCCATCCCAATATCGCATGTTTCGCTTATCCACCTTCTCAATGACATTTCTCGCCTGCATTGATTTCCTATAAAACAACTAACATCCAAGCTTAGTCACTCCTGAGTTGTAGCCAATCTTGAGTGTACTTGTTGCTTTCTTATCTCCATCAGCGGATAGATCATAATTGCTAGATTCTAACTTCAAAGGAAGGCCTTTCAATTCAACTGAGCCCTGCTTTGCATCAAAAAGCTAATTCTAAAAGATAAGTAACCCAGCCATCTATAAATTCTGGCAACTCTGACTCCGATCCGTATGTCCATCTCTAATACCAATTTGACTCCATAACTGTATTCCATATCCAATAAGCTTTAAAAGAAACACCTAACATGTTTCCTTTTATCTAAAGAGGTACCTTTAAGAAGGCTATTCAACCAGTAACCTTTGAACCTAAATCATACATTACTATACATTGGCCATAAATGCAACATGGCTAATAACAATCATCTGAACCGAATGTAATATCCAAACTCCAGTACGGAAAAGATATTTGATGATACTCTTTTTATGAATGCAGTTACCCCACATACAAATTGTGCAAGATCCCCAATCTGCAAGAAACCACACGATTTCTACCCCGTCACATTGTTTCCCAACCACTACACGCCTTTAGACTCATCCCCAGGGAACTATCTCCCACATGCACAATTAAACTCAGTTACGCCCCACCATCTCAATGTTGTGTCGATGATCTGAATGTACAAGTATTCTGGCTACCGCCAGCCCACTTAACATCCAATCATCGCCAATTTGATGCCTTTCCAATATCCAGTTTGACATGCCAGAAATGGCAACAAACAAATATCACATGACTGACCAAGTATCCAGTGACTTGAACCCATCCTGTACATGATCAACCCCTAGGTTCAATCCAACCAAAATCTCTGCCACAGCTAAAGCTATATAAGTCTAAAGTATTATCCAATAAAAGATACTTCTCTCCTTCTTAATTTCATATCTGAAGCTTCCCCAAAAGGCGCTCCTTATCACTGGTAGCAGCTATGGTTTTTGACCACGCCAATGAAAGAGAAAATGACTGAACAGAACCTGCCCACCTTTGCTCACGTACTCAACCAGGCCACATCCCAGGATACCTGGAAAACGTACTTCCGCGCCCACAATATTGACAAAGACATACCTAGTGGATGCACCGTATTTGAAGGACTGGTCATGCCCAAAGCATGCACCAAGATAATTCAATACAGTCACTCTCTCCAACCACAAACAAACACACAACTGCCTATCACAGGCAAAGTTACCAACACTAAGTACATTGGTATTGTCAAGTTCTTTGGTAAAAACAAAGAAAACGTCATCAATTGGCTAGACCACTCAGCTGCCAAGCTCCGCGCCAGCCGCACCCCCATGAAAAATGGGTCCAGGAAGCCAGAAGCGCCTGTACAAGGCTGCAGCTAACTGGTTTGCCACTTGGGTTGGCTCACAAACTGACGACCAGCTTGACAACTGGGAAGAGTTCAAAGCAGACATCACCCACAATTTCCATGTCACTGAATCCCTCCAAGACATCACAATACAGCTCAGTGATCTTCCTCAGAAGACCACTACACAGTGTACACCAATGAATTTGAGGAAATACACCGCAAAATCCAAAACCCAGCACAAGCTGACAACGTACATACCAGAGCCTTATTCATCAACAGAATGAAACACTCTGTTCCTGCCCTCATCTGTCCAGAGGCCAACACCTCCATGCCTGCGCTCATTGCAGAAGCCAAGTGCGCGGAAAAACGCGCAAACATGAAATATGCTGCACACAACGGTAATCACTCCTCAAATGGCAATGGCAGAGAAAACTCCAATGGTAATAAACGCCAAAACACCAATCATAGCAACAGCAACCACAGTTGTAACAATGGCAATCACTGTCATGGCCCGCCATGATATAGTAGCTTTAGAAAGTCACGTTTTAAAAGCTTGAATTGATAAAGCTACTTCTTGCTGTCAGAAAGCTACCTTGATAATCTCCCTAGGTACCCTAGATCAAAAGTTATGGTGATTTAAAGAGCCAAGTTCAAAAACCCTGTCAGCATGTCCCAAAATGGTTGCAAGGTTGGATTTCAAATCAAGACAAGCAAGAATTAGTAAGCGGGCAAATCCAACCATATATCAGCTTCCAGTGATCATTTTTGGACTTTCTTACGCTCAAATGAAAGCCCCAGATGAGGAGAATCCATCCAAAGTGTTTTTAGATGACCAACTGATGCAAACCGCAAAGTTCAAATCTGGCCAAAAGAATATGACTAGAATTAGTCAGCTGATGTTTCAAACTTTTAGCATGACCCTCCAGATAGAGAGACAAGAACCTTCAGGAAGAATCTGGAAAAATCTCAAAGACCAATGTAAATGGTATAAAAAGAACCTAGTTCTCCCTTTCCCTATTGTGATAATTCTTGGTCTGAATAATAAATAAAGGACTTCTCTTAGACTATAGTTTAAATGGATCAGATTTGGGAGCTCTTGGGCCCTGACAATCACAGCCAAAGCGCAAACTGCTCATGTCCCAAGAAAGAGGACACCACCAAAGTAAACAATGCTGAAACAGCAACCCACTATAAATCTGACCCCACATTCTCTGACCTAGAAGGTCTTGGAACAGAGAAACAGGAAAAAGAGGAGGAGGAACAGGCTTAAGTGCCCCTGTCTTCCCCCAACTTGACAAGTAACTGTACCAAGACACAAACTTTGCTGCTCACATCTCATGTTTCCCGCAATCCTCCATTTTTATGAATGTAAAAATCAAAGATTGCTCACAACTTCTTGTCTACCCATGCACCTATAAATCTCATACACATAAAATTTTATTTGACTCTGGTGCACAACACACTATGGTTAGCAAACCATTTATAACCAAGTACAAAATACCAGTTGTCAAGTCAAACTTCAAATACGCCAGAATGGCAGATAAATCAAAAGTTCTACTCAAAGGCAAAACAACTCCCTTCAGAATTGACCTCCAAGGCATACAAACATCCATCAAAGGACTTGCCATGGACAACATAAACTACAACATTGTAGCAGACATGGACTAGTTCACACAAGTGAACCCCAGCGTATGTTGGAAAACAAAAACCATGACCATCAAACACAACCAAGTCAATTTTAATATCTTCAAAGAACCTAACAACCTCATCCTAAGAGACACAGTATTTTTCCAAGTCATAAACCAAGACAACTCAGAACGTCTAACCAAAGACAGTACCCTTCACATAATGAGGTACACCAAATTCAATAACATACAAACACAAAAAATCCAATGCCCAGAACTTGCAGCACTCCTAAATGAATACACTCATGTATTCAAAGAAGAACTCACAGAGTTACCCCCCAAACAAGAGGTCAAACATGGCATTAATCTATGTAAAGCCATGCCTAAACCTGTACCCCTCTACAGACTCTCTCCCATGGAGACCCAAACTCTCAAAATACACATTGAGGACAATCTAGAAAAAGGATTCATTTGCCTGTCTGAATCCCCGTGGGGGGCAGCAGTGTTCTTTGTAAAGAAAAAGGAAGGCACTCTGCATCTAGTAACTGACTACAGAGCACTGAATGCAAGCAAAGTAAAGAATAAATACCCCCTCCCCCCCATAGAAGATATATTTGCAAGGCTCTCCAGAGCAAAAGATTTCTCAGAGATTGACCCCACATCTGGTTATAATCAAGTCAAAGTAAAAGAGAAAGACATACCAAAGACCCTGTTCTGTACATAATTTGGATTTTTTGAATGTAAAGTAATGAACTTTGGGATGATCAATACCCCCGCAAAATTTGTCACCATGATGAACCAGGTGCTAAATGGCCTCTCAAATACATTATGCTACCTCAAATACATCATTATATTCTCAAAAACAAAAGAGGAACACCTCACACATGTCTGCAAGACACTCAATTGACTTGCAAGGCACAAACTTTATGCCAAGCCTAGTAAGTGCTAATTTATGGAAAAGGAACTCTTGTTCTTGGGCCACATTGTCTCTGACAGTGGCATCAAGGCAGACTCAGATAAAATAAAAGCCATAAATAACAGGCAACACCCCACCTCTGTTAAACAAGTCAGATGCTTTCTTAGAATGATGGCTTACCTAAGAGAATATATCAAAGACTGCAGAAAGCTCACTGCACCAATCAATGACCTAACCAAGGGTAATGCCAAAAAGAAATTCATCTGGACACCAGAATGTGACAAGGATTTCCAATTATTAAAACAAGCTTTGATCAAAGCACCAATCTTGCAATACCCTAATAACAACAGGTGCTACAAGCTTGAGTTGGATGCCAGTGACACTACCATTGGCGCAGTCCTACGCATCTGCCAGCCAGGGCAGCAAGACTTCCTGCCAGTATGTTACAAAAGCAGAAAATTAACCAACACTGATCAGAGGCACCCAATACATGACAAGGAATTTCTAGCAACATATCACACATGCAAGAAATGGAGATTTTATCTAGAAGGACACTTAAACGTCCAAGTACTAACTGACAATAAATCCTTAATCTATTTCAAAACTCAGAACACACTTGCATGACAACAAGCCAAATGGATGTCCTTGCTTGAGCAGCTTAACCTGGACATCCAGTACAAAAAGGGGGCAGAGCTGGTCACAGCTGATGCTCTCTCTAGGCTATGTCAGCCTAGAGAGGATCACCCTGACCACTTGGACCCTGACTGGCCTAATCTATACAACACTGAGTACAAAAAAATGAAAAGATTCCTCCACACACCAAATAACTCATGATACACTAATAAAGAATGAAAAATATTTACATGTATCAAAGGGCACTGTATACAGAATCATTAAAAATAAACATGTTCCCTACATCTCACTCATACAAAGAGATGACACCATCCTAAGACATCACTGTCTACTAGGACACACAAAGTGTCAGGGATCCAGTCTCGGGCGGCCGGCCTGTTGTTTTTGGGGATAACTTGGGCCAGGTTTCTTGCGGGCAGGGCCCACCACAAGATAGGAGCTAACTTGAGAAGGTAGGACGCGGACTTCCCCATCCAAGACCAGGGGCCAGCAGCCGGTATAATGGTGTTCACCACCCCTGTGAGGGTGATGTACACTATACCAAAAAGCTTGCCAGTATGGTTGGTTGGTAAGTTGGGCAAAGAAGCGGGCATTGGTTTGGGTGTTACCAGAGGTTCCATGTAGATATTGTAGGCTGGGAGATAGTTGAACTTTTCTCTAAACAGTTTGTGTGTAGAGAATATTCATGGGCCTTGGCAGTTGTATCTGACAGCGGATTGGATGCGGGCTAATGGATCTAGTTTGATGATTTTCTCTGGCATGTAGTCCTTGTACTCGGGTTTTAAAGGATACTCAGTGAAATGAACAGGCCCAAAGGGTACACCAAATGGACAGAATACTGCGGGCAGTGGGGCAGGCGGGCCAGAAGATCTTGAGCTGAACTGATAGACGGCAAATAAAAAACACGGTAATAGCTGTATAAGCCAAAGTAACATAACCTTTATTTCAAAATGGCAATAAGTTTGGAGGGTGGGGTCCTTGGGTCTATATAGCACCCCACCTCCAAACTTAACATTTTTTGTGGGGGGTCATCAGGGCATTGTGAAGGGCAGGTCTGGGGAACTGGGGACTTGGGTCTAAAGGCAGCAAAATGGCGCTTGGCCTGGGAGTTCTTTCATTGGTCGCAGCTCCCAATTTAGCTACCTGATTATCTTGCTTTAGCATTGGAGTCATGGGGCCAAGTTGCAGGCTGGTGCCTCTTCCTTAGGTTGGCTCTTGATTGGTTGCTGGTGAAGGCTTCAAACTCATAAGGCCAATAGTTTCCAGGTCACCTCCATTAGGTGTCGTGATTGGCACTTTGCTTAGCGCAGTACTTCCCTCGGCTCAATCTACTTTTCTGGGCGGGTCATCCTCTTCAACGTCATCTTGCGGGGGCTCAATCCCAGAAAAATGCGGGCGGGCGGTCTCGCGGTCCTCTGGCCTGGCAGCCCGGGGGGATCCAGATTCCAGGTTTGATTCCTGCTCCTGGGCCTGGGGTTCCAGAGGGGGAAATTGTCAGTCCTGACACAAAGGCTAACAATCTATATCTCACATTAAAAGAGATAATATGGTGGTCTAATCTGAAACCAGACATAATTGATATTCTGAAAAAGTGCACAATGCGTGAAAAATACGCCAGCACCAAAGCTCCTCAGCCAATAGTGAACCCAGTACCTGACCCTGAAACATTCAAGGTCTGGGGACTGGACGTAGTGGGACCCTTCCCAGAAACTAAAAAAAAGCAACGTTTCCAGATTGTAGCCATCAACTTTCTCATGTGCTGGCCTATCTTCTAGGCAACAAAGGATCACAAAGTAGAAGCAATAAACCAATTCATTAACAAAGCAATCATAGCTGACTACAGCACTTCAGACTATATCATAACTGATGAAGCAACAGAGCTATCTGGTCATGTAGTAAACAACAACCTAAAAGCAAATAACATCAAACATTCCACAACCTTGTCCTACAGGCCACAGGCCAACAGCAGAGTTGAACGCCTAAACAGCAGCCTTATCAGAACCCTCAAGAAAATAATGGATGTTAAAGCTAAAGACACATGGCCACTATATATGAAACATGCATTATTAGTATCCCAGGTCTGCACCAATCAAGGGACAGGCTACTCACTGTTTGAACTAACATGTGGATACAAACCAGAGATAGTTACCTGCAACAACCAGTTGTATGTAAAGATTCCCCCATAAAAACCTACCACAGTGGAACAAGCACCAACACCACAACATATATGCCTCAAAGCTAAAATAGCAGAAACAAAAAGGCTCAAAACACAAAAGGTAACCTCTACAGAGAAACCACTCCCCATCAACTCCCCCGTCTGGGTCCTGGATGGGAACAGAAAGAAGCTAGACTCAGTACACAGGGGACCAGGAAGAATCATCAAATAATGACCAGACAGGAACACCTACCTGGTTAAGTTCCAGGGCGCCAAAGAGCCCATCACCAAGAAGTACCACAGATCCTGCCTCTGCCTTATAAAAGGAGAACACTCGACCCGGTTGGTACCAACTAGAAAACAACTCCAGGAACATCAGGAAGCAGCTGTTAAGACAAAGCATCTCCTGATGTACCAGAGTAACCCCTTAAGGGAGGGGGTGTGTCAAGGATCTGGATTTACAAGTAATCTGGCTACCGCCAGCCCACTTAACATCCAGTCATCGCCAATTTGGTGCTTTTCAATATCCAGTTTGACATGCCAGAAATGGCAATAAACCAATATCACATGACTGTCCAAGTATCCAGTGACTCAACCCATCCTGCACATGGCCAACTCCTAGGTTTGATCTAAATAAAATCTCCACCACAGCTAAAGCTATATAAGTCTAAAGTATTATCCAATAAAAGATACTTCTCTCTTTCTTAATTTCATATCTGAAGCTTCCCCAAAAGGTGCTCTTTATCAATTGCAACCAAGATTGACACCTCACCTGACAACATATCTTAAAAGACACCTGGGGTGCTCAACAAGGTTCCCTGTGCTGTAACCAACAACATTCCACCTCTTGCCTCAGATGTTGAAATGCAGGGCAATCCTTCCTAATAAGGAGCAAAGCCACTTCCTGTCAAACTTCCCTGATAAGTTATTCTAAACCATAACCATGTTTGGATCCAGCCACCACCCCTTTGTGGCTCTGTGGCTGCTCTTTACAGGTACCTATTTCAATTCTGATCCTGGTTCTTCTAGGAACAGGAACCCAATATCATGCCATCATTTCCTGTAACTTAAATCAAAGCTTATATTAACAATACTGGAGATGGTGGCATAGTGTTGGATCTCTGTTTCTAGAAAGACAGTGTCAGAATCAAAGCAGGTACCCATTTACAGTAAGATATCTTTCATCTCTCAATGATGATATTACCTTATCCCAAACCTTGGTCCCCCCTCTAAACTGCTGTCTTCCCCAATCCAAACACTGAACTATAACCGGTTCAGTTGCAAATGCACTGGCTGTAGCTTGAGAATCTATATCCAAAGGACTGAACCATACAGCCCTGCCCAGGGTTTCATGAGTTGCTGGGTCAAACCCTCCCACCTGCATGTATGCATTTATTGAACCTGGGAACTCCAAGGTTGATCCCAAGCATCTCTCCAACTTCCCCATCCCTAAGGTATGGAATCTTGAATTTACAACCATAAACCCACTCAAATCCAAAGATGATAGAACTCAAGGAGGATAATCTCAAGAACCTGAAATGCAACCCCACAAAAGTTCAAGTTTAACTTGGCCAGTACTAAGCTAGCTGCAACCAACCACCATTCCCCTCTCAGTACATACCAGCCAACCTAACCAGATAAGCTATCCAGCTAACCTAACTCCCCACTTGGGGTTTAACCTCAACCACCCAGACTTGCATCAGCTCCCTGAAAGGTTTACTCTGTGCAAGGGTTTTAAACTCCTTACACCAATTCATGCATGCCCATAATTCTAGGGCCAGAGACAGCTAGGCCAACAGCCCAGATCACCAGACCTCCCACACAACCCCACCAGATGGCCGCTGATCTACCCCACACAGGGAGCTCAGCACCACACAAGCTCTTGAACCAGCAAAGCTACACTGGGGAAGCAGCACTCTACAGCTCAGCAAGGTCTTCTGGAAAGAGAACAGGCCTGTAGGGCTCAGAGGGAGTGCCCAGGGTAGATTACCCAGTGCCTACCCAGGCACCTGTCCCAACCCCTTTATCAATGCTGCCCCCAATCTGGCAACCTGGTTGCTGCAATGAACCCCATCAAGAGCTGGGTTGCAGGGGGGCAGGGTTACATAAATAAGGGTTGTCTGGCTGAGAAAAATAAATCTTGGTTGGGTTTGTTGGTCTGCCCAGCATTGATGATGAGTGGTGGTTTGGTATGTCTTGGGGTATCAGCAAGGTGACTCCTTATGGGTGCTTTGGAAGGGTATAGTGGTGCCCAGGGATGGATTGACAAATAATTATAGGCATCCTTAGACCAGCTGGGATAAGAATAAAGCTGGGGTTTTCTGGGATAAAGATGCCTAAATAGCATTGAAATCCTGATACCAGCTAGGATGAAATCTTTTCTGCCTATAACTTATGGGTAGCCTTAAGGAGGCCTTACTGCTACTATGCAAGCCTAATTGGTCTAAAACTATAACTAGGGTGGCTGTCCAAAGAAATATCTGGTGAACTTTATGATTTAGAAGTATCTAGGAAGTGAAGTCAATTACTTTGCGCCTGAAATCTCAAATTAACCACTTGGGTGAAAAACATAAACTTTATGCATTAGGGTATACTTGCTTATGATGACCTAGGCGGAGGCCACTGATGGGGGTCAAGTCTAGTTATACCTCAGTTATGAAGACTTATTGCCTGAGTCTGAGGAGTTTACTGATAATTAATACAAAATGAAGCCAGGGGGAAGGTCACCTGTAAGGACTTGATAGTAGGTTAGCTAGCTATGTTAGATGCTGGGCTATGTGAAGAAGTTTGGAACAGTTCAGGAAAATGTTTCAACGTTTTACTGAGGAGCATTAAAAGAGAAGGAACATAACAAAGTGGGTTAGGAAAATGTTGATATAGGTGCTTCAACATCTCTCTGAAGTGGTTTGTTTATGGCAAAACAGCAAGGCTGGGCAACTGATGGTTACAGATTCAAATCCTAGGAGAAATCAAGGGCAAAATGTTGAAGCAAACTGTCAGAAATGACATTTTCTTTGTACCCAAAACCCAAAGTATGGGACCAGGGTCAAACCCTGAACAAAACCCTTTGCAGACTGCTAGTTCAGAAGACTGGGAGCTCAACAGCCCACAACCAATTGATTATTTATCTGTTAGTAAAGCCAATACCAACTTTCCAGGATCCAAATCCTTGACTGCACCACAGAGTTTTCATGAGGTACCAACACTTGACACTGGTGGTTTGCTTGGTAAAATAGGTAAGTTTATCAATTGGAGTTGCTCCAAACTTGCCCAAAGTCTAGGAAGTAGCACTGGACCTGAACACCTGTCCAATGCTAATATATAAGTTGCCAAACAGAAGGATTTGAACCCCTATTATCCAGAGTTAGCCAATGGCAACCTACTTGTGCCAAATGTCATCCCACCACCCAAGACTCCTGATGCCAGCCTGCCCAAGCTCAAGAAACCCAACCAGAAAATGAGGCCTGACAATGCAGTATAAGTACCTGACAGGCCAAGATCAATCATTGCTGTCATTTTTAAATAAAGATTATGAGATATTGGTAATTTCCAAATATTGCCATATTTTATCTTAGTTGTCTGCCAATCAAGCCAAAAATTATCTTATCATCCTGCTGCCCTGTCAGCTACCTATTGTCTGCTGGGTGCTCTGTTCAGTCCTGTCCGTTTTAAGGAATACCCTTTGAAGCCTGGATATAGATGTTACACCTCTGACAAGATATCAGCATGAGATCCCTCAGCCCAATCTAAAGTGTTAACCAGATACAACATAAAGGGCTATTGGCATGTTACCAAGCTCTGCCTGTTCAGAGATAAATACAACTTCCTCATTGCTTATCAATTAGATATGGAACCACCTGTCACACCTAAACTAATGCCCACATCCACTGCTGAGCTTCCCCTGGACCATACCATCAAGCTATTTGGGATAGTGTATATTACTCTCATTGTAAAAAGTGACAAGTTTCTGTTAACTATGCATGTGATAGAATCCCAGATACAGGATTTGAACCCCAATATTCTGAGGGACGCCAGCCTTCAGGCCCAGCTGCCTGGCTGTCCGTGTTTGTTGTGATCTGAGGCGCGTTACAGAGTCATAACGGGAAATCCTAACCTTAGGATTGTATTTGTACTAAGTCTTGGTTAGAATGTCAGGGAAGGCTACGCAATTACCTTGTGGCCCTGATTGAATAATATCTGCTAGACGTGGCTAGAGAGATGCCAAATTAAGCGGAGACACAAAGACAAAAATGTGAATAAAACTTAAATTTTATTGGGTATAAAGATTGGGAATATATACTGTGTAGCATTACCACAAAACAGTACATGGACGGTAGGAGCACTTGCCACAAGCATGAGTGGGGCAAGTGAGTTGCGCAGAATCAGGAAACTGAACAATTGAATTTCCCAATTTGGAGCCAGACTCATTTCAAAAGGCAAAAGAGAAAGAGAGATATTTGTCCTCAAATAACCCATCAAAGGCAAAATTGAAACATGGTGAATGGTGGCATTCACAACAGCGTTTTCCCAGGCCCAAACCAGAGCTAAATTTAATTTGAAGAAGCTCCTGAGATCAATCAACCCAGAGCTGCATGCACCAACGCCTCACCTGCAAAAGGATCCTGTTAGTCCTGCCATTGAGAGCGCAGGCCTGATCAACAATCCCAAAATAACTTGGGCCACCTTTGGTAAAGAATTGGAGAAGCTTTCTGTAGAATTTGGGCTGCTTGAGGATGAAAAATCCTGTGGCTCAAAGGGGAAATTCAAGTTTCCCTATTCTGACCCAACCAATGAGAGACCCTTTGGGCAGGGAGCCATCAATGATTTCCAAACCATGGAAGACAGTATTACCTGTCCCAGAAAAGTTTGTAAAAGTTTCT